>BSBM01000071.1:4055000-4655000 GCA_027924585.1 Larix kaempferi
TTCTTATACTCTTCGAGGAGTATTTTTAGTAGTTCATTGCTTTTGCCCTTTTTAGTTTCCATGGGTGAATCTACATAAGTTTCCATAAGTAGTACATGAGCTTTTAGTTTTAGCAAACAACATCTCAAGTGACTAGGGGGAGTTCGTGCTAGTGCCAAACATCGGGACAATCGACCAAAATGATTTAGGCCTACAATCCAACTTACCGAAGGCAAGTTTTGTCACCAACTCAGAGCCGAGACACTAAACTAACAGGGATGCGATCCAAACACAGAGGTAGTAAAAAAGGAAGTCCTCAATATCAGAAAGCCAAGTAAGACAAGTCAAGTGTTAAGGCCAAATAAGGAAGGTCATGGATGGATGGAGTCAAGTGAAAGTGGAGCCTAAGCTAGCAGACAAATGGTGTCAAGAAAGACCACATCTATGCAAGGTAGTAAACCAGCGAGTTTTGTCAAACAACCTAACTGTGCAAGTAAAATGTCCATTTTATAATTTATCAGTTTATAAAGTTTGCCACATCATGAATTATATACCAAGCCAATGCTGTGAACATGACTAAAGCAACAAGTTAATAATCCACAATCAATGATTATAAATCCATAGGTCATACAACATCATCATAAGAATAATCATCATATACCATTTGAAACATTGCTGCAATACATCTCTAGGCACTGAACTGAAACTGTATGCTATAAAGGGTCACATCGGTCATCAAATCTGAACTCTCAAGGCTCAGCCTTGACACAAGGTCTAACGTAAGTCTGAATAATACACTACTCTGATCATGAGTGATCTCAAAATATAAAGTCATCATAGCCAAGCTCTGAAAAATCCAAGCTCTGGAATGTGCAGATATCTGCTAAGCAAGAATAGTAGCCCTGCTACTATGGTGTGATAACAAGAAGTCTCCCTCATCAATGGAATAAGAAAATGAGAACTAGGACACCTTTAACGTGAACACCCTCCTCAAGATAAGGCATAGAAACATGCAAAGACCCTCCGAAATGAATGCTCCCATAGAAGATACCCCCAAGAGGTGGAATGCTCCATCAAATGAGCATGTGAAACCAAAAACGTCCACCAATGGCATGATCATGTGTGCAAGTCAAGTAAAAATTTAAAAATGCTCCATCCATGACATGACTGACCCTCCATCATGGAATGCCCCACCATAAATGTGCAATAGATGCTCCAAAGGTGCTCCAAAATTTGAGTGTTCCAGACTTAAAACATAGGATGTGCAAATGGGACAAACAGAGGCTGCCCATCCTTGTGCGTAGTCATAAAAAATCCATGTTATTAGGGTATGTTTCCACGTACAGACCAACAAAGCAAGCAATGTACTCCTTCAAAGAGATCAATTAGTTCCTTGAAATGCTGATCGATTCCTTTGATACTGCCCTTTGAATAAGTGTTGGCTGTTACATGCTTGAAGTAAGGGCATGCTTTAAACTTGTCCGTTTCACTGAATTAAAGCATACATATCAAACTATTCAATAGGCCGATCAATGTTGGGCAGTATTTCCTTGTCTTCACTATTTCCTGTGCTTTCCTGTAGCCTTCAACAGGTGATTTTGTTGCTGCAAATATTGCCAGATGCAAGAAATCAGATCTAAAATTGGTTTTAGGTACACTAGATTGTCTCAACGATCGCTTCTTCAGCTACAACAACAACAAATTGACTTAGCCACTTCATATCTGGGCATGAATACTGTTGCCGCCTAATCTGCACATGGGTGAAAAAAAACTCATTGGGCACAACCTTGGGGGCAAGTTCAAGTTTGGTTGCAACTGCCATCTCAACTCTCAACGTCTTTGTTTAGGCGACCTCCTAAACAAATCCAAGGGAGGTAGACCCTAATAAATAAACTAAGGATTAAAGGAGTTAATTCTAAATGCAACAAGTGCAAATGATTTTTTGAACTAAAACACATACTTGAAATGATAGATCTATTCTGGAAGATACGACAATAATAAGAGCATTCTGATCTATAACATCAGGCTATAAGCATGCATGTATATGAGACAATTGCATATGATAACTTGAAGGTATGATAAACAAAAAGAGACCAGTGCTTGAAATAAAGTGTAAATATATATAGATCCAGAGATCACTACTCCCTCTGGATCAGTTTGAGACCTCAAGTAGTATGAATCTCAATGTCAGTACATAACAACATAGACTCAAACCACAAGATCTACATCTACCAACTAACATATAAGTGCAATCAATCACATAGACAACAGATATACCTTGGAACCCTTTCGGGAAAAAGCAGCTAACTATGGGGCTATCTTCTCTCTCGAGCCCAGAGCATATAGAAGTATAAAAGACAATACAATACAGAATTACCTCAGCCGGTAACTCAATCCCTTTGACCTGGACAAACTCTAATTTGCATGCATCCAGCTGATGCATGCACTGACGAAGTATGCCCTAACTGCCAATCTGGATCTGAGTGCTTTGACGGTGCCTCTGATAGATCTGCCCTCTCTATATCTCTTTGCTCTGATCTGCTCGCTCTGAAGACTTCCCACTGATGAAATCGGCCCTCTCTGCATGCACAAGTGTGCCCTCCCCTTTGGGTGTCAAATGCTCGTACTACTCCAAATCTCAACAGATCTGAGCTCCGATCGTCCCTAGCCTTCCTCAAATCTCGAGGCAAGGCTATCTTGGAAGTCACAGGCTCCTAATCGGTCAATCCAGCTCACAATGAGCTCCTTTGTCCTTAGGAAAAAAGTCCTCCTCCAAGAGAACTCAGCCTCCTCCAATCTCCACAGTAATCTCATTGTTGAGCTCTCTCAGCTCAACGGAACGGGTATCTAGCCTGTCTGGAACTGAAGGTCACTGATCTAGCTCAGATCTGACCTTCCTAGCTCCTGCAACAACTCCTCTCTATCTCAGAAAGTCGCCCCACATGGACAGATTCGCCCCCCTCACTCTCGCAGTATCTCTCTTATGATACAATTGAGTAACCCCATCTGGGGACCCTCTGCCTCTATAAATAATCTCACTGATGAATTAGGTTTTCCAAAACCATAATTCCCGGTGCATGCAAAAAGTCACTTTTGGCATGCATGCATGCAGAAGGTCACTTTTGCATGTAGTCACTGAATGCTGGCAGGTCATGCAATACTCAGGCATGCATAGGTCAATCTCCCCTGAAGCTCCGCATGCAGCCCCCACTGGGCTCATGCCACTGAGTAGAGTGCATCTCACTCTCTACTCCATCCTGAGGCCTATGGTACTGATGTGCCTCCATGCAAGGCATCTGAGTCATGGAGGACATCCCAGAGTTACCATAATCTAACACTCCCTCTTAACGAGGGAAGTCCTACCATGGATACCTGGATCCAACAAGTCCTCTGTAGCTGACATTGATCTAACGGATCTGCCTATCACTGGTGCACTCTGAATTGAACCACCCTGATCAATCTCCATCTGTGTGGCTTCAGAAGAAGCCCCTCTGTCAACCACTGTTGACTTTGTCACTGCACTCTGACTCATACTCCCTCTGAGTCTTTGCTGCTGTAACCAACTCTGAAGACCTCTGTCAAGTGGATCCACTACTCTGTAGATCACCTGCCTATGACCCTGAGTAGACTCATCTTTGTAAGTCAACTCCCTCTGTCTCTGCACTGACTGAACTGACTGAGCTCTCTCCTGAGCCAAGTCCATCTCAACCATGTCATACCAGCTCACTCTCTGACTTGTCCCTGTATGAGCAGCATGCTCATCCATCTGATATGAGCCCAAAGGCTCAACCTCCTGTGACTCATCACTGTCATGAGCATCTCGTTCATCCATCAGAACTCCACAATCACTGCCCTGATCCTCATCATGGTGAGCCTCTTGCTCACGCATTTGCTGAACAGGCCCACTCCTCTTGGCCTCATCTCTGCTGTGAGCATCTCGCCCATCATCGCCCTTTGCATTTGAAGAGGACGCACTCAGCCATACTGATGTGCCTAAAGTAGGCTGTCCATGAACCAAGTAATCACCATCGATCCTATGACCAAGTAAAACTGGGTCTACTCCTCTACGATAGGTGAAGAACTGATCTCTGTGAAACACTACAGGGTATCCTGCAGCTGCCAATGCTGCCACTGAGAGAACACTCCCTCTCAGTCCTAGAACAAAGAACACTCCTGAAACCTCCAGAAGCTCCCCACGGTCAAGTAGAAATCTCACTCTGCTCACACCAACAACTAATTGGTCAACCCCCTGACCATCTTGAGTCAACTGTACTGTCGTATGCTCTAGGATCAAGAATGCATCTCGCACTCCTGTCATATGACTGCTGAGAGTAATGTCCACTCTCCATCTCTGATCAGCCTGAATCTCTGGTGGGCTTCTATCATGTCCTAACTGAACTGTGGCTAGTGAGAACTCCTTCTCAAACCGAGAAGAAAACTCATTACCTCCTCTGCTGCTGCCACATGCTCATCCTTCGCCTGCTTCCCCTTCTTCTTATGCGGACACTGTCCCACATAATGCCCATACTCATTGCAGGTAAAACACTTGATCTTGCTCAGATCCTTCTTTTGTTTGCCCCTCTGCTTCCCGCCTGCTGCGAGAGCCACATCCTCCTCCTTAGGAATGGTAGAAGCTGAACTCTAAATGTACCCTCTCCGGGTCTCCTCCTGTGTGAACTCATCCCACAGTCGATCCCACTTGGGAAGGTTCTCACGACCTATGATGGACTAAACAAACACTGCCCATGCCACAGACACGCCATTCAAGGCCCGTCGAACCAGCTCACTGTCCTCTACCTTCTCACCGACTGCTCCCAACTCATCTCTCACTTGAGAGATATTGGTGAGATAGGTGACCATGCTCTCATCCTTCCCCATCTTGATGCTTCTCAGCTTCTCTCTGAGAACCATCTTCCTGTTTTCATTTGAGCTCTGGTACAGACTAGTCAACGCATCCCACATCTCAAACACATTGTCTTTGGTAGAGACATGTGGGATGAGGTGATCCTTGATCGCATCAAGAAGGACCCTTTGAGCCTTCACATTCTTTTTGTCATACATTGCTTTGGCAGTGGCATTTGACGGAACAACAACGGGATTTGCTGTCGTGCTGTTCACAACATCCCATAACTCACTCTCTTTCAGCAAGAGAGTAATGCGTGCCCTCCATGCACTGTAGTTGGAGGCACCATCCAACCGGTCCTCCACTCTCAAACCAGTAGCCATATTCACCCAACTGAAGAAACTGTAACCCACATTAAACAAGAATCTCTCATGATCACAGATCTGGCAAATCTATCTCAGATCTGACCACAACCCAACTGAACTGATAGATCTGACCTCTACAACCACAGATTTGAACGAGAATGTTCAGATGTGGTAGATCTGGCCTCTACCTCCACAGATCTACTCGATCTATCTCAGATCTAGTCACTACCACTGCAGATCTATGTGTGACTGCTCACCCTGATCCTCAACAGGGCTCGGATACCATGTAAACATATATAGATCCAGAGATCACTACTCCCTCTGGATCAGTCTGAGACCTCAAGTAGTATGAATCTCAATGTTAGTACATAACAACATAGACTCAAACCACTAGATCTGCATCTACCAACTAACATATAAGTGAAATCAATCACATAGACAATAGATATACCCTGGAACCCTTTCGGGAAAAACCAACTAACTATGGGGCTATCTTCCCTCTCGAGCCCAAAGCATATAGAAGTATAAAAGACAGTACAATACAGAATTACCTGTAATATCCCTTTTTCAAATTTTATTAAAATGCCAATTTTTCAACTTTTTCCCCAATTTCGACCTTTGACTAGTTTAACTGTTTTGACCTCCAAATCATCCCAAATGCTCCCAAATCTTCTGTATGAGTGTATTAATGGTATTTAGACTTGAATATCAGGTTCAGGGATGTTTTATGGACCTCCAAATACTGCTGCAAACTTGATTTGTATTCTGATCAATATAGGTAATTTTGACTAGTAATTTGTGCATCAAATCCCCCCCGGGTAACACTGAAAATGGCCTTCCAAATGCCTCCAAACTCCCACAAATTTATGAACAGAGGTATATAATGTGTTAAGTATGTTATTGAGGTCTCATATGCACCATTAATTGATTTTTAATACTGTTATAACTCTCTCACATTCAACAGCAAAAACCCCCAATTCGACCCTTGGGGAAATGGCACTATTTCATCTCCCAATACAACTAAACTGAGTAAAAATGCTTCAAATGCTCAAGTACAGTACATGAAACTTGTAGAATACATCCATGGCATTATATTGATCACAAATATATCAGAGAATCATCCATCCATTCGAAATAATCAACATTATAGTGTCATACATCAATGCATTGGGGAAATGGACATTGTTTGCTCATTAATCAATAGTTTTGCATACAACCAGTGGGTATTTCGACCTGAGAATTTCTGAATATGAATAACAGAGGATATGAAGCTATTACAATCATAAATATATAATGAGAAGCTCTCTCAAGAAGCACAAGTGCTCACCAAAAACGCCCTCCCTCAAGGAGCATGAATATGCCTTCAAAACTGGAAACGGTGGAGAGAAAGTGTTGCACTAAACCAAACCATGAAACTTCCTGTAGCTGATACCTGCAAATAAAAACTCCATTAAAGCACCATGAAAGACCTGAGTGGCCTCTCCAAACACCAACTTGGATGGGAATCTTTCACCCTCGAAATTGGCTAAGGCAAGAAACTAGTCATCCACTAGCTCTCTCTTCACAAATGCAATTTTTCTCAAATCATCAAAAGCGATTCTCATACTTGATTTCTACATTTTATAACCAACATTAGCCTTCAAGGGGTCGAAATCCTCTCAATAGATTCAATAATTTTCCATTTAGGAAATATTCCTCATTTGCCACTTGTCTCCTAGTTCCAACCTTCCATCTTCTCCCAAATTCGAATTTGAGTCTCTTTGGATTCCTCCAACTCCATGAGCGCCTTCCTTGAGCCTATTTTTGGGGCTGACATGTCATAATGGTCAGGTGTAAGAATTCAGGTCTGAATTTTGTCATAAATGTCATAGATGCTTCATTATTGTTGTCATAAAACTAGGGAATCTAGCCCAAGTGTCCACTAGTCTCCAATTTGACTCTTCCTCTCCCATGGAGGTTACTATTCCATCCCATTTCGACCTAAGATGCTCAATGCCATGTGTTATGACTTACCAACTCACCCAAGAGTGTTCACCTTCCCATGAATTCGAATTGGCAAGAGAGAGCTGCCATGTGTCATTGAAAAATCAAGCTAGTGTGGGTCCCACACCTCCATATGTCTCCAAAACCACTTGCCACCTAGAATTTCTCTTGAATTTATTTATTCATCATATTTATTAAATACTTGAACCCTTCTAATGTCTAAATATCATTTATTAGCTTCCTTATTACCATCCCACATGTTCCCATCCAACCTAGGAAACTAGTAGGATTGATGGGATTGTCTTACTATGCACTTATTTGAATGGGGACATTACATTACCTCAGCCGGTAACTCAATCCCTTTGACCAGTACAAACTCTAATTTGCATGCATCCAGCTGATGCATGCACTGACGAAGTATGCCCTAACTGTCAATTCTGGATTTGAGTGCTCTGACGGTGCCTCTAATAGATCTGCCCTCTCTAGATCTCTCTGCTCTGATCTGCTCGCTCTGAAGACTGCCTATTGATGAAATCGACACTCTCTACATGCACAAGTGCGCCCTCCCCTCTGGGTGTCAAATGCTCGTACTGCTCCGGATCTCAACAGATTTGAGCTTTGATCATCCCTAACCTTCCTCAAATCTCGAGGCAAGGCTATCCTGGAAGTCACAGACTCCTAATCGGTCAATCCAGCTCACAATGAGCTCCTCTGTCCTTAGGAAAAACGTCCTCCTCCAAGAGAACTCGGCCTCCTCCAATCTCCACAACAATCTCACTGTTGAGCTCTCTCAGCTCACCGGAACGGGTATCTAGCCTCTCTGGAACTGAAGGTCACTGATCTAGCTTAGATTTGACCTTCCTAGCTCCTGCAACAACTCCTCTCTATCTCAGAAAGTCGCCCCACATGGACAGATTCATCCCCCTCACTCTAGCAGTATCTGTCTCTGATGATACAACTGAGTAACCCCATCTGGGGACCCCCTGCCTCTATAAATAATCTCACCGATGAATTAGGTTTGCCAAAACCCTAATTCCCGGTGCATGCAAAAGGTCACTTTTGCATGCAGTCACTGAATGTTGGCAGATCATGCAATACTCATGCATGCATAGGTCAATCTCCCCTGAAGCTCCGCATGCAGCCCCCACTGGGCTCATGCCACTGAGTAGAGTGCATCTCACTCTCTACTCCATCCTGATGCCTATGGTACTGATGTGCCTCCATGCAAGGCATCTGAGTCATGGAGGACATCCCGAAGTTACCATAATCTAACATAAAGAGCAGATCTACACTATGAGATATGGATGGTTAGATTTGAAACATCAAATTAACATATGTAAAGCCTTAAACATGAGAATTGTTGCATGCGATATTTGGAAGCAAAGTGAAATATGTTGAATGAGATCAATGCCTTGATTCCTTTTAGCTAGAATAAAATTGCATGGAGTTTTTGTGGTTTCAGGTGTTACCGGGAAAACTAGCAGGGCTAGTTCCCAATAAGCAAAAATAAGGAAAGTGATCCAATGTCACCTCGATCATGTTCCTAACTTCTTTGGAAGCCAGGAAGTCAAAAACCTCCAAGGAGAAGTATCCTTGTGACAACCTGTAGAACACTAAGACAACCACATAACTATATTCTCTATGCAATTTTGTAGCTAGACCAGTGCCTAAATGGAGTCAATTAGTAAGATAATAACAATTAATCACCAACTAAACAGGAGCATGTATGATTAACCCAAAGTAAATTAGATGTTTATTGCAATGTATTCAAGGCAAGATCACTTATCATTCATAATCTTCTTTGCATTCGGTAGATAACAAACAACATTAACTATCGAATAGCCAAAAGCACTTTTATCACTTAGATCCTTAGATCATAAATGAAGTATAGAATCAATGTAAGAGTATCATACAAATAGTAAACTAATGGCAAGAGATCAAAGGTGTTCCAATTTATAAATGCAAATTTCTGATTTGTATGAAAATACACAGCAAAATAGAATGGCCAATTTAGTTTTGCTAGAAGCCTTCTCCACCATCCAATAAACGCTTTAATATTCACTTAATAACCGGCTTCAAATATCAGAAATCAAATGCAATTCAAACCAAAATATAAGTCAGGATCTGTACATAAACAAATACAGCAGTGATGTAACTATTAAAGGTGTATGAAATATGACAAAACTGATTCAAGAAATGCTAATTACGATTGAGTAAGTTCTAAGATAACTTCTGACTTCTGTTTTACATATGTGCAGGTGAGAACACTGTCACTTTAACCCTGTGTTTTTTGTCTTGTGTAGAGGAGAAGGGAAACGGACAACACTGGGTCTGCAATTCTAATTGCAAACCTTTGTTAAAGGAAAATGAGGTTTTGGTGGGGAGACCAGGCAAGGAGGAGTGGATGGAATGGGAAGTAGGGCAGCGAAGGAGAAGGATCGGATGGATGGAAAGGAGGAAGGAAAATGTGTAATGTCTTATGCTTAAGCAGAGAGGACCATCCCGCTAACCTATCTGATTCCCATAGGTTCGAGCAGGCACTGACATTCAAGGAATCAACTGAGGATTGATGCCATATGCACCCTAAGAAGATCTCTGGCATGGGTATTATATCATCAGCAGGTAAACAGGGGCCATCGGAACTAAAGGCCACTTGCATGCATGACATCCGAGCATTATTTGATGATGCATGCACTGATTGAGTTTCCAGACACTCCAAAATCACTGCATGCAAGTCAACTGAGAATTAGAAGATAAAGTGACCTAATTAGGTCAAAAGTTAGGTCTGACAGGTGAATGTTATAAAAGAAAGGTAAAGCTAGTGAAGAAGACCTGCTTATATGATTATTGATTTGTGGATTCGAATTGGAGAGCTGAGCGAGCTAAGTTGGGGTTGAGTGCATGCACTCAGCTAACTAGTGCATTTTGGCAGTGAAATCTATCTGCCCTAGTCACTATCAAGTTAGATCATCCAGATGTAGCACAACTTATCATCAGGTATTACTATTCTTCAGTTTTTATAGAGTTCGAGTTATATATTGGACCAAGGAAGTTCGCCCTCTCTGCATGGGCGCATTGCTTAAAGAGGATCTCTTCATATCTAAATATCCAGGCATTTGTTCGTTTGCATGTTGGTTCTAAACTTCTTAGAGCAGCATTATTATACTATTCCTGGAAGAGGAGCTTCCCACTCAGCCTGAAGATTTATTTATCGACATTTCTAGCTTTCAAAGGGCGCATTTCTTTGCATGGGCGACTTTCTCTGAGGCTCTCACGCTTTCTGCCCTAGAGCCGGTGAAAGCTCTACATGCTTCTTCCATTGTGATCAGAGGGGGCCTATTACCCCAGTGCACCACTTTCGGAATCATCATCACCTATCCGGATCCTCCTTTCATCATTCAATAAGCTAGGAAGGACGCATTCTCTGGAGAAGGTTCAGCCTTATCTCCCTTATTCACCGGCACAATTCTCGCATGCTGGGTTTATATTGATCTCGATCAACCGATCTATCTATTGGTACGTACATGCATAACTTCTTCCTATTTTATATCATTTCTGATTATCTGGGTATTTGATCTGCATGCAGGTGCATGCAAGCTTAGATCTATCCATACTTTCATATTCCCTTCTTGTATTGAGGCATAAGACTACTAGAACAACAAAAAAAAGAAATATCAGTTTGGGATATTACAAAAGGCAATGGGAAGGAGGGCGAAAAGGGGTAGTGAAAGGGGGAGCAGCAGGTCTGAGTAGAGAAAGAAGGCAGATCCGAAAGCAAAGAGGTGGGACTGAGGTTAGGGCAGCAGGTCTGAAGGTTGCAGCAGTAGCAGGTCTGAAGGAAAGAGGCCAGCGAGGGTTCTAAAGAAGAGGCCTAAGGTCTGGAAGGGTAGAAAGGGGGAGGTCGAGTTCTAGGAGGAGAAGAGCAAAGGTTTTTAGGGAAGAGAGGGGAGGTCGCATGAGATTAGGGTCCTGCAGCTAGGGCCTTTTGCTAACATAGAAACTAGCGTTTTAATTAATAAAATTTACAACAATTACATTAACATAAAAATAAAAAACTTAACCTAAACTTAATATTTACAAATGCACATAACTCAGAAATTTAGGTTAGGAGAAAGAAGATCAACCTAGGCTTTGTTAGGTAATCCAACCTAACCCTAAGGAATCCAAGACCTGCCTTCGGATCTCACCTCTATGCTTTCGGATCTGCCTTCCTTCTCTACTCCAACCTGCTGCCCCTTTTCGCCCTTCTTCCCATTGCCTTTGCCTTCCTCCTTTCCGTCCATCCCATCCTTCTCCTTCATTGCCCTACTTCCCTCTCCATCTGCTCCTCCTTGCCTGGTCTCCCCACCGAACCTCCTTTTCCTTTAACACAGGTCTGCAATTAGAATTGCAGACCCAATGTTGTCCCTTTCCCTTCTCCTCTACAAAAGACAGAAAACACATTGTTAAAGTGATAGTGTTCTCACCTGCACATACGTAAAACAAAAGTCAGAAGTTATATTAGAACTTACTCATTCGTAGTTAGCATTTCTTGAATCAATTTTGTCATATTTCATACACCTTTATTAGTTACATCACTGTTGCATTTGTTTATGTACAGATCTGACTTATATTTTGGTTCGAATTGCATTTGATTTCTGATATTTGAAGCTGGTTATTAAGTGAATATTAAAGCGTTTATTGGATGGTGGAGAAGCCTTCTAGCAAAACTAAATTGGCCATACTATTTTGCTGTGTATTTTCATACAAATCAGAAATTCGCATTTATAAATTGGAACACCTTTGATCTCTTGCCATTAGTTTACTATATGTATGATACTCTTACATTGATTCTATACTTCATTTATGATCTAAGGATCTAAGTGATAAAAGTGTTTTTGGTAAATCGATATTTAATGTTGTTTGTTATCTACCGAATGGAAAGAAGATTATAAAATGATAAGTGATCTTGCCTTGAATACATTGCAATAAACATCTGATTTACTTTGGGTTAATGATACATGCTCATGTTTAGTTGGTGATTAATTGTTATTATCTTACTAATTGACTCCATTTAGGCACTGGTCTAACTACAAAATTGCATAGAGAATATAGTTCTGTGGTTGTCTTAGTGTTCTACAGGTTGTCACAAGTATACTTCTTCTTGGAGGTTTTTGGCTTCCAAAGAAGTTAGGAACGTGATCGAGGTGACATTGGATCACTTTCCTTATTTTTGCTTATCGGGAACTAGCCCTGCTAGTTTGCCCGGTAACAATTTTGATGCCGTTGCCGGGGACGTTTCAAAGATTGAAGTGGTTCATCCCAAGTCATTTACGCACCCTTGGCACAACAATACTTGTTGAAATCAAGGTACGTCCATATATTTGAAAGCTTGTAATTTATTTGGACTAATTTGGCAGGTTTATCTGGCGACTCCATTAAGAACTCAGGTATGTTCCTTGCTTATACTTTGGTGAGATTTGCATAGCTTTAACTTTGCAGGTATCTCTTAGCGACTCTACCTAGACAAAATTCAAAGAGGTATTCGACAAGGGCTAATTTTAAAGGTACTCTTCTCTACGCTATTGGGAGCGGGGAGCGAGAGTGGGAGTGAAAAGCAAAATTTTCAAAAGCTTCCGTTTTGGGAGCATTTTTTTATATAATATATATTTTAATATATTTTGATGCATATATATTAAAAAAAACATGTATTATGCCAAATTAGCTATAGAAAACATGAAAACATAGATATTCATATAACCATTTAGTACACATTGATATAACATCAATCATCTAGGACATCTCAGAAGATTTTCTGGAATGACATAACTATGGCAATGACCATTTGCAAGTGATGTCTTTAAATCCAATATCAAACTTGCAAAGATATTAAGTTATTGTTAAGATTTACTTTATCAAACAAACTCTATGATTGAATTTTTGTAACAGAAGTTGAATTTTTGTAAGGGAAGTACAAATGTGTAGCTAATGGCATTGACTTTAAGACAATGCTGCATGTATTTGACCCTCATATGTCAATACCATTTTTCTCATATAACCAAATTGTATTAATTAGAATTTGATTAAAATTAACATGCAGACGGTTTTCTATTTTATACTTTTATCCCTTCTGAATAGAATATGAACTTTATTGATATTGCAAAGGTGCTTCATAAAAGGCCCCTTTACCAGTGTATTGCCAAATTTTCCTTATTTATTTGTCCAATTTCTATAATGTCATTGTCTGATATATAATGTGAAGGTAAACCCAAGGCCAGGGTTTTGACAGACAATGGGATAGACCTTTTTGAAACTCCTGTAAAAGTGTTTTTTTTTCAAATATACTTCGTATTTTACTCATAAAACAGTTATGTACACGGAGAACAAAATCTGTACAAGAAAAGATAAGAATATACAGACATTGTAGCAGCTATCTTATTGCAGTTACAACTGCAATAAATTATGAATATGGAGTTATGAATTCACTTTTTTCATCTCTAATGAGCAAAAACCCTTTACCCTTGAGTTGGGCACAAAGCTCATCCATCCACAACCCTTGAAAGGAAGAACAGTGCCACTAGAGTCCTCAAATTACACTTACAACACAATTTCCATAAAGAGAACATAACAGCAATATGGATACAATGCCACAAGCCTTGATAAGGTGACTGATGAAAGAGTTAGTCCCCAAGAACAGCTGCTCTCCAATGAATGGTGCCCTGGATCATTTCAGAGAACCTTTGCTGTGCTAATTTCCAACATTGACAAGAAAACCGACACTCCCAAAGAATGCATTTGACAGCTTCATCTTGGGGTAGAAAATGCATTTATCATCTGTGAAACTACTCTTCGCCAACCTGGGGCACATCAAAGTTTTAAATTGTTTACCATGGGGGGCACATCAAACTGTTTACCACTGAGGGCGTAGAATGAGTCCAAATGGAGTCCAATAGACTTTATTTGCCCAAATTAACCCTAGCCAATCCCTAAAAAAAAAAAAAAAACCAAAACAAAACCGCGGAATTGCTCAGGAAGCGTTTTCGGGAGCGATTTTTTTGCTCAGGATCGCTCAGGAATTGATCTGGAAGCGTCGATTCCAGAGCGATTCCTAAAATTCCAGGGAGCATTTTTTTCTCAAAGGAATCGCGAAATGGGAAATCGATCCCGGGAGGAATCGATGAGGAATTGCGATTCCGGAATTGATTCCTCTGGGATCGTGAATTGGGGGCGAAGCGGTGGGGTCTAGAGCGATTCCCCGCAGCGTAGCATTAGCCTCCCTGAGGGAAGTCACACTCCTTGAGGAAGGCTAGTGGGGCTAGTTCCATGTTGTGGGTAGGTGAGATTCCACTTGATTTGAGGAGATCTACCTTGATAACCTACCCCTAGTGCTTCACCTTGTTGATTTTCACCTTGTGGGCCCCATTCCTCATTTTGAGGGATTGAGCCCCACTTGGTTCACTTGGTGATGCATTTTCAATCTTAGATCTATGGAGATCTAGCTCATATTGGGGCATGCCATTTCAAACCCACCTTGATAATTGCCTAAACTACTCCGATCTACATTTTGGTTAAATTTGGACTCCATTTGCCCCCTCATCTCAAGGCACTAGTCTCCCTTGGGCAATTCGCACTCCTTGGGTTAGTGGCCTTTTGCTAGATCCCATATATGGGTGTTGCCTCATTCATCTTATATCCATATATCTACATCATTGCATCCCCTTAGTGCCATCTCACCCCTAATTTGACCAAGTGGGCTCCATTTGGACCATTTTCCACTTTTTAAGGAGTGGGCCCCACTTGTGTATTTTCATGGTACTAGATCTATTCATTTGAGCTTCATAAGTGGCCTTAGTCATTCATTGGTTGAAACACTTGTCACCTCCTATGCCTCTTCAACCACAATTAAACTCTTGGGTCCACTTAATCTAACTCACTCATTGGTTTCCGTAACTCAACTTACATGTTTCCCTAGGAACCTTTGGGTTAGCTAATCTTCATTGATTGGCTAGGGTCTCCCCCTTGATCTTGATTAGTCTTGATCTAAAGTGAAGGGTGCCTTGGTTATCGTGACTCCCAGCTTGCATTGGGAATCGTGGCATCTCTTGGGTCACCTCTTTAGTTGTCTGTCTCCTCTACCATCCCGGATGGGATATCTTTAGGGACAACTACAAGTTGTGTGATAACATTTTTGGCACCGTTGTCGGGGAGGTAGAGGCTTACCTTAGGTGTCTGCGATTACCCATGCATAACTCATACCTTATCGCATCCGGATTAATCTAGATGGTTATCATTTCAAACCTTAATTAAAACATATCCATCTATTTGTCACTCACTCTCTCCCTGCATATTAACGACATACATCTTGGTAGAAGAGTTTAAAAGTCTACCTAGCGACTCCAAATCGTGACTCCACTGAGTAGCGAGCTCATGATCATCCCTACAACCTTAGAAGTAAATCAAATCTAAATCAATTGGAAGGAACCCCACTCACTTATCATAGAAGAGATCCCAAAGCTCAATCATCTAACTTCTTTTGGAAAATTGTTAATTCTGATTCTCCAAACCATTTCTTGGGATCTCCTTCTTTTAATTCGGTTCCTCCTTCATCTCCCAATCCTAATCTTAACGTAAGTCCACCAAATTCAATGGCTGGAAATCAAGAGGAAAGAAAACGAGTTTGTCCATGAATTTAACCTTCATTTTGATAAGATAGTGGCCAACATTCCAAACAACTTTAGGCCTCCTGAGCAAGGTATTTTAATTCATTACCTCAATGCATATGACGGTTACCTTGGCTACCACTTAAAGGATAAAGATCCCAACAAATTAAAAGTGGCACAAGACAATGCTAGAAAGGCTGAGGCAAATGTTGCTTCCATGGGGAAGCAAAATTTCTTCGACCTAATCAGTGCCTCTTCTTCTAGATCTGAGCCTAAGTCTAAAAAGGGGAAAGAGCCTAGTAAAGATCCCAATGATATGATGGAGAGCATGCATGAAATGATGAAGAACTTAACTCTCTTGACTAGGGATCTAGCTTAAGAGTAAAGAGTTGGAAAGGTATAGGCAACCTTATGGCCCAAAACCTTATTGGAACCAACAAAAGAAACCTAATGAAGGTGATAGAAGAAACCTTGTGAGCCAAACGTCACCTGAACCTCCCGTTATTAATTGGTCTGAAGAGCAAAAGATGGATGATCCTGAGTATCCCACTCATGGTGATGATGCTCCTGATTCTCCAAAGAACATCAACTGGGTTGAGAACTTAGGTTTTGACAAGGACTTTGGAAGAATTTTGATTGATCACGAGGAAGAGTCCATAGAAGACTCCATCCCTAGCTTTCCCATTTATGCCACTGAACAATCTAGTAGTAGTGGCCAAGCTCCTCTTGTAACCTATCAACGAAGAAGGGATGGCCAAAAGCCTACCTGTTTCATTGAGAAGAAAAGTAGTGAGCTGCCTAGCCCAGTGAGTGAGCCAATTCCTCTTCCTGAGTATGACTTAGATATCAACATTGAAAGAGAATTGGACAAAGTTATGCACAACATTCCACTCACTGAATTAATGAAAATCCCATCAATAAAGGAGCAAGTGGTAGAATTTTTCAAGAGTATCCCTGAGACTACCACAAGTAATGGTGAAGATCCATCTTTTCTAAACTTAGCACCTAGTGCTATGGTTGAAGAAGAGGAGGATCCTCCCATTAATATCCAAACTGCTTTATATGAGAGGAAGAATGGTGGTCACCAACCCTTTTATCTTACGCTTCGTATTGGTGATACCCTTCTTCATAACTGTATGTTGGATTCTGGTGCCTCCATGAATGTCATGCCTTTGCAAGTCATGGAAGCCATGGGATTGAAAATAACTAGGCCCTATGGGAACATGTGTGAAATTGATTCTAGACTAGTTCAAATCTTTGGCTTGATAAAGAACTTGAGAGTTGACTTGTTTTCATGCCTCAACATATCCATGCTAATGGACATAGTAGTCATATATCTCCCCCCAACCTATGGGATGCTTCTCTATAGGAAGTGGTCTGCTGGACCAGGGGGGACATCTTCAGATGGATTTATCATATGCTACTATCCCCAACTCTGATGGGTCATTGGTTAGAGTATATCGGGAACCATTTTACGATGGTCATCTTGAAACTTATGAGGATGGTGTAAGGAACACTTATGGCGAGGGTGAGTTATTACTTGAGGGTATCTTTTTGGTCATGGGTAGCCATAATGAGGATTCTAGTACAGGAAGAGAAGAGATTTGGAGATCATTTGGAGATGATAGTTCTTCTGAGGAAGAAAGGGAAAGAGCTATTGCTGTTAGAGAGATGAACCTTGATGCTCTTCGGGGTGAAGTGTCGGAATAACTTAGAGCTTTGAACCAACTTAGTGATGTAGGGCCACACATTGATCAACCTGAGCCCATCACTGAAACAAACAACTCTGAGACTAATTTTGATCAAATAAGAAGGGGTGAGAGTATACCTAGGACGGTTAATGAATGGCTTGTTTTGGTTGACCTTAACATGGAAAGACGTAGAGAGGGGCTTGATCCCATCATTCCTTGGGAAAACAACAATGAAGGAACACATCCTTCCCATGATGTGGGAAGTGATGAAGAACCAACTGAGTATCATTTTATTGATGTTCCTGATCATTTGTCTCATGTGTCCTTGGAAGATGGAGTATTGAGGCAAGTTAGTGACAACTCTATGAGTTGGCAACAACATGCTTTGATACATGATGCTCCTGGAGAAGAGTTCTCCTTGAACAACTTGACCGTTTTTCAGGAAGAACCTCAGGACAACATAGCAACCATTGAAGACAATTTGTCTTCACAGTTTTCATTTTTTGGGAACATCCCTAGTTTTCTCATTCCTCGTGAGTTACCTATTAGTGAAGAGAGTATGAACTCCATTGATTCATTTCACATTCCTACCTCTTCACCAACATCTTTAGACACGAGAGCTCAGAATGCTTCTAGCATGGTTCCAAGTCATCCATCTTTTCCGACTGATCATTTGGCAGCCTTATAGAGTATGATTGTTCCCGTCCCATTTGGAGAAGGTAGTAGTAGAGGTGTTGAAAACCAAAACCTACCATCTCCAGTCCATGCGGAGGAAGAAGAAAATGTTGTTAGAGACTTTTGGACTGTGGGAGAGACTCCAAAGTATATTATTCACCCACAAGTTGACGAACCAAGAGTTGAGACTCCTAGGAGGAGAGTGGTTAAGGAAGTTCTTGTTTGTAGGGTAGCCATTCCTTTAAACGGTGGACCTCCTAGGTTTGATGCAATTCCTCCTAATAGGAATTCGAGGATAATTACACCTCAACCTCCATGCAATTCTGATATCCAACCTATTCCCGCTCATGATATTGAAGCCATCCCTGAGTCTGTAAATCACCATAGGCTTGCAATTGGTGATAGGGTCGTTGTTCCGAATGATTTATTTTGCATACGAGTCAGGGGATTTGGTGACTTTTGGGTTGGACTGCTCACTGTCGAGCATTGCATTGATGAGATGTGTTTTCGCACTACTGGGATTGGCTAGCGTATCTTGCTCCCTATCAACCAGAGGGAGTTCAGGGATTATCATCCCTAACTCTACTTGTCTTGAGTGCCCTTGCTTGCATGAATAAGCTCATTTGAGCAGTGGGTTTTGTGTGCTTTTCTTTTTCTGAGTGCTGAGTTTTGCGATTTATCTTTTTCTGTTTGATGAGCTGTTCTTCTTGCTGAGTTGTTGATTGAGTTGAGTCCTGCTCCTTCGTAAGCTCGTCTCACCTCCTACATGCATTTGAAAGTAGTTGGTAACTTTTTGAGTTTTTGTTGTCCTGCTGTGCCGAGTGAGTTGAGTATGCCTTCTTGAAAAAGCTTTCCTTTCCTTCTGCACAGTAAAATGAATAAAATTTATATGCTATGTTAGATTAGTATTTCATTTACGCATTTTAATTTCTGTTATAGAATAAATTTCATTTTCAGTTTTATTTTATATTCTTCCCATACATGCTTCATGTGGTATTTTAGTGGCTGTGAACGCAGATACAGGTGCAAAAATAAAAGTTGAAAGCAAGGATGGTGAGTTGCTGGATTGAAGATTGATGCAGAGCAGTTCGAGACCAAAGATTCTGAGGTTCTCAAGCACTCTTTCCCTTAGAGCACTTATCCCAGCTGGAGCCAGATTTTATCACACCATAGTAGCTGGGCTACTATTCTTGCTGAGCAGATATCTGCACATTTCAGAGCTTTGCTTTTACAGAGATCAACTCTGATGAGCTTGTTATTTGAGATCACTCATGGATCAAAATAGTACATTGTATCAGACTTTTAGTAGACCTTGTGGCAAGGCTGAGCCTTGAGAGCTTAGATTTGATGACCGATGTGACCCTTTGTTCCATACAGTTTCAGTTCAGTGCCCAGTGATATTATTGCAGCAGTGTTTCAGATGTTCATTGATGATTATTATGATATGATGTGACCTATGGACTTCTGATTATTGGCTTTGGATTATTATCTTGTTGTTTTAGCCATCTTAACAGCATTGACTTGGTATATGATTCATGATGTGGTAGTACTATTTAAAATAAAATGAAATATCTTGGATGATGTTATAAATATAAAATGGATGTATTACTTGCACACTTAGGTTTTCTGACAATACTCATCGGTTTCATTACCCTCCTATGAGCATAGATATGGTCTTTCCTGACATCCTTGTTTGCTAGCTTAGGCACCACTTTCATTTGACTCCATCCATCCATGACCTTCCTGATTTGGTTTTCACCCCTGACTTGCCTTCTTGACTTCTTGATACTGAGGATTTCCCCATTTCTACCTCTGTGTTGGATCGCATCCATGTTTGTTTTGTGTCTCGGCTCTGAGTTGGTGACAGAACTTGCCTTTGGTGAGTTGGATTGTATGCCTAAATCATTTTGGTCGGTTGTCCCGATGTTTGGCACTGTGCAGAAGTCCCCCTAGTCTCTTGAGTTGTTGTTGGCTAAAACTGAAAGCACATGTACTACTTATACTGGAAATTATTATAAAGCTTGTGAACTTAAAATTCTAGAATGTGTTTATCAACACACGTGAATAAAGGGTATAGCGATGAACTACTAAAATACCCCACGAAGGGTATAGAAAAGGTCCAAAAAGCGATGTTTAATCAAAAGTTATATCTATTATTGTTGACCTTGTAAATGTAAATATGGCTTGGATGCAAGCTGCGATTAGTTGTGCTTCTTAGCGCATGTGAAATCCCAAAGGGGTCATATAGGCCAAAAGGCCATAGAAATGAAATAAATGATCCTAATGAACCTGGATCAACTTGATGTAGACATGATGCCTAAGTTGAATAAGCACTCTCTAAACAACTTATCCATTTGTGAGGCACAACCCTTCCCTTTGTTATTTTGTTTAGCACAGAGTGTAGCTTCCCCTTCCCCGTCCAAAGTATCACTTAGTTGAGTTTGGTCAAGTCATCCCCTTTGCCTAACCTTGTCTTTAGCCTTCATCCTTAGCTAGCAGTTAGGCCATGTCCAATGGGTGAGTATGCCTGTTAAGCTTTTTGTGCAAGTAAATTATAAATAACATTGAAATATATATATGTATTAACTGCCACAGAATGATGTTTATACTTTAAGTTAAGTTGTGAGTGTGATTAAAAGAACATGTCTTAGTCTATTGTTATAATCTTGTCTTTGGTTGTATTTTGACCTAGTCAAACATAGTTTGACCATGGTCATTCTTGGGATCCGTGATGAGATGGACCACTTATGCTCATGGATGATGATTTATGGTCTCACATACCCTTATTGATGATTCCATATGATGGACATATGATTCAAATGATGGACATATGATTCAAATGATGATTGATGCAGTTGAGCAGTTTTATTATTATTTCCAGATCATCATATTTTACACTGTCCAGGTATGGTGGACCCTACAGTTGACCCCTCAGGTCAACCCATGGTGTATGAGTACACATGTATAGTAGATTTGGGTCTTCTGGATCCATTGAGACACTTATCTTTTAGCTTCGGGCACTTTTGATGACGAGAGATGCAGTTATCCACCTGTTGACCGGTTTTGGGCATGCTGATCCAGCGTGTCCAACAGAGGCTTGGAGGCCAGTCGTTGCCTAGGGCGCTGTGTAGGAAGAGGGTGGTCCAACCACTTGTTTTTACCATTATGCCCCCCTTCTAGACAACTTGGTGCCCTCAGTTTGACAATGCAGGCACCCTAGGTGGCAGTTTGGGCAGTTTCAGGGTTTTTCGAGAGGATTAAAAATGGAATAAAAGGGTCACTGAGGAATTCGATTTGGGCAATTGAGGCAAGGTTTTGGCACTTGGTCTTCTCATAGGTCTTCTAGGGTGAACCCCCCATCTTCCAGATCAGTCGACATCATTCAATGGGGTCCACAGTGGCGACATGAGGCCTTTTACTGCTTGTCTCTCTTAGTATTGGAGACAGGATTTTGATCATTTGTGTTATTTGGACATGTCATAGTCCTATTATTTTAGATTATTGTGCCATGGGGATGAGCTAGTGAAGGATTGATACCTCCTAGCCCCACCATGTGTGTCTTGAGTCATGTCCATGTCATAGTTGGTGGGCCCATGCTATTTAGCCCCCTTTTGAGTGATGATGTTACCCTCCTTTTGAGTGATCCATGTGATATATTGTTAGGCTCATCTTAGCCATTGATTATTATGTTAGATCTTTTGATCTCAACCACTCATTTCAAAAAGTGGTTTTGTGGTTTAGGGTTTTGGTCTTTATTATCCTATATAAGGAGGAGACCCCCCTATTGTAAAAGCTATCTAGATATTTTTGGCTCTTGGCTATTGGAATAAAAATACTTTCTTAGGCATCGTGGATCTTGGAGTTGGAATGCTTGTGGTGATTGTAAATGCTTATTCCTCTGCACTGATAGATATTGGTGGCTATCTTGGATTTTTATCTTCAACTAACAATTTTTGTAGGCAAAGAAGACGTCTTGGGGCAATTCACATTGGTGGGGAGGCCTACCGTGCTCATTTCAACAAGTTGTTTTGGGTTACAAGGAGTTGTTTTGTCTTTGCACCAACAATTTCATGTTATTCATCTCTTTTGCTTGCATCTACTTCCATTGTTGTCAATTGATTGATCTTTGTGTCCTTGATTGACAGGAATAGGGAGGCCAATTTGGTTGAAGGAGGCAAAATGTTGGCAAGAAGGGCTCATCAAGTTTGGCATTTGATCTTTGTGGGAAGTAATCCTCGTCTCAAGCCTCTTCCATTTTCATTTTCCAGGTATGTTCCATGAGGTATGACATTCTTCTATCCTATCCATCTATTCTCTTAGATCACAAAATCCTCATTGATTAAAACCCTCATTCTTACTTTTTTCTAGATATACTTGGATCTAGCTTGGCTTTGGGGATATTTTTTTTCATCCACCTCTATAGCATCCACGACAATTCGGATCTATAGTTTGGTGGTGATTGGCTTCCATTTGACCCATTTCCCAAGGCACATTAGCCTCCCTAAGGGAAGTCACACTCCTTGAGGAAGGCTAGTGGGGCTAGTCCCAAGTTGTGGGTATGTGAGATCCCACTTGATTGGAGTAGATCTACCTTGATAACCTACCCCTAGTGCTTCACCTTGTTGATTTTCAGTTTGTGGGCTCCATTCCTCATTTTGAGGGATTGAGCCCCACTTGGGTCACTTGGTGATGCATTTTCAATCTTAGATCTATGGAGATCTAGCTCATATTGGGGCATGCCATTTCAAACCCACCTTGATAATTGCCTAAACTACGCCGATCTACATTTTGGTTAAATTTGGATTCCATTTGCCCCCTCATCTCAAGGCACTAGTCTCCCTTGGGCAATTCGCACTCCTTGGGTTAGTGGCCTTTTGCTAGATTCCATATGTGGGTGTTTCCTCATTCATCTTAGATCCATAGATCTACATCATTGCATCCCCTTAATGCCATCTCACCCCTAATTTGACCAAGTGGACCCCATTTGGACCATTTTCCACTTTTTAAGGAGTGGGCCCCACTTGTGTATTTTCATGGTACTAGATCTATTCATTTGAGCTTCATAAGTGGCCTTAGTCATTCATTGGTTGAAACACTTGTCACCTCCTAAGCCTCTTCAACCACAATTAAACTCTTGGGTCCACTTAATCTAACTCACTCATTGGTTTCCGTAACTCAACTTACACATTTCCCTAGGAACCTTTGGGTTAGCTAATCTTCATTGATTGGCTAGGGTCTCCCCCTTGATCTTGATTAGTCTTGATCTAAAGTGAAGAGTGCCTTGGTTATCGTGACTCCCAGCTTGCATTGGGAACCGTGGCATCTCTTGGGTCACCTCTTTAGTTGTCCGTCTCCTCTACCCCAGATGGGATACCTTTAGGGACAACTACAAGTTGTGTGATAACAGTTCCGACATGCATCTATGTGTCTCATTGTGATTTGTGAAAGACAAATGTGTTGTGAATCGTGATTTGTGAATGACAAATGTGTAATCATTAATGTGTTTTGATTCTTATTTCTATTGAATATTTGTAAATGTTCTAGTTTCTAAATATTTTTGGATCTATATGTCTATATTTTTAAATTTTAATATATTTAAAATATATATATATATATAAAACGTGTCCTTCGTGTCCCGATTCCGGGGGTCACCGTGTCCATGTCGGACACTCGTATTTTTGTGTCCTTTGTGTCCCGATTCCGGGGGTCACCGTGTCCGTGTCGGACACTCGTATTTTTGTGTCCTTTGTGTCCCGTGTCCTCGTGTCAGGTGACTTAGGTGACAATGTGAAAATATTGTTTAAAGCTTAAAAGGTCTTTTTGTTGGGTTTCTTCAACTTCTTTGAGGATGGAGCATTCCTAGACAAGGATATGTTATATACCTAATAAATAAAACCTTAAACTATTAATAATTAAAACTCTAAAGGTCACAAACATTCATCATGATGCATCTATTTGACGCTATATAAAGAGATCACCTTATTCAATTGTAAACATCATTCTTTATATATTATATATCTGATCCTTATGGATGAATTAGACTTTGTCTTCTTCTTTGTGATGGCTTTGCGTAAGGATCATTCGGTTTGTTACAAAAGGTCACATCTGATGATACATACACATAAATGAGTAAGCCAAACAATTGTATTGATCATTGTTACTTATCAAACTAGCACTTGAGTAAGTCCAAGATTGGTGCTAGCCAATGGAAAACTCAAAAGGGATGCCATTGTCACCTCACAAACCCTCTTCTCTCTTAAGAAGGATTGATCTAGCGACAATGCAAAAATATTGTTTAAAGCTTCAAAGGTCTTTTTGTTGGGTTTCTTTAACTGCTTCAAAAATGGAGCCTTCCTAGACAAGGATATTTTATATAAGTATAATATAGGTGAAACCTTATATTGTTAATAATTAAAACCCTGAAGGTCCTAACGATTGATGAAGAACCCTAGACGATCAATGAAGAACCTTGAATCACTACGGACCGCATCCAAAAACCGTACAGACCATGGCCATACGGACTTGATCACTTGGCCCTTTACTTGATCATAGTCTCAAATTTTTTTTGTGTGATTTTAGGCTATATTAAGTTCTATTACCCTCCTTTTTATCTTATTTGCTTTCTGCAGTTTCACTATGGATGTTATCATAGAACAATTTATAGCATGTCAAAGGCTTGTATCTCTGATTTAGGGTTTTGAGAACACATGGATGACTTGGATGTTGGAGTCAGAAAGCTGTGAAATAAGCTTTTCACATTTATGGAAGAGTGAGGCAGGGTGTTGATATATGGCTTGTTGAAAAGGTTGATGATACAATGAGAACTCCTTTTATATACTGTATGATACTATGAAAGCTTGCCACCCATTTTTGTGTTCTATGGATTTTGTAGCAGGAAGGAATGATTGTCACATGTACAGCTTGTATTAGGAAGACTTTTGTCAAGGTTAGCTGCCTAGAAATTTGCGTGAATTTATTGCCACTTTTGTAGACTCAAAAATGTTTCTTTTGATTTTAGGCTATATTGAGTTCTATGGCCCTCCTTTGTATCTTCCTTCCTTCCTTCACTATGGATGCTATTGTAGAACAATTTATATCATGTAAAAGGCTTGTATATCTGAATTAGGGTTTTAAGAACACATGGATCACTTGGATGTTGGAATCACAAAGCTGTGAATAAGCTCTTTTCATTTATGGAAGAATGAAGCAGGGAGTTGACATATGGCTTAGTGAAATGGTTGATGATACAATGAGAACTCCATTATGTGAGGTGATACATAGACTGATGCTTGACAAATTTCATGAAGCTAGAGTCAGTAGACCTTCGCAGGACCTATGGATATTTTGATCTCTTTTGCAGGGAATGACTTGCCACAAAATGGAATCTCAATTGTCTTGATCTCATTTATTTAATCTACATGGTACTATGTTAGAACTATCATACATTGCTTATCTTACTGTAGGAACTAGGCATATTTTTATAATATATTGATAATTTTATCTTTGTCTAATGGCTACCATTCAGTAGACATCTCAAGTGGAGTCCCTATAGTTTGCATCAAGTTGAAGAACCTTTCCCTAGTTTAAAGGACCGTCATTTTAGTGTTTGGAAATAATGCACATAACTAGATGCATTGAATTGTTAAAATTTCTGTCATTGTCATGGAAAGAAGTAAAAAGTATTATTCTGAAACTAGGAGAAAAGCAATCATGGCTAAACACAGAGAAAAGCTTATTCAATGTAACCAACTCTGAAGCTTTCATGTACTTGCGTCTTTGGACAAGCTTGAAGTCCTGCCATACATAGAGATTCATTCCAAGTGATATTATCTCATAGTGAATGTGTTGTCAGAGATCTCATAGATAGTAAACTACATATGCGGTTATGGCATTTTGCGTCAAAATGGGCAAGAAAAAATGGAGGGAATAAAATGAAGAAGATGATTATCAGTTTAAGTGATTCTCTATGTTATGTCGAGTGATTGTAACTCGTTCTATGTCACGCTGACACATTTATGTAATGTATCCCAGGTTCGGTTACTTGTTGGTACCTTGAAGTGTGTTGGAACTGGAAAACTGTCTGTTGATGATGGTTTGTATTCTCATTCCTTCCTCTGTATGTCCAATTGTTCAAGGGGAAAACAGTGTCTACCGTTTGTAGCTGATGTTTGTCTCTTAGGTCTTATATATCATTGTCACAAATAGCTCTTGGGCTAGAATCTATAGTATATACCGTTATCTTTTGGTTATGCAACTAATGTTTTTAATGCTTTGGCAATTCATCCAATTGTTGTAAAATATGTTGGAGAGGACGTGATAACTTTGGTAAAAGCTTAGACTACATCCTTTACGACTGAAGTACATGTGCTATGAGTTTCTCTTACTTTTATTGATTTGCAGGGGTTATAGTGTCTGGACTCTGGATCTCCCAGTGGTCGATTCTAATGCCCGCATAAATAACTTAAGCTTGTGCTTTTTAATGCATGCAGTTGAAAGAATTCTTAAAGCACGGACAATAACAGTAGCACCACCTATGGCCCCTGCCTGTGGCCTGTATCTTGCAGCAGTTAAGTATGACTTCAGTTGTAATGATGTGAACCAGATGGAGGAGGATGGTGAGTAACAGAGACAAATCTTTGTTCTTAAGTTCAGTGCCACTTCCAGATTGGATTTATGCAAAATATTCCATGATTTAGATGCCTTCATGGACCAATTCATTTTCTAAGCAGGTCATTGTCATCAAATGTCCCTACTGAGAGCATGGTCTTTACCTTCAATAGTAGTCATATAGGGATGAGTATTGTAGGGTCGATGATGGTTTTTCTATTGATGCCTTCTGGATTCATTGAAGTTCCGAGATTGGAAACTTCTTGACTCAGTTTATGTCTTTGCAATTGGCATGGCACCATAAGAATTGATACATGTAGGCTCTTTTTGCTATATGGCTAGAAGTTGGGTTTTGTATAAATTGGTAGTCCCAGACTCCCAAGCACACAAGGGACTGATTTCTTGTGTAGACAAGAAGCTAAACATTATAAGTTGAATGAGAGGCATTGCAATGCATTCGATGTTAAAATTTATAATGTGAAACAATTTTTTGAAGTTATTAAACGCAATTTCTGGAGAACATAATTCTTTGATGGATCATATGACTAGTGAAAGGAGATTTTGTCTTCGTTGAACCAATTTTTTTTCATGTGTATTGGTTGTGAAATGGAACAAAAGGCATTTACTAACCAGGGTGATAGCATTATGTTCACAACCTTGCATTTTGTCCCTTTTTAGATCAATTGGAAGGTCCACTTAAACAAAACAGCTCTATGGAGACAAATATCAAGAGGCCTAATAAAGTTTGTATTATGATTAATTTTCTTTAGCAGTTATTTTATGGAATGGCTTCAGGTATGATAAAAACACAAAGCAATCTTGTATGGATCATAGATACCATGTATGGAAGTATCTAGCCTTTATATACAGATTACAACCAAATAACAAGTATGACCATAATTGGTTGTATATATGGAAATACGGTCAATGAATTGTTGACCATATCTTGACTGTATTTCATCCATATTTGGTCAGTATTTGGCTATGTTTGGGTTGTATACTTCTGTATTTCAACCCTATGCAGTTCAATCAATCCATATTTTTTTCTATATTGTATCATATTGTATACTACATGTGTACATGTATTTGGTAACTATGGTCTAGATTAAGATACCTAATAGCTGTAATCAGTATTTAGTGTTTTAATTCTCGTTCATAATGGATCAATTCTTCAGTAACGTTCAAAAGCAATAAGCTTTTAATGCTAGAAACCAGTGATGCTAACTAAAGAATGTTTGATATGAACTCCATTTCTAGCATTAAATTCCCCAGAATATGTATTTGGGTGTCCATTTGAATAAAGCAAGTATAAACCGAAAAATTTGACAATATCTAACTACTTCTGAAATATCAGTATATAGGTTGTTAACAAGTTCATGATACTATATTTCACATACGTACTACTAATACGATGGCAACTCATCATGCAAGAAAGATAAATATATCGAGAATATAGTATAGCAATATTAGGAAAAAGTTAGGTATCTCAAACATAATATATGCGACCTCTAGATAGTAAGTACAATAATTAGAATTTGATCTCACCAAGTTAAGAAATTAAGGAACTCGGTTATTTCCATAAAACAGTTTTTTTCTTTTAAACTTGATTTTCTTGTCTATTTTTGTGAAGGACAAAGCAATGAAGTTTTTGTTTTCTCCGCAAAATTAGAAAAAGTTCTATAAGTACATGTTGGATGAATGTTATTTTAGAAAACAAAGTTACTATCATAAGTATGTATTAAAAGATGATGGACATTGTTAGAAAATAACAAAGTTAAGAACTTGAGTAAATAGGTGATAGAGTATGCATTGTAGTTTATTTTCTCTATAAAACTAGAAAAAGGTGCAGTAGACCCGTGCTAGATGGATCTTACCTTGGAAGGCAAAATAAGTATCACAAATATGCCTTAAAAGACAATGTACATTGTTAGGAAAGCAAAATTTTAATAAATTAAGAAAATTTGGGATAGCCATATTTTGTAAAGTGCTAAGCATTGAAGTGTTGTAGGCCCATGCTGTATGCATGTTACCTTAGAAGGAAAAATAAGTATCACAAGTATGTCTTAAATGATGATGGCCATTATTAGGAAAGCATGATGTTAATAAATTAAGTAAATTGGTGACGTAGGGACATCTTTGGCTAAGTAAATTATCTTGCATGCAATTTGAATTCATATATAGGTGTGGAAGATTTAGAAACACCTTTAGTTCAAAATTTGGGACTCGAGTATGTCCACATTACATTGGGCATCCATTTCAATGCTTTAAGGTGCATTACTTAAAGATGTAGAAATAATGATAGCTTTTCTTCAAGTATAGTGTAAGTTAGAAGTTGATTCAAGGTGATTAAATTTGTTGGTAGATAATTGAATGCAAAATATATGACATCTTTCGGAACTTGTTTTTGAGTCATTGAACAGAGTTTGGCAATAGAAAACATATTAGGGGCTAATTTTTTCTATTTTT
Source organism: Larix kaempferi (assembly GCA_027924585.1). Taxonomy (NCBI): domain Eukaryota; kingdom Viridiplantae; phylum Streptophyta; class Pinopsida; order Pinales; family Pinaceae; genus Larix; species Larix kaempferi. The sequence continues at coordinate 4,084,249 of BSBM01000071.1, forward strand.
ATTTTCCAAAATCAATTTGTTGATTTCCATTTAAAAAATGATTTGCCCAAAACTAGAGGATAAAATTATTCTATTTTAAAAATCACCAAAATGTTTTAGAAACTATATGCTATCCTTAGAAATTTTATTATTTTTACAAAAATATTATCAAACATTTAATATTTGGGATTTTAAGAATAGTAAGATTTGCCAAGGTTTTTAGATTTCATAATGGATCCTTAAAATCTTTCATTGCTTTGAGGATAGTGTGATGGAACAACATGCCAAGCTAGTTCATCACACATATGTATCTTTTAGAGATAGGCAGTCAATAGTTGATAATGGCTAGAAGAGTCGGTTGAGTGGTCAATTACTTGGTTGACTGATGGGCCTACTAGGCTCTCAACTAGTTGGATCGATTGATCAACAAAAGAGTTGACTAGCCGACTGGCTAGTTGGGCAGTTGGAACATAACCATAGACTATGGTAGAAACAAGGTAGAATTCAAGGAGGCCATTATGTGTTATGACTCAAGTCTGTGGACACATTTTCCCTCAGTTCAAGAGAGTTGGTTAGATGTTGGAGCTATAAAAGAATGAACAAAGTGACCATGTGCATGGTGAACAACACATTTTAATGTATTATTGATTGTGATATGTAATACTTAACTACCGAAATGATGGTTTCCTCCAACATGGTATTGTTATCACATATATTGTAGCTGAAGCTACCATGATGCAGACCATATTTTTTTGCATTCGTGAGCCAATCCTGTGGTTGAGATGAGCTTATAGATCAGTGGTGATGCAGTTATTTTTGAGCTAGTAGCAACAATTGTGCCCCCTTTTCATGATTGATCTTGCATGACCCCATTGAGATGATTCTAGTATAGTCATGGTTCATACAAAGCAGAGCAGTTAGCTGGTGATGTACTTTTCCCACAGTAAGTTGCAAATGTTTCTAGAGACAAGTATATGGTTGAGGAGAGGTATATATTGCATTTGGATGTTATAGTTTTCTCTATAGTTTATTTTAATTATTGTGACTATGCATGTTCTACTAATAGTGGCATTCTGAGATTCATGGTTTGAAACTTGGGTCATGAGTTGTTAGAGAGTCCCTACTGTAAGGCCATTGCATAAGCTTGCTAGTATCTCCTACCTTACATAGATTTAGTCCTACTTTGGCTTTGATGACATCACCTTTCACTTTTCATCTTTCTCCATTCATCTGTCTCTTCCATTATTTGGTTTGACCCTAACTTATATTTTGACTAGTGAGATCTAGGACTCCCCCCACTTAGGCCTCTATGTTGAATACACTCCATGTTTACTTTGTGTCTCAATGTTAGAGTGTGTGGCCTATGTCATCGGAATGTTCTCCTTTAGTTCTAAAAAACAAGTAATCCCACAAAAGCATTGGAACACATAAATGTTATATCTAAATGGATGCAAAAAGTCAACCACAAATAGTGTTGCTAAACATTAAATGAATAAAAATCTTCCATAGCTAGTCGGTGGTGAAGGGACGAGCACTCATAATTTGTATGATGTAAGGTCATTTTCCCCCATAGGGAAACAAGGTAGTAAATCCATTTCACCTATGGACGATGGTAAGACCGAGTCATTATCTGAGGCTTGCAAGGCTATTCAAGGCACCTGCCCTTGGAGGATGGCTAGTGAAAGATAGATCAACGTGTTAAATGTTAAATGCTAAATGTGCAAAAAGATGGCAATAAATCAAATGCAATAAAGGATGCTAATCTAGATTCTACTGGAAGCTTTCCAAGAACTCTACCCATTTGTGAGGCACCGCCATTCTCTAGTGTCTTCTATCTAGCATATGTTTAAATGGTTCCCTTTTTCTCTCATGTCCAAGAGATCGCAGTGTCGAGGGTATCAAGTCAATCCCATTTATCATAACCTTGTTTCTTCCACCTCACCCATTCTAGCAGTTTGCTGAAGTTTGTGAGTAAGCATATGTAAGGGGCCTCATGAAAGACTTGATGATTTCTCTCACACATGTGTATTATTATTTGATTATTGTAGGCATTGTTATGTATTTCATGTTTTAGTGTGGTAATTAACATATACTTGTGAGCATTATTCATCCATTGTGCATATAGACTTATACATATTATTGCCTAGCCTTCAGTTTGAGTACATTGACTTTGTCAAACCTAGTTTGACTTGGTCAGCACATTTTTCGAGGCAGTGATTGTACTGTTCAAGATTGCATACGTATCCTCCATATCTATCTAGTACACCATTTCCATGCTCATTTTTTGGTTTGTGCCCATTATGCAGTAGTTCTAGTGATTATTGTTATTATTTTTTATGGCCATGTTTTATATATTGGATATTGTGTTGGGCTTTAGATGCATAGTTTGATGGACATATGGAATATTTGTTGTCACTATTGATTGATTTGAGGTCTTTGATTAAGTTGGTACACTCAGATGTGGATTTTGGGTAAAGGAAGTGGACTTAATGATGATTTTATTCTCCAGCATGATGATCCAACAAATTTTATTCATAAAAAATGACCATGGATTCACTAGGAAAATTGATTTGGATAATGTGGATGAGGAAATGACTTGGGGATGGTTGATTATGATGAGATATGGCTCTACATGCATGTCCCATGGATTATCTTCATCCGAGGAATACTTCACATGATGTTACTGTTTGATGGACAATCCACTCGAGCGGACGTGAGCTAGATCTCCCTAGCTCAATGTGAGTCTAGAACAAATAGTATAGACTATAAGCTACTTTCCTATATCTAATTAAGGATCAAGTCACTAGATATCTTACCTTAGACTTGAAGTCCTTTCTCCTCGATGTCACTCCACACCTTGCGGTCGTCAGATCTCAGCTGCAAGACCTGTCAAGATACACAGAACAATGCAAACAAGTAAAGAGCATCTATAAAATAATAGATCTAAGTGAACAGTTAAGCAGATAAATTACACAATATCATCAATCACAACAATATTGGTGGAAAGCATTTATATTACTGTAATATAGGGAAAGTACATAGAAGAATGATTACAACCAAGGCTTAACGTAGCAATCCTTCTCCATCCAAGCCAAATGCCATATCCTCCCAAGGAAGTGTGAGTCTCTCAATGGATGAGTAAAGATCTCTCAATGATGATTTCACCAGCATGTAGACACTATAGACTTCCTCCCTTTGGAAAGGGGTAGAGCTTCACTTATATAGGACTAAGTGGATAGGGTATGGATAGGATAGGTTGAGATATGATAGGAGAGAGATAGGGGATCCTTCCAAGAGCTGAGGAACCGAGTGCTAGCTCTCCCAAGAGGTCAGGGATAAGGATCCAAGTTAGCAGGATTCGAGAATGAGCTCGAAGAAGCTATTTTTGTCTATTAACTGACATCGTCGCACCCTGCAAGAGAGCAAGATGCGACGTCGCAGGTTGCATGAGTGCAGCCTACGACGACCTATCAAAACCTAGCATGAATGCAATGGCATCTATTCCAAGTTAATGACTTAGCTAATGATACTTTAGGGATGTATACACTGAACCTCATGATGGTAGGATTTTCGGTGTAACAGAATGCCCCCCAAAGCATGAAGCTACTGAAAAATTGGACAGGTGAAATGCTTTGACATAATGAATGGCAATGGCTTGTTGGATGAAGGACGTTGTTGCAGTACAACTGACTCTGAGTACACAGGTTCATATGACGTACAACATGGCTGCCGACCAATACAATGCAGATCCATGGTAGTAATGACCGACTAAACACAATCATGGCTACTAGATACAAGCGTAGATCCATGATGAGATGATGACACAACCACGACCAATACAAATGTGGATCCATGTAACATGACTCAATACAAAATCAATCGCAACCTGGGTAAAAAATGAATCCCTAGGGTCTTCAAGCTGAACCCGCAATGATACGAATCTATCCATGTGATTACAAATGTCTTGACATCGAACATGGTAGAAACCACTTGATTACCGGTCATTGATGTATACCGTTAACAAGTGTGAGGGAAATCACCATCAATGTCAGCGATTCCCAAGGTATCACAGTACATAACATCAAGCGTGAATAAATGAGTTGAAGTTGAACGCGAGATGAAATCTTTCAATCAAGAGTCAATGATGTAAACTCATGTTGAAAGCAAGGTAACCTGCCATTGAGGCATGCAGGGCCAAGGTACTTGGTTGGTTTCTAGATTCAATCATCGGATGATGTGTTGAAGTTGACAAGGATGAATCCGTCGAAGGAGGGCCATGATGAATCCCCCGTCATCGACACGAAACACGCCAAAGGATGTGTAGAGCAGATCGGATGGTACAGTGACATGCAAGACTGACTCAGAGTAGACCGACATGATGGAAGGTGTACTGACTACAGATAATGAATAGTGAGAGTATTCTTGAACATCGGCATGGCATGCCTTGGCAGTATTGACTTGACGAGTTATGGTACCAACTCCTAATGCAACTGATGATGGAAGCGTTCTTTGAATGACTCAAAGGAGTAACAAGATTCAGGAAATAGGTGAAACTCGAGGACAAACGGATAATCCAAGTGCAGTATGCAAATGCAAACGAGTGCCATGTTCAAGAAATGACTAGGTACTACCACTGATAAAGGGTGTCACATAAAAGCTTTCCTTTTTCCCCATCATGAACGATGAGTGCCTCATGTGTTTTTTACGAGCTTGATGAAGGTAACCAGATGCTTGGTATAGCTCATCTCATAGATGAGTCCAATCCCAAATATTTTCCGAACCTGGGATAGGAGGGGTTTGTCCCATGGCGGGCCCTTCAATGTAAAAGTTTAATGAGTCCATAGAAGGTAAACTCGGTTATCATTTCATGTTTAGAGAGTTTGAAAAGAACTAAAGAAGACTCCAATGGTCTTTTTTCGTAAAGTTATCCTCATCGCTCGAAAAATGGTAAAATAACGCGGGAGAGTACTCTTTCAGTCATGATTGGCTGGAGTATAAATTTTTCATAAGTAGTGCCCCCTGGTCCAAAAAAGGGGTAAACTATCACCAGGAAGATGACCATTCAAATTCTTTAACAAGCGTGAACACGACAAGTTCGCTTGGCAATCTTTTCATATTTTGAGAGCCCGAGAAGAGCTTAAAGATAGACTCCGAGGGGGTTCCTTTTCCGTAAGAGTTTAACGAGCCCGGAAAAGTGATAAATCGTAACTTGGTAACTTATTCTCATAGTTTCAAGAGCACGAGAAAGAACAAAGAGTAAGTTCATTATCATTAAATAATTACAATCTAATGAATGAAAAGATAACGACAAAATACACAAGGGGTGTTCATACTTAAGATGATCGTTCCAACGCGAAAGCGACGTAAAAAGACACTTAATGACTTCTGTACACTTGAAAACTAGGTCAAATTATCAACCAAGCATTCAAACGCAATAAAAAATGATTTAAACTATAGCAAATGACCTAAAGGCATAAAAAATTTGAAAAAAGAATATTCCTTTAATCTATAAATATAAAAATGGGTCAAATAGAGTCACCATTGTTTCATTTGCCAAATTTGGGAGGAGAAGTGCCATTTGGAGCCAAAACTTCAATTGTCGATTCCAAGAGCTATGAGAAACCATTTCACCCACCGTCCAGAGTAGGTAACTCTAAACTTCATCCAGCATAATTGTAGTGGTTTACATTTTTTATTTTGGTTCATTTTTTTGGGTTTTAGCTTGGTTTGTGAAGGGCCATTGTGTCCTCGGGTCGTTGTAGTTCGCCCTTTCAGGAATTGCGACGAGACTGAGTCGTCGCAAAACGTGTAAAGGTGGATTATGACGACGTCGCACTTTTAGCCATAATGGGGTGCGATGGCGGAAACGTCCAACCCCAAACACAAACCCTGCCCAAAAAAAGAACTTTCAGTGGTTGAAGTGAGTATTAACAATGTTTAAACTCTCCTTTTGGCAGGTTACAAGCAGCCAAAATGGTCTTGGAGTGGCGTGAATGGGAGCATGAGGTAGATGACATGCAAATTGCAAACAATCCATTGTGTGTGACGGCGTTGAGGAACTGTGGTCTTCTAAAGTTCTTCGAGATCCAAGGCATGAGAGCCCAAATCCCCCTGTTGACACATATGCTTAGATGTTGGGATGCGGCTCAACAGTATTTTGTGATCGGTGAGCACGTGCTTGCTATAAATATTGAGGACATCTATTTTCTGACTGGATTGTCCTGGAGAGGGGACAATGTGCTTCTTACTGGATCACAGGGAAGTGATCGGACTGTGGAGGACTTGATCCTACAACACTGCCTTCCTCACACTCGTGCTTCTAGTGGGAAGATTCCCATGAAAGATGTACGAGAGTGTCTGTTGCGTGCCATTTTTTTCACCATTATGAGGATAGTAGGGAGTCAGGCTCCTCACTTGGCTACTCAGTTTCAGATGCTATATGCAGAGGACTGTATTTCTCCGAAGATCTTCAACTGGTGCGAGTGGCTCCTTGCTAACATTCGAGCTCAGCTGACCAAGTGTTGGCAGGGAGAGCTCAAACAGTTCGGCTATGGGTCGATAGTGATCTCGTTTCTTTTGGAGCGGGTTCCCCTCTTGTGCCCACAGGTACCGTTGGATGACAAGGATCCTAGGGATCCTCTCATGGCTAGGTGGACAAAGGTGATGGCCTGACATGGTGGGGGCCCCATCATCTCATATGGTACTGAGTTTTTCAGCTGGCTAGAGGGCCAGTTACTTATGGTAGAGGATTACCTGTACAGTGGTACGGACTACAAAGATGACCCAGACTTGGTGCTACTTGAGGGAGCAGCATGGGGAGACATAGGTGATAACAATAACCCTTGTACTTCTAATATTTGTGCATTTATGATTTTTTTGTTATAGTGCTGATGAGTTAACAACATGTGTGTGCAGATGTGGGCCCTGTACGACCGGTAGGAGTCTCTCTTCTTGCGAGGAGAGAGAGAGGAGAGGGAGCAGTCACGGATCCAGCCGTACATGCTGCCATCGCAGAGATGGACGGAGTCTACGCGAACCTGAGTGGGTTGACATTAGACGTCCCAGAGCCGATGGTAGATGAGTTACCGCAGCCCATGCAGGTGTATATGTTTGGAGCATCTGTGCGTTTCAATGCACTGCTTCACAAGGTTGCGAGAGCAATTGATTGTTTCCACACATAGTAGGCTAGAGCTGTTAGACCTAGGGGTGTACGTTCCAGGTGCTAGGCCTGATGTTGTTATCTTGTATTGAGAGCTTAGAGGCCTCAAATTTTTGTACTTACTGAAAGCTACGAGGCTTCAAATTTTGTAGAGACTCACTGAAATCCATCGTGCTTCAGATTTTGTACCAGCACTACTTTTTATGATGATATATATATATATATATATATATATATATATATATATATATATATATATATATATATATATATATATATATATATATTCCGACGGTTTATACATATATGTGTTTAAAATGGATGGATGGTGTGATCTTGTTTATGTGTTTTCTTATTAGTTATTTACATGTTATGCCTACTTTTAACAATTCATAAATATGCTTATGTGTGTGCAATGTACCAATCTAAGATGAAGTTGGCCAAAGAGTCAGCAACTGTGTTAATGTCTCGAGGAATGTGCAGGTACTGAATGGACTCAAAGGACCTTTCCAGAAGACGGACTTGTCTATAGAGATAGAGTAAGGTGGGATCGCGGATGGCGTAGACTCGGTTAAGATGAGAGACCACTAGTTGAGAATCCAAGTGGATGACAACATGGTCCATACCCAAAGAAATAACGTCAGTTATGGTTCCAATGACTGCTTGATATTCTGTAGCATTGTTGGTCGCGAAACCTAGACACATCCCCCCTGAGATGATGAGCTCCCCAGTAGGTGAATAGAGTACCCAGGATGCCGAAGCAAGGTTACGGGTATGTTGGCTGGCGTCGTCTGGGAATCCGTAGCACGTTGCCATCTGCACATGCAGACAGAACATGGTATAAGAAACGAAACAAGATCTAAACATGCAACAAATCAAAGCGTCACACCACACAAAAACACACACACGCCATGTATAGTATATACAAAAGTACTTATGCGTGAAAAGACTCAGGCATAATACCTCTTCAAGTAGAGCCCATTTCGGGGCTCACCCGAAGATATCCTGTCGTAGTCTTCAAGCTCATAATCTCCCTTCTCCAAGACACGTTTCACTATGTAAGGTCCATGCCACATGGACTCAAACTTTCCTGCCCCCAGCTTATCATGTTTTTGGTCATATGTGAGGACCAAATATCCCTCGCTGTAGGTGCGAGGTTCTACCAACTTGTCGTACTGTGCTTTGATGCGTTTCTTATGAGCCTCGTTGGCAAGATCGGCATCTCGGCAAGTCTCGTCGAGTTTAGCTAGGTAGAGGAAGTGTTCTTCCTCGGCAGTAGTGTTTGGGAGAAGTTCGATGGCGAGTTTGAGGGATGAAATCTCACACTCAATTGGAAGGACCGCTTCCAATCCATACACTAGTTGGAAGGCATTAAATCCAGTGGCGGTTTTAATGGCGGTTCGATAAGCCCAAAGTGCGGAGAAGAGCATGTTATGCCAATTGGCCTTGTGCGTACCCACCATGCGTTGGACCATAGTTTTCAAGACTTTGTTAATGGCCTCGACCTGTCCGTTCGACTATGGGTAGTACGGTGTTAAGTTTTCATGGTGAAAACCCAATCTATCGCTCAACTCATCAACCATATGGTTCATAAAGTTAGAACCATGGTCAGTAACTATCGCTTGAGGAACTCCAAACCGTGCTATTACATGATTAAACATGAAGAGTGCGGCAGCCTTGTCGTCGTTCATGTATGTGGCATTGCCTTGGCCCACTTTGTAAAGTAGTCCACAGCTACAATGACGTAGCTATGCCCCCCGGTCAAGGTAGGCTTACAATGCATGAAATCGATGCCCCATGTAGTGAAGGGGCCAACGACAATAACCGGGTGTAACGGGGCGGGATGGGTGCGCCTTTTCGTATGAAAATGTTGACATGGAGGACATTTTTTTACGGCCTCGATGCAATCTTTGAAGATATACGACCAATAATATCTTGCGCGTAAAATCTTCTGGGTTGTAGCCATGCTAGAGAGGTGACTGCCACATGCGCCAGCGTGAAAGTCATTCATAACGTGTTTAGCCTCATCATGGTTCAGACAATGTCAAAGAATAGAATCGATACCACGACGGTACAAAGTGTCATTGATAATTAGATAATACTTTGCATGGTGGCGTATGCGACTGTGGTCATCACGAGACAATTCGGGGATGAAGTGTTGGGTTTGAAGATACAGTGTGATATCTCCATACCACAGATCAGACGTGCTCATAAGAATTAATGACTCATACGGAAAAGAGTCATTGGGCTCATATTCTACATTAGTGTGGGGGAGGTCGTAGATGAGCTCAGTAAACACCAAATATTTTTTCGACTTGGCTTTTTCGAAAAGAAGATCGAATTCTTGCAGTATCACGATCCAGCGTGAATACTTTCCCCCAAGTACCTGACGAGTCAGAACGTGGTACATGGGGTTCGAATCAATGATGATGGTGGTGGTGCGAAGCAAAATGTAATGTCGAAACTTCTGCACGACTATGACTGCCGCGAGAGCGAGCTTCTCAACATGTGAATAGTGAGTTTCAGCGTCAATGAGACCTTTACTAGCATAGTATATCACATGTTCTTGGGTGTTCTGGTCTTCGTGTACCAATAACATTGCAATAGTGGTGTCGGAAGCAGCGAGATATAAAATGTAATCTCGATAGTAATTCGATGGTTGGATCACAGGGGCATGCGTAATGGCATGTTTCAAACTATCAAAAGATCGTTGGGCTTGGTCATCCCAGATGAACGGGACATCCTTTTTCATCAATCTCATGTATCCTTGTGTCTTTTGCGTGAAATTACAAACGAAGTGCCATAAATAAGTTCCTCTTCCTTGTAGAATCTGAAGTTCCGTAATGTTGGTTGGAGGTGGAAGAGTGACGATGGCTTCCACCTTCTAGGGATCAATACGGATTCCATCTTTCAAGACGATAAAGCCTAAGAGGCGTCCGAACTCGACACAAAAAATACTCTTGTGAGGATTCAGATGGATATTGTACCGCTTGCATCTGAGGTAAATGGCCATCAGATGATCTAAGTGGAACTCGCGCTGCTTTGAGTGAGTAGGGAGGTCATCCAAGTAAGGTTCCACAAAGTCCTTCACATCATGGAAGACGTACGACATGGCCCGCTGGAATGTGGCACCAACATTCTTAAGAACAAACAGAAGTTTACAATATGCAAACGTTCTCCAAGGACAGATGAATGTAGTCTTGTGTTGGTCAGCGGGGTGGATCTCAATTTGGTTGTATCTGGAAAAGCCATCCATAAATGAAAAAATGACACTTCCAGCACAAGTGTTGATAATTTGGTCGATGAAGGGAGTCGGGTAGTTTTCCTTGGGAAAACTTTGTTGAGATCTCGATAATCGACACAGACACGGATAGTCCCCTGCTTTTTATTAACAGGGACGATGTTTGAGACCCACTCTATCAATGGGACAGGGAAAATGAAGCCAGCCTTCAAAAGTTTCTCAATCTCTACCTTGATTGCCACAGTCTTTCGAGGGTGTACCGGTCACAACTTTTGGCAGATGGGTTTGACGTCGGGATAGGTTTTAATTTCGTGTAAAACAATAGAGGGGTCTATCCCAGGCATCTCCTCATAGGTCCAAGTGAACACGTCTCGGAATCGCTTGAATAAGGCCATGGCGGCGATGACTTCTTCAGGGGAACACTTCTGGCCTAACTGAATGCGTTCCACTACACCAGGAGTAACTGAAATGTCTATCAAAGTGGTAGGATCAATGTTGGCTAAGTTTCCTTTAGAGTCCGTTTGACATGCGAGTATTGAGGACTGATATCCAGAGTAGACATTTGGTGTAAAAATGGTGTGAATGCTGTTCTCCACTGTATCCAACAAGGGGCGAAAAGATGAACAATGATGGAGGTCTTCCCACGGAGGATCATCTGCACTCATGATTTCCATAATGGACTCGTTAGAATGAAAAGTCCGTAGCAAGGGATCAGATGGTGTCCGTTGTAGAGAACAGGAGGTGGAGGCCACAACTAAGTGGTTGTCTAGTGCCGATTGGATAGCCTCATACATGAGTTCAGCGGGTGACAGAGGCATAGTGTCTCCAATCAGGTGTGTGGTGGCTTCATCAGGTACAAGCCATGAATCAGTGGAGTTAGGGATAGATGAAATCTGCGAGGAGATCATGTTCACCATGGAAACATGGTTTGGGGGATCTGAAGTAGGAAAGACGCCCATAAGGGATGAATCCTTAAGGAGGCCAACCCCCACACTCTCATACTTCTGCGAAGATTGTCCAATCGAAAGAACGTTATCGCTCAGGTGAGTAGTCATGTCAGGTGTGCAGAAATCCAGTTGGTCAATTGTGACAATTCGGCCTTGATGGGGGAATTATACTATGCAGAAGACAGATGATGCGACCGCAGTCATGGTGTAAAACCAATTACAACCAAGCAGAATGTTATAATCTAACGGGGAAGCGACCACTTCCACGTTAAGGGTTGCGGTCTTGCCCCCTAGATCGACTGGTAGAGCTTGTAACAACCCATGAGGTTGAAAGCCACGTCCGTCAAAGTCTCTCAAAGTGGTAGGAGAACAGTTCAACTCAGGAGAACCAATGGCTCTCCAACGTGCGATCGACATGATTAACGTAGAGGCTCCTTCATCCAAAATGGTGCGATGGATTATCTTCCTAGCAATGTTTGTAGCAAATTGAAATTCCAATTGATGGGAGAGCCTCGGTTTGAAGTATTCTAGCCGGAACATGATGGTATTCGATGAATCCAGGTCAACTGCACCGATGGCAGCGAGGAGATTCTTGCGTTGATTCAGACAGTTTTGCAAGACCTCGAGTGTCGATACAGCACAAGGAGCTTGTGCTAGGTCCTCTACAATGTTGTAGCTTTGAGTATCCCGAGCATTAAGATTGAAAACCAATTTTCTAATCGTTCTCTTGGGTGGATGCAACACTGAATCAAACGAGAGATTCTCAATGGTGAGAGGAGCAACCGCTACGGTGACATCGAGCATCGAAGTGGAAGCTTTTTCAGTATTACTTCCAACGAGTTCCTTGGCTGGGACAGAGTCATATGGACGAGAACGGGTGTTCAAGTTGATAGTTTCACTATGCATCGTGAGAACATGTGCGGTGGTGGATTCTTCTCCTTGGGAAGAAGAAGTGTGAGCGATCGACTGCTGATTTTGAGCAGGGAAGGGATCGTTGAGAACTGCAGGTGTGGGTTTTCCATTAAGAAACTTTTGAACTTCGTCTCTATGGGGGAATTCTTTAAAAAAGTGATCATCACCACATAGTAGGCAAGGATACTTCAACTTCCTTTTCTGTTTGGTATCATCAAGGGTGCTCTTTTGTTCCTGCTGGGAGGAAGATTTCTTAGGTTTCCCTTTGTTATTCTTCTTACCACCATACTTTTGAGGTGAAACTGATGAAACATAATTCACTTCTTCGTTGACAGCAGGAGTGGATGATTTGGTGGTGCCATGACCAGCCTGTGTTGGTGATGGGGAAGAACCTTGGGGGTTCGACGAACCAATAGTTTGAGAGGAAGGTTGGGTGTGAAGGGATCCAATGATGCCATCGGCTTGGGGTCTCTTGGGTGGTTTCGTGGGGTCGTAAGTGTTGTGGGGCATGTCGGGAAGAATATCAAACAACGTGCCAGATTGAGCATAGACTAAGTCCAGCAAATGGGAATGAGTGATGGTTTGTTCCTTAGTGACAGTGCCACCCATGGCCACATCCCGTGCTATGGTAGGAACGAGAGACTTCGTAAACTAGTCTGCTAGGAGTTGGTCTAAAATATGAGCCTTAATGAGACGTTGTCTCCTCCTCCACTCTTGTATATGATCTGAGATATGAGTAGTGGTATTCTGACGGAGAAAGGTTAAAAGCTCTGTACCAGTCTCGTACCATATAGGCAGCTGGAAGTGAGTCAAAAAATTCATAGCAAGAGAACCAAAATTAGGAAAAGAATGAGGTGGTAGTTCAATATACCACTTGGCAGCTGAACCAATGAGAGTCCGTTGGAATAACCGAAGACGGTTCGAGTCGTCCATCAAGGAGTTGGATGAAAACCATAAGTGGTATGCCATCACGTGATTTTTAGGATCCTCACCTGGCTTACCATCAAATTTTGGGATATCTGATGGAAGTTTCACAGGAATGGGTCGCTAATTAGTTCCGTGGTAGATGGGGTCGTTGGTGAGGCGAGACAGGTCAGGTAGGTCCAAAGTGGCCAAAAAAAGAAGCTGCGTGTTAGGCTGTGAGTACTGATAGTACGGATAAGGCGTGTAAGGACCAACGGGACCTGGTATCAACTGACCATAGGGTGTTCCAGGAGGAAACTGGCCATAGGGGTACAGGCCGCTCGGACCAAATGTAGGTCCGCCGCCATAGTAGGGTGGTCCATTACCATAAGGTGGGGCCCCCCCTCCACCGACAGGAGGGGGTGGGATACCTCTAAATGGTGGGGGTTTGCCACCACTGCTAGGGTAGGATGGACCGCTGCCCCCTCCACCGGGAGGAGGTGGTGGTCCACTACCACCACCAGAATAGGACGAGCCTCCACCACTTCCACCGGGAGGGGGTGGTGGGACACCGCCACCGTCGGAAGAGTAAGAACCTCCTCCACCAGTTCGACCATAGTAGGGTGGTGGTACACCACCACCGCCACCAGGATGAGAAGGTCCTCCACCACCACCACCGGGGTGGGATGGTCCTCCACCACCACCACCAGGGGGTGGTGGTCCTCCACTGCCCCCACCAGGGTGGGGTGGGCCATGATGACTGAAATGAGGGGGTCCTCTGCCAGAAGGTAGAGGTCCGCCTCCTCCAGAGTTATGTGGGGTCCTCCCACCTCCAATGGGAGGTGGGGGTGGACCAAACGGGTGTGGAGGGACTGTAAGTGGGGGTCCATGTTGTAAAACATTTTGTTGTCCCCATAGAGTGTAAGGATTTTCAAGGTAGGGTATCCCGTAGAGTGTGTTTTCGGGATTAAGTTGACCCGACACAGGGTTAGGATGACCTGGATACGCTTGAATTGATGGAGGTTCAATTATGTTGGACGATCCCCCAACATGGGATAGTCCCGTAGTGGAAGGTTTGGGAGGTAAGGAATTGCCAACAGAAGGCCCGATGGGAACTCATGCAATAGTATTATGGTTAAGAGACAGGGGTTTCCCCCCAGCAACAACATGTTGACCACCAAGTAAAGGTTGACCCAACACTGGTTGGTGATCATTCGTCATAGGATTAACGTTACTTGTAAAGAAGGTAGGGGGTAAAGAGTATCCTCCCCTCGAAGTTTGAGGTGGGGGAGGAGCAGGTAACGTAACCGTGGTGACCACAGGTGTGTTGGACTATTGTTGTTCAACAGGTTGGGTGACGAGAGGTACTGAATTGGTCTCTTGTCTAGGGGATGTATGTGTAGGAATGGATGGTTGACCAGCCTCAGTCATAGTCACGTGTTGTGTGGATGATTCCGGTGACTCAAAAGATAAAGAGCGACCTGGGATTGGTCGGTCGTCGATCCTTAGTTGAAAGTTTCGACTTCAAAACTCCTCGCCCATAGCACGTAAATGAGTCAATTGTTCATGATAAGGTGATAAGTGGTCGTGGGGACTAGCCCAACTGGGTGGGGGTGCAATGGAAAAATGGGCCACTGGGTGGCCTGTAGAAGATGTCCAATAAGCTGCTGAAGGACCAGCAGCTACTGTACGGTTGTCTTGGGGTTGATTTATCCATTCCAATGATCTAGGCTCTCCCGCCGAAATGGGAGGTAAGTCTTGTGAAGTGGGGAGTTGTGCTTCTTCACCCTGAGGGTTGTGAGAGGCAGGCGAATCCAGAGGAGTACGAGGAAACAAAAGTCCTTGAACATTCAAAGTGGGGTTTTCCACTTCATGTGACCTGACCTTGGCATGTGGATCCATCCTTACCCATGAAATTACCTTCTGGTTAAGGGGATATTCGGGTGGCAAATTCTAAATCCTACAAGACCTTCTCCAAGGAAAGTCAACCAGAGTGACTGAAACAAAAAGTTTCTCCTAAGGAAAGCTACACAAAAGAAAGGTAGACCAGAAAAAACCTTACACAAACTAAGGCTGCAAGCAAACTTATGTTATATGAGTGGATTCACGGGTGTGGAACCTTACAGGATTGTCAAGGCTTCACAAATCGCTATATACAACAGGGTCCAATAGTAAAACGCGACAAGGAGGATTGGGACTGTACCCTTGCAAGGAGAAATTTTCTTTCGATGAACTCTATGTATGGGAAGGAGAAATTTTCTTTTTCTTTCCAACAATTTCACTAAAAAAGTGCAATGCAACACAATCCCAAATCTTACGAAAAACGATAATGAAGCATTCTTTTCTTTTTCAGCGAAACGCAAAATTTTTGACATAACACTACTAAGCCAAATCAAAACATGTTTTTTCTTTTTCTTTTGTATTTTCAAGATGAAAATGATGCTAAGTAATGAAAAGAGAGAATTCCTAAGTAGAGTATGCAAGCTTTTCACTTTCACTATGATGGCCTAAAAGCATAAAAATCAAAAGATGCATTTAAATTTCCAAGCATGGAACTACTTTTGCAAAACTTGATATCTATTCAAATTTTTCAAGAAGATGAGCAACTCATAATTCATGAAAAACACAAATAATGCAATTTTCTTTCAACTTTTCCAAAAGATTTATAGATGAGACATTCCATTGCACGTACAGTTTTTCAAATGATCTTGAAAAATGATGGAAATAAAATACTTTTGATCTTTCAATGGATGCATCAAAATAACAATTTGATAACAACGATGCTTTTAAACATAAATACTGAACTGAAAAGACTACTTGCAACACTCCAATAAATCAAAATAGCTCAAGAGAAAGTGAGCACTCAATACACTAAAAATACACACAAACACTCAAACTCAAACAGTAACAAGCAACACTAAAGCAAGCAAAGCTCAACGAATGAATGCAAATGAGGCCTGGAAACCTATCCAATACAATGATCAGATCTGGAAAGGCCGAGAGGAGGGAATGCAAGGGTGAGTGGATGCAGGTGGGGGAGACGAAAGTGTCCACCACTACCAAATCCCAGACTTGTCCAAGATGGAACCCAAAACAATTCCAAACAAAACCAAACAACTCAATCACACAAAGCAAAATGGGATCTCTGACTGGATCTTGCAGTACAGAGGGAGTTTGCATACAAACCAACACTCAAAAACAAAAAGGAGAAAGGGTGCCTATATGGAAACTTTGACAGATCGGCCTAGTCTGTGCTTGTACACAGTGCGACATTGCAGTTCAGCAATGCGAGAAGTGCGACGGTGTCGCAGAATACCAATGGAAGGGTTGCGACGAATGACTGACAGGAAAATAACATAGATAAAAAATGACACAGTGTCGCTCTGTGTATACTGACCATGTGCGACAGGCGAGATCTAAGTTAAAAAATGAGCCAAATCTCCAAGTAATGAGAAATGAACTGGTTTGAAAATGAAAAGTACAAACTCAGAGGAAGGTAATCAGACTCTTCAAAGTGAAGATTTGATGGTGAAACCAACTTAGGAGGCTAATGACAAATGAAAAAGGTTTGGCAAGAAATCAACTAAAAACAACATTCAAATTGACACTACAAAGCAATGTTCTTCCCAGTATGGTCGCCAGATTTGTTTGACGGACAATCCACTCGAGCGGACATGAGCCGGATTTTCCTAGCTCAATGTGAGTCTAGAACAAATAGTACATACTGTAAGCTACTTTCCTAGATTTAATTAAGGATCGAGTCACTAGATGTCTTACCTTAGACTTGAAGTCCTTTCTCCTGGATGCTGCTCCACACCTTGCGGTCATCAGATCTCAGCTGCAAGACCTATCAAGATACACAGAACAATGCAAACAAGTAAAGAGCATCTATACAATAATAGATCTAAGTGAACAGTTAAGCAGGTAAACTACACAATATCATCAATCACAACAATATTGGTGGAAAGCATTTATATTACTGTAAATATAGGGAAAGTACATAGAAGAATGTTTACAACTGACGCTTAACGTAGAAATCCTTCTCCATCCAAGCCAAATTCCATATCCTCCCAAGGAAGTGTGAGTCTCTCAATGGATGAGTAAAGATCTCTCATTGATGATTTCACCAGCATGTAGACACCATAGACTTCCTCCCCTTGGAGAAGGGTAGAGCTTCACTTATATAGGACTAAGTGGATAGGATATGGATAGATAGGTTGAGATATGGTAGGAGAGAGATATGGGATCCTCCCAAGAGCTTAGGAATTGAGTGCCAGCTCTCCCAAGAGGTCAAAGATAAGGATCCAAGTCAGCAGGATTCGAGAATGAGCTCGAAGAAGCTATTTTTGTCTATTAACTGACATCGTCGCACCCTGCAAGAGAGCAAGATGCGACGTCGCAAGTTGCATGAGTGCAGCCTGCGACGAACTCTCAAAACCTAGCATGAATGCAATAGCATCTCTTCCAAGTTAATGACTTAGCCAATGATACGTTAGGGATTTATACACTGAACCTCATGATGGTAGGATTTTAGGTGTAATAGTTACCTTGGTCCTAGGGAGGATGTCTTCCTTCATGGGGTGCACTTCATGTTGATCATTGGATGTATATCATGTTATATTGTTATATCTTTGTAAAAGGTGGGCACCTAGGGTGAATTGATCCCCTAGTGACCCCCTTATGATGTTTCCCCATGTTATATCTTGTTGTTATGTTATGTTTGCCTTTCCTAAGGTGTTATTGGGAAAAAAGTGCACCCCCATTTATGTTTTGATTATTGATCCATGCATGTAAAAAAAAAAGATCTTCATCGTTGTTGATCTCCATTGTATCTTTGAATCTCAACCACTCTTTCAAAAAGTGGTTAGGGTTTTGGTCTCTCTCGGATTTATTTAAGAGAGAGGACCCCCTCATTGTAAAGGGACTTTTGGCTTTGGATTTTTGAAATAAAGGAAATATCTATGATCCAACACTTGTGTTTTTGTGGATGAATGTGAGATATGGTGACTGAAACTAGCTTTTTCATGCATTGAAATATCTTTGTGATAGATCTTGTATATTTTGGATCCATTTTTTGATTTCTAACAGGGAGGCCGATTTGAAGAGGGGCACACTTGTGGAGGAGACTCACCTTGCTCTTCTCTCTCAAATCTTTTTTTTAACAGGGAGTATTTTTGTTTGTGACCACTTATTCTCTTATCATTTGTCTCTCGCTTGTTATCATCCATCTTTTCTTGCATTATTGATTTAATCTTCCTCTGTTGTGCATGAAACACTAACTCTTGTGGACCAAAATCTGACGATCGATCGTCAGATATCAGACAAAACATCGGTGCAAATTCGACGATTTTGACTCTATCAAATTTTTAGTGTGCAATTTCGGTGGACTGTCGACGAATTGTAAAACGTCGGTTTATTGACCACACCAATGTCATTTAAACGACAAATCTATAGACCAAAATGAAGGCATAGATGAATATTTATCCGACGGAATTCCATCGTAGATACGACTATATTTCTGTTGGCTATCTGCCAACCTTTGACGTTTAAACGTTGGATGCAAGAATGGATGTTTGCTGGATATCTGACTAAACTAGCATAAGATTAATGACTTAATGGACGAGGAAATGCCCTTTTGTTAACTTGTAGAAATCGGATAAGCGACTGCACATTCGTTGGCTATCCGAGCAAGTTGAGGACCATAAACAATCTAATCCGACACAATGTCATCAGATAATTGACGTATGTTGTGTCGGATAGCCGACACAAATGAAGAAGACGATGTTTTATAAGCGACGCTATTGTGTCAGATATTCGTCATTTTACATCATGATATAACCTGTCATGGACGTAGGATAACCGATGAATGTACAGTGTAACTGGAGACGATTCCATGGTACCAACGGTCTATTCGTCATATTTTTGGATGGAGAATGTCGACTATCTGACGTTATACAAACAATAAAAAAATATAATTATGGAATAATAAGAAACGATCCATAATAATAAGAAAATATAATTTTGGATAAACACATTGCCTGCTGCCATTCATTTTGATCAAAGAAAGATGAATAATGGAATAATAAGAAATGATCCATTGTCGATCTAGATGCTCATGTTTCCACCAAACTATTGTCAAACATAAGTTATGAGAGTAATTTACTCCATATCCAATCTCACTCCTAAGGTGGAAAAATGACTAAATGATAACTGATGATTTTTATATAAAACAAATCAAATTTGATATATCCATTATTAAACTTGAGGATATAATTATGTTTTCTAAGGCAGGAATGAAGAATGTATATAGAGGCTACCTTAGAGCTACTTAATATAGAGTAGACTATAAATGAGATTGTAAATAAAGAGAAAGAAAAGATAATAAAATCCATGCTGGATGAGTTGGTTAAGGAATCCACTACTCCTAATCCCAATATAATTTTGGATTTATTGGATGCAAAAGATAGAGAAATAAAAAGATTAAGGCTAAGGTGGCTTAAATGAAAAAACATTGTGACCCAATGCACCCTGATGTTATTCATTTGATCAGCTCCTATAGGGATGTTTTAGATAGGGAAAACTAAAAATGGTTGATCAACTAGGAAGGATGAAATACACATTGAATGGATTCAAAGTCTAGTAGGGTTTATCAACCTCCAAATATTCAAATAATGAAGTGGTTTCTAACTTGAAGGAAATTATATAGAAATTGCAATGAGAATTGAGTGAGTCTCAAAGAAGAATTGGTTCCTCTAGTCCTATGCAAATCATAACCACTTCCACTATAGATTCTATCCAGCTTGTGTCAAGGTTTAAGGCCTAGGTATATTAAGGATGAATAAGTAGATTGAAGATTCCAAAAATATATCAGTGGATAAACGTCAGAAAATTGATACAATAGAGGCCATCAATAAATATTTGGAGGAAAAGATTGAAGTGATATGAAGAAACATGATGCCAATGTATATTCAGTGGCCATCTCTAGAGAATGTGGGAATGTATCTAGATAAAATGAGTGTGACTTGGTAAAATGAGTGTGTCTTGCTTTGTCTTAAGTAGGGACCTTACACTAGGTGATCATAGGAAACCTAAGTAAATCAACAACTAGTCAAATCTTTGAAAACAATATCCTTTATTCATAAACTCATAACACAATAGTAATAAGGTATCTATTACAATTCAAATGGACTTTACAAATTACTTCACAAAAAATCAGAATGAGAGAGAGTACTTCTCTTCACTCTATTCTTATTTATACTAAAAGACTCTAACTAGGCCTTCAATTAGTAATTGATTGAAGGATGATTATCTCACTAATCCCTATAATCATAATCATGCAACACACTTGTTTCAAGGATCTTTTTTTGTTTCTCCTACAATTCAAATTCCTTAATCAACAAATTGAATGAAGACAATGACTTAGTTGGTATCCTTAAGTGCTTTGACATCTTTTAAGATTTGCAAGGGAACATGATCCCATATTTCTCTCATGTGATGTTTCCATGTCCATTCCTTGATATTAGTTCACTAATTAAGGAGCCCAAGACTTGACATGCTCACTTCATAATTAGTCCATAATATCCAATAATACACAACTCATTTAAAAGACATAATTAAGCTAAAGCATATCAATTTTATATATGAAAATTCAAGCAGTCATAAAAGTCAAACTAACCCAAAATGTCTCATATTATCACATTGTTTAGATTTTGATGTAGGATTTTGGCTATTAGTCCATCAAACATATCACATAAATTGTAAGATAGGCCTTGAAGTCCTACAATATAATGGTAGATCAATAACCTTCATCAAAATATCCATTTCAACCACTAGCAATGTTAGCATACATAGTTGAATGAGGATAAGCTGAACAGAGTGGTTGGCCAAACTTCTCTTGAATTTTGATTATGAAAATCGACTCCAAGAAGGGGCTGTGTGCTAGGAAATGATACCCACCATTTGTGGTAATTCCTATGCCAAATTCATCTCATTACAAAATCATAAAGGGTAGAGAATCACAACCTAGGAAGAAAATTCTATGATGAGCGATGGTGGGTCACCTTGCTATGAGTAAATAAAACCTATGTAATGAAAGAAAGTCATCATCCCATTGGATTGTGAACTTAAACTATGAGATGGAATGTCTATACCCATGGTGAATACATTGGGAACCAATGACACATCATTCACAATGTTAGGGTTATAATCTCTTTATACCCGCATGATGGGAATATTCTAGAGAAATCCAAGATATATGCTTCTCTAGGCATAATGGTTCATTTGAAAGTTTGTATTATGAGAAGTAAAAACAAGAAGAAAAAACCCTAGGTTGAGACCATAGCCTAACCATGTGTTTAATTGAAGGATGGAAACATTTTTCCTATACAATTCATTTAAAAAAATATTACCTCCCTCCCCCTTCCCCCCCTGCAGCTATTCTCTTACAAAAATATGCATAAAACAATTGTTAGAAATTGAGACACTAACCTATTGATAGATGTCCAAGAAATGTTTTCTAAGTAGGTTTAGTTGTGCTCTTTTCCATAACTTATTGTGCTATGATGACAATTTATCCAAGGGTTAGGGTTTGAAATTCTTTTAACCAACAATCTGCAACATTAGAATGGTGGTCTACATATAAAAACAAGAAAGGTATCCCTTTTATACACATCTCAATGCACTCTTTCCAACCTTTCAAATTTTGTGTAATGTCAAAGTTTGGCACAAACCTTGTGATGTTTGGGCTTTTGTACCCATAGTTCAAACTTGGGTTTTATTATCATTATGTTAGAATTAACCTCTAGTAATAACAATGAACCTTTAAACTTTAATGCTTGTGTGATGAGAGTTGGATTTGCAAAACCTCATCGCATCCCTTATAAGATTTAAAAGTTTAGATAACTATGACATGGTCAAGCTTGTTATACACTTTAAACCCTTTTTACCATCCGATGGATTGTGATATATGGTCCTTTATGACTATCATGAACACTTAGAACTTTGTGAAGGTTGTGACTTGGTCACGTGCCTCACAAAGATGGGACTTCTCCAACAATGCACCATGGGTTGTATTGATATGTTTTTTATACACTTTTCTAATGATAAGACATGGTCATGTATATCATGATATTTCAACCTCTTGGAGGCCACAACAAAATCACAATTGTTGTGAAATTCAACTTTTCCAAATATGTAAGCAACATAGTCACATCCCCCACAAACTTGGAACTTTTTAAAGGTTGTGTAGTGGATGCATTGTTTTCAAGGTGTAAATCTTTCAAACAAGTACAATGTAATCATGGCCCTCTAGAAATTATAACTTCTTGAACCATGTGATGGCTTGGTTATCAAACATTAATCTAACTCTTCAAGAGTGTATATCAATCACATTTGTTTCAAAGTTAATGTTTCTATAGAGTGCAATGAAAGAGACTTGGTCACAATCTTTATGAAGTTTGAATTTTTGACCAGTTTCGTTGTGATTGCATGGATCATGAGGTTATGTGCAAGCCTTATTGGATAATAGTTTAGTTTAGTTTAATGAGGGGTTGGATAGAGGAGGAATATTGCTTTATCAGGTGGACAAAACTTGCAATGGCAATAGTCCACGATAGCCATCCTCTTCTTCACATTGAATCTATTTTCGACAGTTTACTATCTAAGAAGTGGGTTACTGGGAATGGAGGCACTAGTTTATTGATACATTTAAGAACTTGTTGAATGACATGAGGAGGATAGAAAACTTTGAGTAAAGGGTTGTGACCTTTCCTTTATACACAACGTTCCTTTAATTGCTTGATCACTATAATGATTTCATTTCTTTTGCATTTTGTGGGACCTTGGATATATCCCTAGCTTGCTTTGTATGACCCTAAACTCAACATTAGACTATGTATTGCAACCAACATAAAATATATAACCATTTAAATGCCCAATCTGTATGCATATCTAAGCCTGAAGAGCAATGTGATTGGGTTTAATCTATGATATAAATTTGACGAAATATTAATTTTAATTGCAATATAAAAGCTCAAATTTGAAATTGATGCAAATTCAAATACCTGAATATTTGATGGTTTTCCTCATATGATATTCCTTTAATGTTGATCCAAAATATTTCTTCCAATAGTTGTTTTCCTAATATGACTAGCAATTAAAGAGCCAACAAAATAATAAAATAGATTAATGACATTTTTATGACTAAATAATAATTAAAAAGACTTGAGTCCATGAATAAATGGATGAGATCCTCTAGGTTTCGATAATAAATTATTGGAGTAGTTTAATATTGAAGCAAAACTCCCTCCACTTGACCAAGCAACAACAAAGTCAACATTGACTTTGTTGTTGCTCTGTTGGATTGAGGGATGTTTTCTCCAAGATTATCCAAATCCTAATTTATTCTCTACCTAATAGGGCCAACCATGTGAAGGTGGAAGCTCTCATGGCCCCTCCCCCCCCTCACATCACTCTCAACTCCCAAATACCCAATATATCTACTAGAAAATAGTTGAAATCAACACATCAAGACTCACACATATATAGACACTAGCGTAACAAAAAGTTCCTAAAGACACATATCTAGTTTTGTACACAAAGAAAAATATAGCAAACATGCATTAACACATATTAACATTCATTCATTCATGCATAGACACATGAAAATACTACATCTGAATAAATTGTATCATAAAAAAATATGTTTACATAATATGAAACAAGACTGTTTTAACTATATAACAAGTACAATAATTTATTTCTCGATCTACTAGAAAATAGTTGAAATCAACGCATCAAGATTCATGCATAGACACTAGCATAACAAAAAAGTTCATAAACACATATATGTGGTTTTGTACATAAAGAAACATATAACAAACATGCATTGACATATATTAACATTCATTCATTCATTCATAGACACATAATCCTTCATCTAAATAAATTGTATAAAAAAAATGTTTACATAGTATGAAACAATATCCTTCTAAATATATAACAAGTACCATAAAAAATATGTTTACATAATATCAAACAACATCGTTCTAATTATATACCAAGTACCATAATTTATTTCTCGGTCTCTTTTTCTTTTTTAGGAAATCAACAAGGATGTCAGATGTGCCTTCTTCCCCTGTAGCTGTCCTGGGATCTGTATGTCTTATTGGCAACCTATACTGATGTCGACGCGACTGCAAGGTGGGAGGGGCATCAAATGCAATAAGAAAGAAATGTTAAATTGATATTTTTAGTTATTATTACAAGTGTTTTATTAATAAAAACAACAGTAGAGTGTTCTTTACCTGCTTCCGTAGTGGAGGCAAGCGGAGTAGTTTTGGACATGGCCATATGTTCCTCTTCTTGTCTAGCCTCATCATCGTATGCTCTAGAGTTGAAACAAGAAAGGTTATAATTAATATGCCATTTGCAAATACATATTTTTTATTGTAGTACATACTACAAATTTGTTGTAACACATGAAATACCTCCAGTGCCGAGCTGAACACTAGTTGTAAGAGGCACTCCACCATCATTGGACTCATGTGTTCCACCACTTGGGACATTTGTATATACATTGGTTTCCTGCTTACAAGAAACAAACACATTAATTTATGGCAAAAAATAATAACCAATAAATTGCAAAAATAATAAATTATAAAACTCTTCATTGCTTTTATTTACCTGAGTGTCAAGTTGGGAGTCAGAAGGCTGTGTTTTCCCCAAGATTCTCTTACATTCAACCAAGGATTGACAGTTGTGATAGTAAGCATGCTTGAGGTCTTCCTCCGTAGGAGACATTGATTTGTGCACCTTGAAATTTTGCATAAGTATATGAATTTTTCTTCTTCAATTATATTAAATTAAAAATTTTAACAATTTATAATTTGCATGCAAATTTTTTTTTTATACTTACAATTCATGCGATTAGTTTTGAGTAACCACCTGGGCCAAGTTTATGCTAACCATGTTTATCTATTCTAGCCTTGGTGGCTTTGTATGTATCGGTGAGCCTATATTCAAAAGTTTCAAATACTTAATTAGACATTTCCATGATGATAACACACCATAATTACATTATTAAAAGTGTCTCATACCTTCTTGATCTGGGTGGTGTCTTCCCTTCTTTTTAGAGCATCTTATCCTTTGCATATTCCACCAAGAATTCCACTCCCTCTCTGAATCACTGAAGGGCGCTCATACTTAGGGTTCTTTTGCAGATGAACGCTATATTGGTCACACAAATATTTTAAATATAAGCCCGCCTTTGAGGTAACTTCGATTTTGTTGAAGGTCCCCTCACCGAACAGGAAAACCAACTTGTTGATATGTTCATTCTTTAACTTGGAACTTTGGAAATTCCACCATGTGTGAATGGTGGGCCCAAAGGGTTCTAGGGTTAGGTCATTCATGCATCCATAAAATGTATCATTTCCTTCTAAATGATATTATCATTAGTTTGAAATAATTGCTGATTATAAGTAAATTTCAATTAGATTATACATAATAATTAAAAGACTTCTTAACGACATGTAAGCTTTTATAATTTCATGGGGATGAGCTCATCATCTACCAAAAACGTAACTGGTAGTGTTCTCGTGCTAGTGACACAGGAAGATCCATGAAAGATTTCTTCAAGTTTTCTGATACGATCACATTCTTCATCCAAAACATCCTGTGCACATCCTGGAATGTGTTGTTAAGGTCGGGGTGTACTACTGACATCAACCCTAGGAGGTGTACTAGTTTGAGTGACTGACATGCCACTCACCGGCAGATCAATGACGCTAGTACCAACGCTGACCCCCATAGTTGCACCATGAGGATCATACTGCCGCAAAAACTCCTATAAAATAAAGAGTTTTTTATAAAGGATGGTATAATTAAAATCATAAATAAATAAATGGGATAATTAAAGATGATGCTTACCCCATTGTGTTTGATTTAGCACCGCATGATATTAATTCTATCACTTATCTCTTGTGTTCGCGGTTGAATCATAATTAAAGAAGCGAATTCCTTGTTTAATTTTATGATAAGCTTCTTTATTGTTTGCAATGGGTCGGTGCACAAAAAATGGCTTTGTCACTAAGCCCTTCCTCAAGAGCATTTTTGGATTGCTTTGAGGTTGGTGCCTTCCCCCTATAACCCTATTGATCAACATGAAATCTTACATTCTTATACATAATAAGATTACTAAGAAGAATTTACAAAATAGACAATGAGGAAATCAACAAGCATTAAAAGAGCATTATGTGCAAGGAGTATTCTCATAAAGAATTTCAAACTATAAGAAAAAGAAACTTTATTCCATAGATGATTTAGGATACAAAATCATTGTAGCCATAATGAATAGAGGGGTATAGTTGAGATTTATTTCAAAATTACAATTAAAGAAAAATGATCAAGTTTTAAATTATTGATCTAATTGAAGGAAACACAACATACATAGTCTTTGTGGGAAGGCCTTAGGGGCCACTATATTTACATACAATTATATTGATGTTTACTTGCTGTGAGGCTTGTGCCCTTTGACCCTGATCAACATGCCACAATATAAGAACCATGAATTATTCAAATGTTTTTTTAATTGATAAGATGCATTACAACTTATTAGAGTAAATGAAAATCATAAAATATAAGATTCATTTCTTACATGTTGGTTAAAATAGTATACGTACCTCCTCCATAATAGCAACGTCTGTATCTATTCGATTCAAATTGTAGTCAATCAACAACTCTTTCCCTGTAGCTATTGATTTTATTGGACATACGAATACACGATTCCCTTCATGCCCCTCAAATATGCAATTGGGTTTCTCATTTGTTGTTGCAGGTCGTGTACTGTTTACAAATCCTTCAATATTCCCTGTTGGTTTTGGCCTTCCGTCAATATATATTGATTCTCCTTTATTATGATCCTTGTCTTTTAGTTGTATGTAATTTTCTGCTACACCATATCTTCACATATTTTTTGTATATTTGACTAGCTGTATCCAATATATCTAGTTGTAACAGGGTCTGACATACTCCATCAATTCAGTTAATCCACCATCATAGACCTTTATGCCATCCATGGAAAATAGCCCCAAACCATGTAATGATGATGGAACAACGTAGTATATACTCATGTCGACACAAAAATTAGTGTTTATTTGAGGAATATCATTGAGTACGCATTGTTTCACTAAATGTTTGTACCTCAAGGGAAGCTCGATGTCGCCTATGCTCTCATGACCATAAGAACATGACCCCCCTTTAGCAAGAAAAAATTCGAAGAGTCTATTGAATTTATTCTTATATTTTCACCTCTAGTTGATCTCCACTTGTTAGACCTACTAGATGTCTTGCTTTCCTCTATTCTACCTGAACATGTTGGGCTTAGTATATTTTGGGTACCATTTTTGGCGAAGACAGTTTTGGTGTGGACAAAAACAAAGTGGAAGCGGTTTGATGAAGCGGTCAATTCCGACGAAGCAACTAAGAAACTAGGAGAAACAATTATGTTGATTAAGTCAAAAGGGAGGAGTTGAGTCAGTTAGTTAGATTTTGTCCACTTGCATTAATGATTTGAGTAGTCGGTTAGTGGGTTAGTGGGAGCGGGGAAAGCTAAGTGCATGCTATAAATATGTAATAAGAAGAAAATTTTGGGAGGTTAGTCAGTTAGATAGTGAAAAGAGAAGAGTACGCCATCAGAGATAATTTTGGGTCTGTAATGAAGTATCATTCTATGTACGTCGAAAATATTTTGAAGAGTCGAGTCTGGCTGATATGCAGGATGTGTGCATAGATCTTTTGCAAGTCACGAAGAAATATGTAATTCAAAACATGAAGTGCTTATTATTTGGCTATGACTCATAATAAAGACAAAGCACTTCTGTGGTTTTTCCAAGATCGGGTTTCCATGTTAAAAATGGTGCTATGTGTGTGATGTGATATGCATTTCTTTCCTCTGTTAAGATTTATGTGAATCATTGAATGCATGAATCTACTTAATTGAAATCCACTAGATGCGAAGTATAATGTATATTTTATAACTTCTGGTTAACTTATGGGGTATGTCGAGTGAATGGAATGATGATATAATAGATATGTCGATGTAATGGATTGTTTGGTTTGTCGAGCTATTCCTCTTCTGCAATGTAGAAATATGGTTCTTGCAGTTTCCATAGGTACTTCGGCTGAGACGTCATCTGCTTCACAGGTGTTGCCGAAAGGGTTTAAAACCCCTTTTGGGATGGTATATGTGGTATTGTTTGTTGGTGTTATGTTGGATGTTTGAACCCTGGTTGAAGTAAAAGTATGCCAACAAATGGTTCTATTGCCAGGATTGGATTTGTGTTTAAGGGGAATGTTGTGGCATCTGACTAAGCCAGAGATCTAGGATTGGGTAGATCGGCAGTTGAAAGAATTTGCTAAAGAACATAATAAGGATCCCCGATTGGATGATGAAGGTTGGTTATACAAGTATATTTTTACTAATATCATGAAGTTTTCTTCGGTGAATTCCCTATGATATTGCATGAATTGTTGGAAAGATTGATAGAGCAAAAGACAAATTTCCAAGGAGGTGAGCCTCGAAGATGGACACCCGAGTTGATATAGCGACTGAAAGGTGTGAATAACAAGATTTCACGTGCAATAGATTACTGGTTGGACAACATATTGGAGCGGTACATTACCGAATTTGCTGTTGACATTATCAAGTCATATAGTGTATCAAAACGAGATTTTTTTGAAGGTCCATGCGATAAATACCTGAAATCATTAAATTTGTAGATCAAGAAGCTACTTTGTGAAAAAGGAGTAATGCAAATGGAATATGACGAGTAGAGCGATTGTGCACGGTGGGCTTGGGTATTGAATGGAGGAAGGTCAGGACGAATATATGGAATGATTTGAAATGATAAGGGGAGAAGAGAGTAAGACATATGAAGAGTGTGGGTTTCTGCAAAGTGCGAGAATATTTTGGTCGAACAAGAGGAGGAGAACTCCACTAGAGAGAAAGGGGTATAGTGTGAATGAAAGAAGAGACTATGAACCGGTACTACTACTTGATGAATATTATAGCAACGAGGAGGAAGAATAACAACTCATTTAAGAAGAAGAAAAACTCATAGATACGTCTCAGAACCAGGGATGTGACATACCCATGAACACGCATACATCCCTCAAGACTAAGGTCAAATATAATAATTCTTCAAAAATTTTCCATTCAAGTCAGAGTAGTGGAAATAATACTTCACCAAGTGGAAAGACTCCAAGTAGTGGTCCATTAGTTGTAAGTCATCCGAAACCCTAGAGGTCCAGAATGGTTGGGGATGACATGAAGTTACCTATTTTCAATGGGAATGGTTTAGAGGACCCAGAACAAAATTGGTTTTTATGCATTGCGGTATGGATTGTAAAACAAATACAAGATGACAACGTCAAATTGGCATAGTTAATTACGACCTTTAGGGGTCGCGCCTTAGACTGGTACTTCACCAAGTGGAAAGGCTCCAAGTAGTGGTCCATTAGTTGTAAGTCATCCAAAACCCTAATAATACTCAGAATAATACTTCACGAAGTGGAAAGGCTCCAAGTAGTGGTCCATTAGTTGTAAGTCATCCGAAACCCTAGAGGTCCAGAATGGTTGAGGATGACATGAAGTTACCTATTTTCAATGGGAATGGTTTAGAGGACCCAGAACAACATTGGTTTTTATGCATTGTGGTATGGATTGTAAAACAAATACAAGATGACAACGTCAAATTGGCACAGTTAATTACGACCTTTAGGGGTTGCGCCTTAGATTGGTTTATGGATTTTTTAGAGGTTACTGGTACTCAACAAGCGAATAACTTAGCAGAGGTTAAGGAAGGATTGTAAGTTGAATTCAAGAATACAAAGTCTGAATCACAATGTATTACTGAGATGAATGAGATTAAACAAACACCGAGTGAGTCTGTTTGGGACTTCAACCATAGGTTTAAAACCTTGATGTCCCGCACAAGATTTCCAATGAATGATCTACAACACAAGGATTGGTTTATTGCTGCTTTATTACTGCACATCAGAATTCCACTAATGCAGTAGAAAATTCCATCCCAGACATAAGCCTTGGAGTTGGATATGAAGTTGGAAGCATCACATGTCGGAGAAACTGGAGCTGGTAGGACTGAAATTCAGGCGCAGCTGGTGAACTTGTTTATCTAGATTCAATATATCAAGAAAGGTAAAGAGAAGAGAGAATAGGTTTGGTGCAGTAGATGCAAGGAATAAGGTCATTCCAAAGACCAATGTATGGCTTTTCATGATTATCTCAATGCTGGAAATCCTAGTTTGATAAATCCCGACACTGGTGTATGGTGCAAAATTTGTCAGACTAGAGGGCATCAACCAGAAGAATTCTATCTGTTGCAGAAAATGGTAAGTACTCCTCAAAACCTATGATGTAATTTCCATCAGTTTGTCGGACATGACGAGAAGAACTGTCGAGCATACCCATTTCTCACAGAGCACACTGCAGACACATTCCATATGAAGGGAGAAGACCAGGATGAAAGAAGCAACACACAGTTCAATCAACCGCGAGGTGGATTCAGAGGCCATGTATGAGGCGGATTTGGTCGAGGAAGAGGACAAGTAATATGCTATAATTGTGGTACTCTTGGACATTATGCTAGATATTTCCCGAATCCTACTTCGATGTGCATGTATTGTAGGGAATTAGACCATACCATAAAAGACTGTCCGTAGATTATAATGAAGTGGCAGGTGAAGTAGAAGCAAAATCCAAATCAGAGCCAGAATGTGCATAATAATTCTATAGAACTACGACCGAATCAACCTACTATCGTTGTGGTAATAAGAGGTGGAGTTACGAAAGGCGTTGATAAAGGAAATCATGGTAATCAGTGGGACCCGAGGTTGAGGCCAGCTATTTAGAAACCACTACAATTTGATGTGCAAAAAGAAAAAAAGAATTTTCTTTGAAGCTGGTGATGAGTTTATGAGGGTGCATCAATATCCTCCCCGCCACCAGTATTTGAGGAATGAAATGTATATGATATGCCACCTCGCTTCGACCAATATGTATCTAAGAAGACTCCAAGAAAGGTAACTACTCTGTACAACTTTTTGAAGAGTTGTTTAGATTTGATTAAGGATGAAAATGCATTAAGGGAATTGTACAAGTTAATTGGAGAAATTGAGGTAGAGATAAGGCAAGAAAAAGTTATAAATGACGTTCAGAAGAAAGTAAAGAATAGTCGGGAACTACGACTTACTGCGTTGATTGGTTACTACAACATGGATTTTGTTATTCTAGGTCTAAGTTCAGATGTAAATATTCTAACCAAACATACATGGGAGAATATGGGAAATATGAATTTAGTATGGTCACCTATCCAACTGCATTTGTCTAATCAACATAAATTTATACCATTTGGTAGGATGGCTGGTGTACCTGTCGAGGTGGAGGGACTGTGCACCTTTGCAGACTTAGAAGTTATAGAGATTATGGAAAACACTAATCCATATACTGCACTATTGGGAATTGGCTGGGCCACTCAGAATCAAACCGTTATCAACTTCAAAAAGAGGATGTTGTTTTTCGAAAATGATGAAATAAGAGTTGTTGCACCTATGGATTTGCTGGAAGGACAAATATATGTTGAATCGGTCAAGATGATGCTCGAGAATTAGATAAAATTTACAATGTATCCTCCAGGATAAACAACTATATTAATCTTATAGTAGATGGTACACTCAGTTGGTGAAGCATTAGCTCCTTCTCATTTGAATCTGATGAAACTCTAGAGAATTGGCAGAACAGGTTACACGAAGTTTCAATGCGGAGGTGTGCTCATGTTACAAAGTCACTACGCCGAGTTAGTAAAGAAGCATGCGACCTACCCACTTATGAAGGTTTACCTAAATTGGATAAGTTTATCGTTGAATTTGAAATTAAGGTACCAGAACAACAAAGACTGTTATATTTGGGTGTGGCCTTGAAAGCAACACCGACGAGATGGTGGGTTGTGCATAATCAGTCTACAATTGGCTGGTCACAGTGCAAAAGGTATTTAGAAATCCGGTTTGGTGAGAAAATTCCATATATCAGAGAGAAGTACATTGGGTTAACTAGCCCTGTTGATCATCTAGCCACCTATAGTGAAATATGGAAAAACATACCCAAGCAAGAGTGGGTGCACATGTTCATTCATACACTTGATACCATACCAAGAAATTGGTATATGTTGCTCGAGCTTCGACAAGGAATTGCAGAATGGGACCATATGGCTATGATCTTCAAGAAGACATTCAATTATGAGGATGAAAGTCCAATAATCGATGCGGATCTGCATGTTATTAAGGAAACGATTTTTGAGGAAATCCCAGGACCAGTTTCTAATCTGCCGTAGTGGACTGTGACAGTGGAGAAAATGATGGAATGCTACAACATTAGTGGAGGACCAGAGGATGATGATCCAAGAGATATTCATATACCCGAAAAATGAAGGAAGTCATGATTTGAAGGGACCAGAGATATCATTTGAAAAATTTCTGAAGCCATTGAAGATTAAAAAGGTAAATATTGGCTCCCCTGAGAATCCAAAGTTCGCAAATATTGGAGATTACTGGGATGATGAAACCGTGGGTAAGATTATAGATCTGTTGCATGAATTTAAATATTTGTTTCCTACTAAGTTTTCATAAACGAAGGGGATTGTTGGTGACCTAGGAGAAATGAAAATCCCACTGAAACCAGGCACCAAGCCAATTAAGCAGTAGTCGTACAAATTGAATCCAAGGTACAAGGAAAAAGTCGGAGCTGAGATCAACATAATGCTTGATGCAGGCATAATTGATCTTGTCGAAGAGTTAGAGTGGATTAGTCCCATGGTATTCCAAGACAAGAAGACTAGTGAGATTCAGATTTGTGTAGACTTAAGGAAATTGAATGATGCTTGTCTACATGATCCCTTTCCATCTCCATTTACATATGAAGTGCTCAAAAGTGTTGGGGGTCAGGAACCGTACTCCTTCACGGATGGATTCTCGATATATCAACAAATAAATATTGCCAAAGAAGATCAACATAAGATGAAATTTGCGACAGAAAGGGGTTTCTTCTAGTACACGGTAATTCCCTTTGGTTTAAAGAATGCTCCTGCAATTTTCTCAAGGGTAGTTGTCGTTGCATTTAAAGAATTCATTCATAAGTTTTTGGAAGGTTATTTTGATGACTGGATAGTGTATGATTTGCTTAAGAATAATATTGAAAGCTTGAGGTTGATGTTAGAATGTTGTAGACAGTATCATATTTATTTGAATTTGAATAAATGCATATTTTGTGTCCCATTTGGTATATTGTTGGGTCCTGTAGTCTGCAAGCAGGGGTTGCTAGTGGTCCCTACTAAAATTTCCATTATAGTCGATCT
Source organism: Larix kaempferi (assembly GCA_027924585.1). Taxonomy (NCBI): domain Eukaryota; kingdom Viridiplantae; phylum Streptophyta; class Pinopsida; order Pinales; family Pinaceae; genus Larix; species Larix kaempferi. The sequence goes on from BSBM01000071.1 coordinate 4,117,816, forward strand.
ACCTCCACCTACTTCAGTTCAACAGTTGAGAAGAATTCTGGGTAACACAGGGTATTACAAGAAGTTTATCAAAGGTTATGCTCAAATTACAACACCGATGGAAAAAGTTTCTCAAGAAAGATGCGAAGTTCCAGTGGAGTGAAGAATGTTAGAAGAGCCTCGACACGTTGAAGGAGAAAATGGTTACAACACCTATTCTAGTATTTCCACACTAGCAAAAAGAATTTCATGTGCATGACGATGCCTCATCTGTCACTCTGGGTGCAGTGGTTGCTCAACCAAGTGATGGTCCTATTGATCATCCTATTGCATTTTCCAACATAAAATTGTCTATGACTGAAAGAAAAGGGTTAGCCATGGTATATTCCCTCCAGAAGTTCAGACACCTTTTTTTAGGAGGACATTTTAAGATGCTTATAAACCATTCTTCCTTGAAGTACCTTTGTAAACAAGCCAATATTGGGGGGTAATATCTGTCGGCGGTTACTGCTGTTCAGGAGTATGATTTTGAGATCGTTTTCAAACTAGGAAGACTAAATGCAAGACCTGACCATCTGTCGAGGTTGGAAAAAAGAGAAGAACCAACTAGTTTAGAAGATAACCTCCTAGATGCGCATCTCTTTTTGGTACGAATGGTTGATGAATATTTTCAAGATATTGTAACATTTTTATCTATAGGTGTGGAACCAGAAGGATACGTGATTGCGCAAAAGAAGAAGTTAGTTGTTAAGTTTGCAGACTACCAGTTGATAGTTGGTCACTTGTATAATCTAGGACTAGATGAGGTATTGAGTCACTATGTTTTGCAACACAAGCAACCAATAATTTTAGCTGAGGCTCATAATGGAGTTACGGGAGGCCATTATGCAGGAAAAGGTACTGCATAGAAAATATTAAGAGTCAGGTTGTGGTGGCCTACCCTTCACAAAGATGTTAAGGAATACTACCAGAACTGTGATGTATGTCAAAAAATTGGAAAGCCGTAGAGGAGAGATCAAATTCCGTTAGTTCCTCAAGTTACGTTGCAGGCCTTCGACAAGTGGGATATTGATTTTGTGGGACCAATTAACCACCTAGGAAAAAGGAATGGTGCAAGGTATATTATTACAGAAACTGATTATCTTACCAGGTGGGCCGAGGCTGCCCCAGTACGAGATTGCATTGCTGCGACTGCTACAAGATTATGGCCATTGCCATTTGCTTGGGATAAATTCTCATGCAATTATTGGTTTTGATATCACCTCTCATGGTTCAAAGGAGATCTCAAGAAACCATGATTCAAGTATTGGATCTAATTTGGATTCTAAGCAATTACTGCTTGGGATAATTTCTCATGCATATGATAGTTTTGATCTCACCCCTGCTAGTTCAAAGGAGATCTCAAGAAACTGTTTTTTAAGTCTTAAATCTGATTTTGATTTCAAGCAAACATGTAATAGTTATTTTTGGCATAATCTCACCCATGGTGGTTCGAAGGAGAAGACAAAAGACTATATGCACTTTCACAGATTTGATCCTACCTCAGCTGATTCGAATCACAGGTTCAAGGATCATTCTCATACTGTTGGATTTGTTCTCATCACATTTGATCTGAAGAGCAAGTACAAGCACATGCTTTTTGAGCATGATCCACTTCTTCCCAAGAAGAAGATACCTCCAGACATATGACCAAGCATCACACATGCTTGAGTTTGGAGCATTTATTTTTATGTGTGCCTTACCGTCTATTTTTTGAGGAGGGGGTATGTTTCCCATGAAATTTTCCCACTTCCTTGGTTTATTGATTGTTATTATTCATTGTATTGGGTGACCTTTGGTCTTAGTTACCAGGGCCCAGGATGGATTAAGGGGGGGTGTTAGGATATTCCTATACTCCATCCTAGTCCCACCAATATTTTGACCATTTACATTTCCAGTCATGCATGCACCTTTAGGGTTTGCATGCATCCCAGTCATCAGTCCAGCACCTAGCCCTCAGTTAGCCAGCCCCCAGGAGCTTCTCACTATTCAGTTTTAGCCCTCCAGTTGCTTAATGTGCCCTTCTTCCTTGATTTTAGGGAGAAACTTGCCCTTCTTCACCTACCAGTCTAGTTGTCACTCAGTTACAGTTAGTTATAGTCAATTACACTTAGTTACAGTCAGTTACAGTCAATTACAGTCAGTTACACTGAGTTACACCTACCATAGTTAGTTTGACTGATGGTTGACAGTTACTTGAGCATTGATGACTCCACTGATGATGATGAAGACTTCTAGTTGTGATCCGATGATCATGAGGACACCTAATTGTGCTCCGATGAAACTCTATTGATCTTATGATCGCTCTGAGAGGCTAATTCGAATTGCCACCTTAGGCATTCATATCCTCTCTACCATTGTATTATTTATTTGTCCATATTGTGATTAATTAACTAGTGTGTGTGAAGTATTATTGATTCTATCTGAGTTCTACTGTACCATATTATTCTGTTGCTCATTATACAGTATTGTTCACTCTTCTTCTATTTTCCTGCTTAATCATAATTACTCTTGTGAGGTATACATCATCTCTTAGATCTGCTGAGAGGATTTTCACAGAGCTCTACGTCCAACTTCTCTAGCGTGGTCTGCTTTTCCTTTACTGCGGTCTTTACATGCAGGAGCCCCTGATCCTCTTCAAGGGAAGTGAATGCCTTTGAAACTTTTTCCAGGAGCTCTTGACACTGAGCCATGCTACTCATTATGTTCTGCGCGGCGGCACTGACGGCTTGCTCTCTTAACTACTACTCAGTTAATGGCATCTGCTTATTCAGTTTATCCTTCATCATGGAAATATCGGCCTCATAATAAATCTCTTTATCCTGCATCTCCGACTTCAAGGATATCACCTTATCTATGATCCTCGGAACTATGTCTGAAGGATCATCCTGAAAATCTATACCTTCAATATCCTAGGCAACAGTGGATATGGTATTCTCTAATTGTTTCTCGCGGTCCTATTCATCACGCAGCTGCATGTCTGCGCGCAACTCGAGCTGTCTGTTTGCTACGGTGAGCTCCGCTTATGCCTTCATCGACTCTACCGTTCGTTCATGCATCTCCTCGATGATCTACGTGTGGATGAAGTGCAAGCCTGGTAAGGGAATTTTGTCCAAGTGGAGCTCTACCCGCTCGACTCCCTTTGTGTCCAGGGCGACTTGTTCTGTCATTGGTAATGCAATAGCCAATGGGTCCACATGGACAATCCTGGTCTTTGACGACAGCGTTATGGCTAGCTGCGCCGGTGTTTGCTGCGAGGTTCCTGCCGACCTCCCTTCAGCTAATGCTCCGTGTGGCAAGGTTATGCTCGTTTGGACCTCGTCCATTTTCTTCATAAGGCCTTGCAGTGCGAGCCTGGTCTTTTGCAGGTCATCCTGGATGACCTGATCCTTTTTGTCTTTGTCAGTCATGACCTCCTGCATCTGTTCTGAGACTCTTTCTGCTATCATGTCAAAGTCATCTTCATTCAGCACTATCTCAGTTTGAGTCTTTGTGGCCTTCATATTCTTCTGCACCTTCGGCTTCTATGAGGTCTCAGGATCTTTCTGCTTTCCCGTTTCTTCAACAATCGGGCATGGCAGCGAGATTGGATCGTCTTCTTCAGAGTCTGTCTCAACATCCATGACTTCCACACGGAAGTAAGCGGGCTAGTCCTTCATGAGGGCTTCAATGTCCTCCTCATACATATGGTAGTTACCCGGGAACCATTTTGGCTTCTTCATTCTTGCCTTGGGTGAAATGAAGATACATCGCATGTCAGCTTGAAAATCAAGAATGTGAATGTACTTCGAGGTTATCTGCTTTGTGATGTGGGGTGTATGGATAATCGCATCGCGCGGCTGAGTGTAATATTGATAGAAAACCTCAACTATCGCATGTTGTCGCTCTGTGTTGATATTTGCCTAGAGGTTGGCATACTGGAATCCTCTGGGATCATTGGTTTCTATATTGACACCTACATAGTCCCTTGGCTCCTTCCATCTAGAAAAGGAGACTAGGATGATTAGCCATGTGAAGTGGAATTGTCCTCCGTTCTCTTTGGTATCATTGAGCTCATCCAAGAACTTATTCAGAAGATATTGACACCAATTGAACTCGGTGCCTTCAGCCGCTGCGGCACCAAGTAATACTACGCCCGCAGGAACCTATGGTGGCCTAGCTGTTCTAAGGATTTTTCTTGCAAGCAGCTGTGTGACAATTTTTTTTGTTTTGTCTTCAATTTCTTCTGTGGAAAAACCTCTTTTCCCCTTCACCAATGCCTGGCTTTTCTTCATTTTCTCGACAGCTTCTTTTTCCTTTCTCTTCCCTTGGAAGAACTACTTGGGATCGGTATCGTGCTTGCTGAGACTTGTTATGCGGTGGATCAAGGCAATGTTGACATCAATATTTTTTTCTAGCCACAAGTATCCCTGGTGGATTCGCGTCATCAGCGTGCAAACCACATCATTAACTTCCGGTGAGCGATAAAAATGTGGCAATCTGAGGAGGTTCAACAATCCTGACTTAACTACCAGTGTCAGCCAGCTCTCGACAACCAAGTTAAATGTGCCCTTGGCATCCTTCTTCCAGCACATGTATTGGTCAGGTTGGAACTATGGGTATTTAGGTGCATGGGTTTCTTCCTTTTGCATCCCTAGGAGGTCAAAATATTCCCACTTACAGTCCGGGATCTTTCCGAGCAGGTTCTTGGCAATCTCTACATGTTTTGAGATTGGCGACAATGGGATTTCATACTTAGCACTCTTGACCAATTTAAAGACTGGGGTGTCCAACGCCCGTGGTGATATATACTCTGGTGTCAGCTTCAATGGTTCTTTCTAAAAGATTGGCGATTTTTGTGTCATCTGGTCCATCTTTAGAATCTTGCTTTGTGGTGTTGTTATGTCTTTCCCTTTATCTTTCCCTTTGTCCTGCATGATTGGAGTATGGTGAGGTGATCTACGGGATCCCTGGCCTTGTTCTGTTACAACCTTCTTGGCAGGGGTTTTCATTAACTCTGCAATCCCCCCGTACTGAAAAACTCGGATTGCTTCTTGAAGTGTAAACTCTTCTTCTTTGTAGGAGGGTTCGGACATTCAGTGTTTAGCTAACGGCTATGATAGTCATATGATAGAGGGATATTAGCTCTAGGAATGATCGCAAGAAAATTCTAAGTGCTAAGTAATTCCCGCGAGTCTTGGAGCGGTGTTATATATAGGCGCAGCTGGGTCCTCCCTGCACCTCCCAACGGCTAGATGAGCATTTAATGTGGTGTCAGTTGGCCAATTTGGATGACTCCTTCGGTCCCTTCCATTGTCAGTGTGTTCAGAACGACTATCTTTCCTTTAAATGCTGAAGCGGTTGCTGCAACGGTGATCTAACGGCTATTTTTGTGAGTACTGCGCCAAGCTGCGCGGCAAGCCAGCTGAGATCTTGCGCAGTTACTTCGAAGTGCTAAAAAACAATTCAACTGCGTGATTTCTTCTTCTTCTTCTTCTTCTTTTTTTTCTCCGCCCAACTTCAGCAGCGCTACACGGTACACACATTGTCCTACTTAACATACATGTATAGACTCCTTGTCATTTCCAGTGTCAAATTTCAACTGTACTTGACACTTGGAAATCTCTTTCTCTTCTTATCATTCAGGATTCTGCGAAGCAGGGCTGTCATGATACAGCTTTAGCCTGCTTCCATTTATCAAAGTTGGTAAAGTATCGCCAGCTAAATTGGCTAACTGGACTACACCAGTGTTAGTAACATGTATCACAGTATATGGACCAATCCAATGCATCTTAAATTTACCAGGAAACTTCATGAATTTGCTATCATACAGGAGGACTAGGTCACCTACTTGAAAGCACTTGTTCTTTATATGGCGATCATGCCAAGCTTTCTCGCGATCTTTCTGAGCTTGCTGGTGGAAGCTGGCAATGAAACGATCTTCCTCCAACCCAATAAGGTGTAGCAATCTTTCTTCTAATGCTACACGGTCTGCCATCCCTGTGAACGCAGCGATCCTTAAACTAGGGACAATATACTCCATTGGCATTATAGCTTCCTGCCCATAAGCCAACTGAAAAGGTGTATGTCCTGTCAATTTATTGCATGTAGTCCTATATGCCCATAACACAGAAGAGACAGACAGATCCCAATCATCTCTATTTACATTGCAGACCTTAGTCAGTGCGTTCTCCATAATTTTATTGAAAGCCTCAACAGTACCATTTGCCTGTGGGTAATATGAGGTACTGCGCTGATGACGAATGTGGAATTCCTCTGTAAGTGCCTCAATGGTCTTGTTCAAAAAATGAGTACCTTGGTCACTCATCAAAATCTTTGGACATCCAAATCTCGACAATATTTCTTCAAAAATGAACTGCGCAGCAGTACTGGCGCTGCAGTCCTTTACTGGCTTTGCTTCTGCCCATCTGGTGAGGTAATTAGTAGCAGTAATAATATACCTCACACCAGTTCTTTTTTCTGGTGGGTTTATAGGACCCATAAAATCAATTGCCCATTTCTCAAATGCCTGCAAGGTCAACTGTGGATTTAATGGAATCTCATCTCTTTGTGAAGTTCTCCCTGTCCTTTGACAGACATCACAGTTCATACAGTATTCTTTGGAATCTTTGTGGATCGTGGGCTACCATATCCCTACATGCAATATCTTCTGCGCGGTAACCCTTCCTGCATAGTGACCTCCGGCGATCCCTGAATGCGCGTCTGCTAGAATAAATGGTTTCTCATGATCTAGTATGCATCTGCGCAGGACTTCATCCGGCCCGATTTTGTATAACTGACCTGCAATTATAGTGAAGTCTGCGGCACACACCACTAGTTGCTTCTTCTGCTGGACAAATAGTTCATGTAGTGCCAACCCTTTTGTTAAAAAATTAATGATATCCTTATAATAGTCATAGGCAACCTGTATAGCAAATAACTGCGCATCAGGAAAACTGTCTTCAATGTTCATCGGCTCTTCTCCTGACTCAATCCTTGACAGATGATTAGGTCCCAAGTTCAGTCTACCTGGCTTAACAACAATCTCAAAATCATACTCCTAAAACAGCAACAGCCATCTGCATATGCGCCCCCCTAACACTGGCTTATTTACCAGATATTTCAATGTAGAATGGTCAGTGAACATAAGGAAGTGTGCACCAAGCAAGTAATGATTGAATTTCTGTAGGGCATATACCATTGCAAGGCCTTCCCTCTCGGTAGTAGTATAGTTCTTCTCTGCTGTTGAGAGCTTCCTGCTCGAAAATGCAATAGGGTGGTCAATACCTCCTTCTCCTGGCTGATCTAGTAGTACGATTCCCAAGGCAATGCATGATGCATCAACATGGACATGAAATGGCTTCATCCAGTCTGGGAAGACTAGAATTGGTGCAGTGACCATCTTTTCTTTTAGTGTACCCAAACCTTGTTCGCATTCCGCGTTCCAAATGAACGGTGCATCTTTCTTTAGCAGCTTCTCCATTGCTGCGGTTATTTGTGCATAACCCTTTATAAATTTCCTATAGTATCTAGTATGGCCTAAGGTAGAGCGCAACATCTTGATTGAGGTTGGTGTTGGCAAGTTCACAATAATGGCAATTTTTACAGGATCCACCATCAATACCTGCGTACAAACAATGTGCCCAAGTAAAATGCCATAAGGAACACAAAAAATACACTTATTTAGATTTAGAGAGATCTGATGTTGTCGACACTTCTCAAGCATCATTCTAAGGTTCTCACAATGGTTCTTCAATAGGCGAAAGACAGTCCAATCATCAAAATATTCTTCGAGGAACTTATGCATAAAATCTTTGAATGCTGCGACGACCACTCTGGAAAATATGGCAGGTGCGTTCTTCAAGCCAAAGGGCATTACTGTGTACTGGAATGACCCTCATTTTGTAGCAAAAGTCGTCTTATGCCTGTTTGCTGGATCAATCCTTATCTGATGATACCCAAAAAAACCATCAGTAAAATAATAGGAATCATTCCCTCCAACATTGTCAAGCACTTCATCTGTAAAAGGAGTGGGGAATGGGTCGTGCATAGAAGCATCATTCAGTTTTCTAAGATCCACACAAATCCTGATCTCACCCTTCATTTTCTTATCTTGAACGACCATGGGACTAATCCACTTGGATTCCTCAATAGGTTCAATGATTCCTGCTTCTAGCATCTTATCTAGCTCTGTGCGCACTCTTTCTTTATAGCGCGGATTTAATCTGTATGGTCTCTGCTTGACAGGCTTTGTGCCTAGCTTCAAAGGTATTTTCATGACTCCTAGGTCTCCCAGAATTCCTTTCATTTCTGAAAATTTTGTCAGAAATAGATCCCGATACTCATGCAAGGTGTTTGTGATCTCTGCAACAGTCTGATCGTCCCAATAATATCCGATTGCTGCAAACTTTGGTTCTTCTTTTGTGCCAATATTCACCTTCTGTGTCTTTACTGGTCCACTCATGTATGGGATTTCTAATGGAGGTCCTTCTACGTCGTGCACACCCTCCGATTATGGTATGCTTATGTTGCATGGATCATCATCATCATCTTCATTTCTATAGTCAACGTCTTTAGCTAGGTTGTAACACTCGATAGTATGTTCTTCATGTTTCTTCCATTCTGCCTGTAGGTTCGCAGGAAAGGTATCTGCCCTGAATAATTCCTCCAATGTCATATTTCTGTGAGGACAGCCTTCCCTAAATATGCATTCCTTAATTATTTGCAATGCATCATGGATCAGCGGGTTTTCATCCTCAAAGCTGAAATCCCTCTGGAAGTTGGCAGTCAACATTTCCCAATCAGTGTTTTTTTTGCGCAACTCCAGGTCTAGGTACCATTTCTTTGGAATGTCGTCCATCAAAGTATGCACGAACATGTGTACCCATTCTTCTCGTGGCCTTTCCAGCCATGCCTGCGAACAGACTTCAATATGCTGACTAGGATCTATCTGTCCATTAAAATTTTGAAAGGGTAAAGTAACCCTGTCGGCAAACCAAATCTGCATCTTAATCCTACATTGATCCCAAGTGGTCAATGTTTGCTTGTGCGCATTCCACCATCTGGCGGGTGTGTCACACAGTTCCATATCCAATGCTGGTAATTTGTGCTCCTCTGCAATAGCTGCAGTGTATTCTTGGATGAAAGTATAAACATTAGCAGAACCATCATATGTGGGAATAGGACTTACCTCCTTCCCGATCCAGCGTAGTGATTTCATAACCTCCACGCACCTTCTTGCTGATAATTCATGCATCTGACTTTGCCAATTTTCTAGCCCTGCCTCCGAATCAGAGATGTAGGAGCTGTCACATATCCAGCTGAGTGTGCCATTTGCGGTAGGATTAATGTAATCTTCTTGGTTCGCTGTGAGCTGGTATAGTCTGTCCAAGTCTTGAGCCTTGGATTCCTCCTGAATCGGCTCGTTGTATCTGTCACCATCTGCAGGATACAACGGTGCGATGAACCTAAGATGCTTTCCTTCAAATATCATCTTCTTTGTCTTTAAGTTGATAATAGCCAAGTTATCCATAGCCCAGTCAATTCCTAGCAGAGCAGGAAAAGGCTGACTATCATCCACAATCTCGATAACTTCAAAGTCTGTATGACTTTGGACTCCATCGATGTCGACTATCACGTTAGCTAACCAGCCAAAGGGTATGACCTTCTCTTAGTTAGCCATTCTCAACTGGATAGGTGACCATGACAACTTTGGTCGACCCATCTGCTTCCATGTCTGTTTAGCTAAGACATTTACTTCTGATCCCAGATCAAGGATGCATTCATCCATTTCAAAATCTTCTATCTGCGCAGTAAGCCTCATTTCTTGACCTGTTCTTTTATGTTTCCTTATGTGATGTACTGCGCTATCAGAAGTCTCTGTTCCGGTCTGTGGCTCATACTGGTTTATGAGCTTCTGCATCTCTACTATGGCATTTTCACTTTTAAGTAGCTTCATGCAGCTTCGCAGGAACTTCGCAACGGAAGTGCTGACATCCGTCGCAGTGCTTGTTTTGTTATAGGCTGCTGGCATGTCTTCAACATGCAGTGCTTAAATGCGCAACGGGATCCTCTGTGTTTCTGTTGCTGGCTCTCTGAAGCTATCCCACACGTCGATAAATAATTCCTTGTTCTTTTGTAGGTTGAGAGCAGGTATTTTTCCCAGAGCTTTCCTTATCCATTCTGTCTCAAGAGGAGACCGCTTTGTGTGAGCCTCCCTTGATGTGGAAGCTTCTGCTCCCCTATCATGGCCTATCTAAGCGCCACCGCGCGTGACCACATTGATGCTCGGGTCTGCTTGCTTGTCGTTTCTCTATTGCGATCCACTGGACGTTCATGTTTGGTGCATCAGTCCGTCTTATTTTATGCATTTCCACCTCTAGCATTGGGAAATCTTCAATAACATGTTCAAATGATTTAAAATAATTGCACGTAGTGCATGGATTAACACAATCTCTAGATACATGACCTGGCTGGCCACAATTATAACAAATGACCTAGCCGCGGCCTCTTCCCTGCGCCGGGCCACATTTCGTCCTTTGTTGCGGTATACACCACCACGACCTCTGTATCCTCTTGGGTCATATTGTGCATTCTCTTGTTTTGGCTGGGTCTCTTTTTGTACGTGGTACAAGCCAGTGTTTCTCATTGAGTCCATATCCTATTTTCTCTCATTCATTAATTCATATGCGTGGCAGTTGGATTCATCATGTCCAACTGATTTACAAAAATTGCAGTATAAATTTTTAGGTGTTTTCACATATTTCTGTATAAGATAGCAGTCTTCAGGTCTGTGTCCTGTAGTTCTACAAATTTCACACCATGGGGCTTGATTCTGATTTAGTGGGTTGGGGGCACCACTATTAAGATAATCACGGAATAAAAGGAAATGCTCCTAGTCATGGCCTTCTCCTTTACAACTTGTACACCAGACCTCATGTCTAGGTTCATACCTTTGTTCTTTGCCATTCTTCATGCTTTGCAGTTCTAGTGTTAGGGTGGTCAACTGGTTCTGGATTTGAGACATCCAGGACTAGTCTCACCAATCGGCGAAGCTTCTAGCTTCATTGCGATCTCCAAGGCCTCTGCCTGCGACTCAACCTTCTGCTGCATCAATGGCAATCTAATATGGGGCATCAACGCAGGAATGAACCATTCCTTGTGCTGTTCAGGGGCTATAACAAAGCTTACTTGGTCTAATAGGGTCTTGAACTTCTGATCAAACTCCCAAACCGTTTCAGTCAGTTTCTGCTTTATTTCTTTCAACTTAGTTATACACTGAGATTCAGATTTAGGCTTCTTGAACTCAGCCACAAGCGCAACTTTAATTTTTGCGAGGGTTCTCGGTTGTATGTTAGGGTACTTTATAAACCAATGTAAAGCTCTGTCTTTGAAAGTTGTGATGAGCTGTGCTCTCTTCACTGCCTCATCCTGGATTTGTCTTACACTCCATATGGCTTCACAAAGAAACCAATGCTGGTCAGGGTCTTCTAGGCTAGTTCCTTTGAATATTGGAAGCTTCATATCGATGTTTTCCATTGTGCTATTAGGCAGTGGAGCGCCCGAATTAGTGTGCGGCTGCTTTAAACGGATCTGCACAGTGAAAACAAATGGGACTATCGGGAGAGATGTACTGGGATGAATGTTCTGCGGCGTGGGATGTGTATCCGGTGGGTTTTGAGATAATGGTGGTGCGATCTCTGCAGCCGCTAGGTTCTCAGGAGTAAATGGCAGTACGGCTTCGTTGTCAATGTTACACGGTATCCCAGTATCAATATGGAGTCCAGGGCCTCCAAGATTCTTATTAAATTTATATCTCTTGCCACTTCTAAGATTATGTGTTTCTTCGTCTGAATCACTAAATATACTGTTTACCATGACAAACTTAAGAATATTCCTGCATTCTTAAAACACCTTTCTCAGCTAACAACATCTTAATGTATAGACTGAGATTTTTCAGGAACTTACCTTGAAATACTTCGAAAAAGTATGCTTCTACTTGGCTGTAGGATTTGAGTGTGTCTACAACAAATTCTGTTACAAAGCCTTCTAGCATATGATTGACCCAAAAATCAGCTGCACGTGTCAACGTTCTGTCTATTACTTTGAGCTATGCTGTGATCTCAGGAGTCCACTCTGTAGGAACTCCCCCTTGAAAATAGGTTTTCTTTTCTGTGAGCCGTGAGATCCACGTGTGCAGCTCGTTTGGAAATGATGCCCAAAAAATATCGTGAATATCGTTGAACATATATCTATCCGATCACTGCGTGTCAGATAGACACGGATGTCTATTCTCTTGCCTTGCAAAATCTCTTCTGATATTGTCCCACCAAGCTTGGATTTCTGTCTTTTCAGGATGCCAGTTGTCAGAGCCTTCCGGGAACTGGTATTCTTCGTCACACATCACGATTGCAACTCCTCACGGATTCTAGCACGGCAACGAAACCATTTGTTGGCTATAACTGACCCAGAGGTTTTCTTATAAGATCCAGGTTCTTTGCGGTTTCCCTTTGACTAACAAAACCCCTTTGCACCGGCCCTTTCGGCAACAACCTGCAAGCATGTTGAGGTCTCACCCGCGGTGTATCTATGGGGTACTGCGGAATTATATTTCCACAGTAAGTGATAAGTTGCTTGGATGAATGAACTGCGCATCACAACAGATGGTATGTGCTGCGAGTTGAGGCTGTGCAGTGATGGGCAACGCTATGGTCTGCACCACTATACTCTTCTACCGTGGGACTTCTACTGAAGCTGCGAATAATCCATCTTTATTCTATACTTGGATTATCTTGAAACGCTTAAGGCACTGAAATGAATATCACTCATCCATTCATTTAGGTGCTTAACTGATTATCTTTCTAACATTCATTCGTTAAATCGGGGTGCTGCGATTTGAACATATATGACTATACAATCCAATTGTGAAGCATTCGTTTATTGCCTATAAGAAAGTATTCAACCAATTGACTAATTCACGGTCTCCAAACACAATACTAAATGTTTATCGTTCATATGTTCATAAAGAATTTAACATATCATCTCCACACTTCTTCTGAAGGCAGATGCATATCAAAGTTCTCTCGTAACAGCATGCAAGGAAATATCTAGACATTCATTTACAGAAAACACAAAGAAGCATTCATTCATAAATCACAATCACACAACACGAGATTTAACGTGGTTCACTCCCCCGGGTGGGAAGCTACGTCCACAAGAACGGTTGGTAATATATTTCTTTAAAAAGGGATGGGGGAAACCGTTCTGAGTCTATGCACTCAGCTGTAGACTCTCCTTCCTCTCAAATAGGTCTCTGCGCACATAGCTGCAGAGCCTTTACAATCTTCTTAGCTTAGAGAGATTTTACAACACAAAAAGTCATAACCTGACTCACTGTAACATAATAACATCAACAACAACCCCATCCCATACAAAATTGTCTTCTTAAATAGATCATGCCTCTAAGGTCATGTCTTTACAAAGCTGAAGACCTAAACCCAAAAACCCTTAGGGTTTACAACACTGCGTCGGTTTCCCTAAACCGGATTTCTGGCATCTGGTAGCATCTGCTTCATCATGGTCGTTATCCACATCTTCATTCTATCGCTATTGGCCTCCCTATCACACGTGTGCCAACATATTTATTTCATAGAACCGTTCATTTCTAACGGTTTCGCCTACCAAGCATGCCAAGACGTTGCTTTCCTCAACAAACTCGTGCATTGGCTGCTTTCTTGATTTGCTTGTGCCCGCCGCTTGGAATTCTTGGAGCATCTTTCCAAAATTAGACCATTACTGGTCCATCCAATATCCACACCTGATCCTTGTCCAATACTCCGCTTTGCTGGCTCCACGTGTCCTGACTGCTTCGCAGCACTGCCTCCTCGTAGCGCTAGTCTTCGCGGTGCTTCCAAAACTTGGGTGCTGTGCACAACTTCGCAGCCTGATCAAAACATGGATGCTGCACACAGCTCCGCAGCACCCTCAATACTTAGACAAAATTATATTTCTGAGCTGCGCTGAGCTCAGCTTTCCCTGCTTATCAAGCAAAAAGGTGTTACCAAAACTTTGTCTCAACCTGGGCCCAACAAGTTGTTGGCAAGCGGTTTGGTAATGTAACATTGTAGCATCTTTAATGCTGCGACAAGTCAAAGGATATCATGGAAGGCGGTGAGTTAGGCATAAAGAAGATTATTTTATGCATTTCTGGGGTCAATTGTATCGCAATTTGCAGGTTTTTGGTCATTTGGACCATATATGATGTAATTTTGGGTTAATTGTACTACAGAATGTGGGTTTTTGGGTCATTTGGACCGCGTTAGTTAGATTTTGGGTCATTTGTCCAAAGTGTCGGTTAGGAAGTCATTAGTAAGTGGACAAGCATTGTAAAGGCGGAAGCCTATATATAGACATAAGTTGTAAGTGTTGGATCATCTAGGTATGGATGTGGGATGTGTGTGTCTTTGAGTTTGTATCTGAGATCAAGAGTTGCTGGTGAGATCTATGGATTTGAGGAGATATTGTATCAGGGTTTTGTTGAAGAAATATGACATGATAGAACTATTTGGTGAAATTTCCCATGTATCTTTTATGATAATGCATGTTGCGATTCATGAATGATGCTATGTTTTCTTGCTGCAACTAATCCTTTACTGTTATACTTGTGGCGATGAATGTTTCTATTTAATGATGCTATGGATACAATGTTTCCAAAGTTAAATACATAGATTTACTTCTGAATGTCGCAATAATTTTAAGTCATTGGTGCCGCAAACATCCTCCTTCATTCGGTGGAAACATGGTTACGCCCACTCTCCCTTGAACACCTCGGGTGAGACCTCATCTGCTCTGCAGGTGTTGCTAGATGGGGTAAAACCCGTTTGGGCCGATGCTCAGGGAGATCGTAGTGGGTTGGTGTTGACAGCGATGGGAACCCCTGTCAACTGGGTTATAGTCAACAAATGGTTCCGTTGCCGGGACCGTGTGCGAAGTGAAAGGAGGATATGTTATGGCATCCGACGCAACCGGAGATACAAAGCTGGTTTGCTCAGAAGTTGCAGGAATTCCCTGAAGAAGAAATTTGGAACACTCGACTGACAGTAGATCAGTGGGTGGACAAATATATTCACGACGGTCCGCATGAATGGTTTTTTCTGTGAATTCCTGGTCCTTTTGTTCGAGTGGTTGGAAAAGTTGACATTTTAGAAGAGGAACCACCAAGGCGGTGAGCCAACGACTTGGACCCCGGAGTTGATCCAAGAACTACAGGAAGTCGACAACAAAGCGTTGCGGGCTATCAAAGTGTGGCTTGATAGAATCTTGGAAGGATATATCAATGAATTCACAGTTGATACACATAAGTCCTATAGTGAAGCTAAAATATATTTCTTCCATGAACCCCAGGGAAGGTTTCTGCTATTGCTTCAACTGTCCATTAAGATGCTTATTTGTGAGAAGGGTATATTGAAGATGCATCTAGATCAGTAAAAATATTGGTGGGTGGAGGCCATGGGTATCGCGACGGCTGGGGGGCGGTACATGGACTGATAAGGGGTAGATGGGTGCAGGTCATGACAGGACTGTGAGCGAAGCCGAGGAAGAGAGTGGTATTACAAGGGGAGGAGCGAGGTTTCGACAGGAAAAGTGGTAGAGGATAGGAGAAGGTCCTGTTGTGATTGAACCGCAAGTTCGCGAAGGAAGACCACATGGGATTAAGCGACCTCACAATCTGGACAAGGACAACCAGGCTACACACAGGATATAGGAAGGACCAAACCCCAGCAGCAATGTACTGACACCTCCACTCACTATCTGTCAACAGGTAAGAAACACAACTTCGACCCCACTGGGTCAACAAAAATTGATTGCTAGTAGTTCAGCGATTACAAGAAGAAATCCCAGGATGGCGAGTGAGGATGCTAAGTTGCCACTGTTCCATGGAGATGGAAAAGACAATCCTGAACAATACTGGTTCTTATGTGAGGCAGTATGGACCATAAAATAGATTACCGATGATAATGCTAAGAAAGGAGAGTAAGCAATAACTTTGAAAGGTCGCGCATTAGATTGGTTTATGAAGTTTGTTCTAGTCCCTATAGGAGCTCCAAAGAAGACACTAGACGACATCCGGGATGGTTTGATTGCAGAATTCAGAAAACCCAAGTCTAAAGCAAAATATATTACAGAATTGAAAGAAATTAAGCAGTATCTCAATGAGACAGTGTGGGATTTTGACCAGCGGTTTATGACGCTAATGGCGAGGGTTAATTTTGATATGAGCATTGTCCAACACAAAGAATGGTTCATCGCAGCACTGCTACCGCACATTTGACTACCACTAATCCAGCAGAACATTACAACACCCAGTGAAGCTCCGGAGATTGCAATGCGGTTGGAGGTGTCGCCGATTGGTGAAAATGCAGCTGGGATGTTAAAGAAACAGACACAACTGGCTAACTTGACCATACAACTACAAGATCTGAAGAAGGGAAAGGAGCAGCGTGAAGAAGTATGGTGTACGCGATGTCGAGGAGAATGGTATACTAAGGATAATTTCCCTGACTTCCACAATTATCTGGTTTCAGGAGCACCAAACCCGTTGAATGGTGGTGGCATACCATGGTGTCGCGTTTGTCAGGTATATGGGCACTGCCATGAGGAATGTCCATATATGCATAAGATGGTCACCAAACCGATGAATTCATATTGCACATTTTGTAAATCTGTGGGACATGACGATAAAGGTTGCCGAGCATACGGGTTACTTCAGGAGAGAATGTACGATGCATTCTATGTAAAGGACGACCATCTTGCTGTACAAGAACCGCAACCGCAACTGCAGGTAGCCCAGACGCTACCTCAACCGCAGGTCCAGTTTGTACCACAACAATTCATGCTACAATATGCTCCGATGCAAATGGCTCCATAGCAGCCACAGTACGTTCAGCAACCGCCGTATGCATAGTAAGGGTAGGGCATGCAATCAGCTCCTATGCAGCAACAGTACAACCAACCGCAGTACCAACAACATGGTGGATTCTATGGAGGATTTCGGGGCTGACGTGGCAGAGGATTTGGTCGTGAAGGAGGATGAGGAGGCCGCGGACTGATGCAATGCTATCACTGTGCGGTATGGGGACACTATTAGCGCGATTGTCCATTATTGCAGACGTAGTGTACATTTTGCTTTGTTACAGACCATACAGTAGAGAACTGCCCACAGTTGATTGTGCGATGGTAGGAAGGAAATGCTCCCCAATTGCAGAATCAGAATCAGGTGCAGCAGCCAATACAGAATCAGGTGCAGCAATTGGTACAGAACCAGAACCAACGCCCAAATCAGAATGCTAATCAGGATGTGAACCAACCAGGAGATCCACTGCTAAACCAGAATCAGGGTGTGAGTGTTGCAACAATTTCTGTGGAGCCAAGACCACAAGATGCAGCTATCGCAGTCATCATGTGGGGCGGTGCAACAACAACAGGGGACATTCTATTGGCCAGGCAGAATAAGGTATCATTTGATGTTAAGGCCAAGCATGACATGTTCTTTTAGGTGCGTCGTGCGATGGACCAGGACCCCAGTAAAGCCATCATCTGCGACATGCCCCCTGTTTTTGATGCTACTTTAGAAGCAGGTCCGTCAACACCATCTGGAACCTTGCAGAAATTTTTTGAGAGCTGCTTATTGCTGGCAAGGGATCCGGCTGCTCTAGCTGAGATCAAGGGGTTACTGCAGTGACCAACCAGGGGACGACAGGAGTCCGCGGTAAACTCCTTACAGCGGCAGAAGAAAGGTAAGGAGATGCGAATGAATATCCAAATCAGGGACTATGATGTGGATTCAATTATTCTGGATCTTGGTTCGGATGTTAACATCTTAACTAAGCAGGCATGGCAGAAAATGGGGAGCCCCCCATTGAGCTGGTCTCCTATACAGATCCAGTTAGCTAATCACACTAAAGTGACACCGATTGGGAGAGTCCCACGTTTGGTGGTGGACATTGAGGGCATGAAGACCTATGCTGACGTCAATGTCATCAAAGTGGTTGAAGGAGGAAACTCGTATCCCGCATTGCCGGGGATCAGATGGGATAATGACAGTGGAGCGGTAATCAACTTCAAGCACCGGATGATGACTTTCGAAAACCGCAATCTCAGAGTCATAGCCTCGTTGGATCCGGCTGAAGGACGCTGATACATTGAGCCAGTGAAGGATGAAGATCCCAGTGGATGGGACCATGCATTCAACATTTATTAAGATTATATTCATCCGACTACCGATAGTGAGTTGGGATAGCGCAGTGAGAGCTCTGCGTCTTCCAACTCTAATGATGCATTAGAACATTGGCATAACCGCTTGCACGAGGTATCGCTCCACAAATGTGGATTAATCAAACAATCATTATGCCTCGTTGCAATGGAAATGATCACATTACCAATATATGAAGGGCTACCTGGCTTGTCCAACTTTTTGACAGAATTTGAGGAACGAGTTTCCGAACCACAATGACTGAAGGATGCTACAACATGCTGGTGGGCGACACACAAGAAATCAATTAATGAATGGTCGAAGTACAGAAGATTGATGATGGTTCGCTTCGGCGATACCGAGTTTTACCACACAGGGAAATATGATGGTCGGAATAACCCTGGCAGTCATCTAAGGGAGTGCCAGACATTGTGGGCATCGCAACCGTGAGATGAGTGGGTCCATGCCTTTATCCATACTTTAGATGAGATGTCGCGCTCATGGTATACTGCAGCTGAGTTGTGAGGAGAAATTACCACTTGGGTGGAGTTGACGGTATGCTTCACTCATACGTTCACTTTCGCGGATGCCAACCCGGATGTCAATAATGATTTGCAGCTCATCCGCGATGTGGTTCTGAAGGTTGTTCCCATAGCATATCCCACGGATCCGCATGCGCAATGCCAGATGAAATCCCTAATGGAATGTTACAATATCACTAGTGGGCCCGAAGATGGTGACGATCCGCGGAATGTCAATATTTTCGAGCTTGAAGGGAGTCACGACGTGATAGCACTTGATGTGCCAAGTGATCCGATCATCCAGCCATTGATGCTTCGTAAGATCAATATTGGGACAGAGGCCACTCCCAAGTTTGCGAATGTTGGAGATTATTGGGATGATGAGATGATGGGAAAGGTCACTGATTTGCTGCATGAATTCCATGACCTCTTTCCTATGAAGTTTTCCGAGATGAAAGGTATCTTGGGTGATTTAGGTGAGATGAAGATCCCCTTGAAACCAAATGCTAAACCGATCAGGCAGCGTCCCTACCGACTAAATCCACGACATAAGGAGAGGGTCAAGGTAGAACTTGATCGCATGTTAGATGCTGGTATCATTGAACCGGTCGAAGAGTTAGAATGGATCAATCCTATGGTGGTGCAGGACAAGAAGACCGACGAGGTGCGCATTTGTGTCGATTTAGGGAAGTTGAATGATGCCTGCTTGCATGATCCCTTTCCGACCCCGTTTACTGATGTAGTACTCGAAGGTGTGGGTGGCCAGGAGATGTATTCTTTCATGGATGGGTTCTCAGGTTATCATCAGATCCACATTGCAAAGGAAGACCGCCACAAGATGACTTTTGTGACAGGATGGGGATGTTTTCAGTATACCGTGATGCCATTTGGGTTGTAGAACGCACCTACGATCTTCTCGTGGGTTGTTGTTGCTGCATTCCAAGATTTTATTCAGAAGTTTTTGCAAGTATACATGGACAATTGGACGGTATATGGTTTGATCCACGATCATCTAGCCAATCTACGGTTGATGCTTGAGTGATGTCGATAGCATCAGATATCGCTGAATTTAAAGAATTGCATATTTTGTGCACTGTTTAGGATATTGTTGGGGCACATTGTATGTAAACAAGGGTTGTTAGTCGATCCAACAAATATTGCTCTTATTTTGAGCTTAACACCGCCAACTACTGTTAAGTAGTTGAGAGAGACGTTGGGGCATACTAGGTATTATTGCAAGTTCATCAGGGGATATGCAGCGATCACTGCCCCTATGGAGAAGCTATTGAAGAAATATGTTGTATTTCAATGCAGCCCTAAGTGTCAGGATAGCTTTGAGACATTGAAGGCGAAGATACTAGTATTTCTAGATTGGAGTAAGGAGTTCCATGTTCATGTCGATGCATCATTGATTGCACTCGGTGTAGTGTTGGCGCAGCCAGGAGAGGGGGATCTCAATCACCCTATTTATTTTGTAAGTCGGAAGCTGTCATCTGTGGAAAGGAATTACACTACTACCGAGAGGGAGGGCTTGGCGATGGTCTATGCGCTGCAGAAGTTTCGACATTACTTATTGGGAGGCCATTTTAAGATGTTCATCGACCACTCCACGTTGAAATACCTAGTCAATAAGCTTGTGTTGGCGGGGAAAATATGCTGATGGTTACTTCTTTTTTAGGAGTTCGATTTTGAAGTAATTGTCAAGCCAAGGCGGTTGAATGCTGGCCCTGATCATCTATCATTGATTGAAATAGGAGAAGAGCCAACTAACATTGAAGACATGTTTCCTGGTGCGCAATTGTTTAAGGTTGGAGTAGCCGATGGCTATTTTGAATAAATCATTCAGTTTCTAACGATAGGTACCGCACCAGAAGAGTTCACTACTAGTCAGAAGAAGCAATCGGTGGTCAAGGCTATAGATTTCCAACTCACTGTGGGCGAGTTGTACAAATTAGGTGCATATGAGATATTGCGACAGTGTTTTTTTACACATGAGCAAGAGAAGATCTTGTTAGAAGCACATGTAGGAGTGGATGGAGGGCACTATGGCGGTCGTGCGACTGCCAGGAAGGTGCTATGGGTGGGGCTTTGGTGGTCCACACTGCATAGCGATGCGACAGACTATGCATGGTCCTGCGACGTTTGTTAGAGAACCGAGAAGCCATCCAGGCGGCATGAGATACCACTGATGCCTCAGTTAACACTGCAGCCATTCGAAAAATGGGAAGTGGATTTCGTAGGACCAATCAATCCACCGGGGAAGTGCACTGGCACAAGATACATCATCGCGGTGATAGATTATTTGAAAAGATGGGCAGAGGCGGCACTAGTCATTTATTGTTCCGTGGCCACAGCCACACGGTTTTTGTTTGACAACATTGTCACTCACTTCGGATGCCCCAAGATATTGTTGAGTGATCAAGGAACCCACTTTCTCAATCGCGCCATTAGTGCATTGACGGAGGAACTGCAGATACAACACAAGAAGAGTACGTCCTGTCATCCGCAAGCAAATGGAATGGTGGAAGCTTTCAACAAAATATTGGAGCATGCACTGACAAAGGTGTGCAATGTGAACCATGATAAATGGGATCTGAAAATCCCAGCAGTGTTGTGGGCGTATCGTACCACATGTAAAAGGTTGACAGGTCAGACACCATTCAAGTTAGGGTATGGACAAGAAGCGATTATGCCAATGGAGTACATCATTCCGAGTCTGCGCATAGCGGCAGTGATAGGTATGGATGATGCAGCAGCATTAGAAGAATGTCTAGCACAGTTAGTACACCTCGAGGAAGATCGCTTTATTGCAGGTTTCCACCAGGGTGTGGAGAAGGATCGCCAGAAGGCGTGGCATGATCCCCACATATAAAACAAACAGTTTCAGCAGGGTGACTTGGTGTTGTTGTATGACAACAGATTTATGAAACATCCAGGAAAATTGCAGATGCATTGGCTGGGTCCATATCGCATCAGTAGCATCACTTCAGGAGGCGTAGTACAGTTGCAGTAGTTGGATGGAGCGAAGCTCCCAAAGTTGATTAATGGTAGTCGGTTGAAGCCCTATCGGTCGGGCTTGTAACAATGTGATTCCTGAGTCGTATCGAGAAAAAAAAATGCACATTGATTGGTCACAGGATGGCGCATCGACAGAGACGAGAATGCACAGGCAGGGAGGCTTGTGTCGTAAAATAGGAGCGGTCCGCGACAGTAGTAGGGTCGCGACCGGGTCAAATAAGTAATAAATTCCAAAAGTGGAGACAGTTAATTAATGGAGTGGGTTCGCACGATGGGAATTAATGGCAGATCTGGCCGATCGGATGACAGGATCGACAACGAATTTGGGTCATTAATACCGAATTTTGGTCGAGTTAATGTAGGATTTAGTGATGATTAAGAAGTATTGGGTTGGATGCTATAAAAACGGGTTGAAGCTGGTCGGAAGGCACCATGAGAATTCAGTTATTGAGTAAGCTTGTGAAGTATTGAAGAGGGTTGTTGTTTCCTGGTGAGCGCAGTTCAGAGTTGGGAAAGGTTTAGTTGCTGAGCATTGAGTAGGTCTGTTAATTACGCCGATAAAGCCATCAGTTGAGAACGTCGTGTGAGGTATGCTGGAAACAGTTGAGATTAGCAGTGAAGTAGAGTCTCCTTTCGTCCCGGTTTCCATTGAGGAATAGGTCGAGTCTACCAGAGACATCAATCTTGAGGTAGAAGTTACAAACATGATGATTGGAGTGTCAGTTATCGCTAAGAAGCGTCGGGGCGGTCAACATTCTGAGTCACCGCAGAGCAAGCGTCAGCTTCGGTCCTCCATTGCTATGGCGGGGGAAGCTCAAGGGGAAGTAGGGCCATCTAGCCGCCGAATTGATGAGCCCTCCGCATGGGAAGGAATATCGACTATTGATATCTCGGGGTATATCCCCCCTAGTCGGCCCGATGTACCTTCCCGAAAGATACAGAGGAATCACAAGTATACATTGCGGATGCATGCCTTACCGGTAGGAATCGAGTGCTCTATTGATATTAGGCCAGCATTGACGTGTCTGAATAATGATGACCATGATATGGTGGCATACGAGGAGATTACATTAGACCCTTATGAGCCAGAGTCACAATTGAGTGGTAAGCCGGTTCCACGTGATTGGGCACGGGGTTTGAAACAAGCAGGCCTGCTAGGCCTTATCAATATGCCACATTTTGGATGACTGCTGGAGGACAATGCATGTGTGAAGTAGCTATTGGCATGCTTTCATGATGGTATGTTGTGGCTGGATGAAGAAATTCCTGTCACGGTGCACTTGATCACAGAGATTACCAGGTTTCCCAAGGATTGGGTCGACCCGTCACGGTATTTCTGAGGAAAGGAGAACGACAAAAAGATGGCCACATAGTTGGTCAAGTGCTATGCCTTGGAGAAGGATGGCCGTGGGTACCGCACTAGCAGCATCAATGATAAGGTGGTGCTCACTAGCACCAAGATACTTTCCTACAAAGTTGTACGGGGTTGTCGACCCAATCAGTGTAATTCGAGAATTGTGGCGTGTGTCGAGCAGTGTGCAGCCGAAGTGCAGATGAACTGGTCGTTGTTTCTACTGAATCAATTGACGAAAATGCCGTGGCGGTTAAGGCGGATAAGGGCTCATTCACATATAGCTATCTTCTGCTATTGATTGCATTCGTGGCCTGGAAGGAGCCCGACGCATACCAGGGTATGGAGATTGACACCGTGAAAGAGCGTCGCGGCGTGCGATATCAAAACCTGTGGGTTGTCTGAGAACAAGAGCGGACTAGAGAATGTGTGTTGTTGTTCTAGTTTTACTGGGAGATGCTCTATGCGGCTGTGACGAAGGTGCCTGGAGATGCTCTATGCGGCTGTGACGAAGGTGCCTAGATTGTCTGAAGAAACCGCAACACAGTTTAAGCCGGTCATGGTGTTTGCAATTCGACTGCATGCAATTTATGTACAAGACCGCTGTGCCCCAGATAGGAAATGGTTGATGACAACATATAAGGTGACGACGACGGAGTTGGAGTCTATCGTGAACGACTGGCCAGAGGAATGGTGCGAACCCATGGGGTTGGCCGAGATTGAGGTTGGAGTTGGAGGCTATCGTGAACGACAGGCCAGAGGAATGACGCATACCAAGTATCTACCTAATACATATCATCATGATCCACCTGATCATACATTGTATCCACTTGATACCTAGATACACACTGTATCTACCTGATATATATCAATATACATGATCTACTTGATCATACAATGTATCCACCTGATACATATACAGATACAAGGTCCAAGCATCCAACATGATGCATACATACATAAATGATCCAACTAATCATATCCAACATCCAACATGATGCGTACATACATAAATCATCCAACTGATCCTATCCAACATCCAACATGATGCGTACATACATAAATGAACCAACTAATCATATCCAGCATCCAACATGATGCGTACATACATAAATCATCCAACTAATCATACATAGAAGAAACTCGAACATCGTCCTGATGCTCATCATTCAGTGCTTACATCCACATCCATGTGAAGGATCCTCCTTCCAACATGCTTGGAATGGCTCCAGCAAATGTCTCCATCACTTCTTTCTCAAAGTGTCATCGATCTGAAGAACACCAAGCCTATCTCTGAAGTACTCAAACTTTACCTTGGCTAGTGGCTTCGTCAGCACATCTGCAATCTACTCGTCCGTCGCAACATACAGAAGCTTCACTGCTCCTCTCTGCACCATATCCCTGATATAGTGATATTTGATCTCTATGTGTTTCGATCTATCATGGAACACGGGGTTCTCAGACAGCTTCACACAACTTTGGCTATCACAAAAGATACCAGTAGCCTCCAGTGGTAGATCAAATAACTCAAACAGTAGCTTCTGTAACCATACTTCCTCACAACTAGCCGAAATGTTGAAAATGCAATAGATTAGGTAGTTGAAATGTTTATGCATAGTAGGCATATCAAGAGATAATGCATACTGTAGGTAAACTTATGTGTGCTTGCATATGGTATTGCATATTGATAAAAAATGTTAATGCGCACATTGCATTTCCATTTGAATGCACACCTAACAGGGATTCACATCCACTAAAGGGATTGCGGGAACAACCTATGTTGCATGCCTGCAATCCTTGCAATGTTACACCAAGATATGGAGAAAATATTTTTGAGATGCCTTGCTTACACTTTGCTTTGAGAAATGACAAAAATGTTGTTTTTGCTGGTTCTTCATTTTACCAAGATGATATCATAGATACCATGGTCAACATAATATATCCAAGTTTGTTGGAAACCACAAAAAAAGGACAAAGACAATAGAAGCATGGATCAAGATGTTGATGATGATATTGCATATGACTAGCAGCCTTGTGAAGAAAGGCTGGAGCACAAATCCATGATCAAGAGGATGGTGGAAGGATTGTGTAGCCCTTGGTAAGAATCCAACTGATCAGGTAACATCAGATATGTTGATGGAAACCATGCAGTTAAGGTTTTATTTATACTAATTGCATAAATGTTGAGAAAGGATGGGTAAGAATACCTTTAACCATGTTTTGATCATCATAAAATGGTATGCATGCAATAGTGAATGCATTTATGTGAATGCCATCCCACAAGGTATGGTGGGGTATGTGGTAGTAAAGGAAATGAGCATTATACCAT
Organism: Larix kaempferi; assembly: GCA_027924585.1. NCBI lineage: Eukaryota > Viridiplantae > Streptophyta > Pinopsida > Pinales > Pinaceae > Larix > Larix kaempferi. The sequence goes on from BSBM01000071.1 coordinate 4,143,282, forward strand.
GTGACTGTTTAAAATTTTGACCGCATTCATGAGAAATAAGAGCATTCCATGTGTGAAACCATGAGGATGTTAGGTTGTGAAGCCTGCAGTGCTCAACAAGTATCCCATGAACTCCCTATTGGTGTTAATTTTGGGTTAAATATATTTTCCAACAACCAAGGAGTGGGAGAACTCCTGATGTGTTGTGTTTAGATGAAGAAGAAGTAACCCAGATAGTTAACCAAGTAATTAAGGAGATGGTTGGATATTGTGTTGAAGCATTGACTAAGATGCCCAACTTACCATGGTAAGAAACTTGTGTAGGCACAAGAGAGTTTAGATCAATGTTGTAGTGCATTGGGTAGATTATGTAAGTGTTGCGAGGTTGCATGCATATGTGTGGGTGCACATGTTGAAATGCATTGTGTGAATGCATGTTTATGGTATACATATCATTGCAAGTAGATAATAGATGAAATGATGAATTATTGTCAATTCTGAGATCATTTCATGAGCTGCTAGGGATGCAGGAAAGGATATGCATGAAGAGGGTAGTCATGTTTCATGGGCTACCAGGATGATCTGTTGGGAGGACAGAGTTGCATGAAATGATATGGTTGTATAATCATGAGTGATGAATGTTTTATTTGACTTCATGTATATATGATGTGAATTTATCTTACAATTTACTGTGATAAGGATGCACATAAAGTAGATGTATCTCATTGTCTTTGAGAAATAACAATTGGTAGTGTGTGATTTATTGAATGCTATAATTATGAGATCACTTCAGTGACTTGTAAAAATGAAATAATTATGTGCATGGATACTCTCCAAGGGTTTGGCTGATTGAATTTCAGATTGGAGATTTTGCTAATAATTGTTAATGACTATTTGGATAATCTAGAATTTTTTCAAGAGGACATGCTGAAGGTGGATGCCTATGTTATGGGAGTAATCCTAAATCATAATGGATAGAGTGATACCACTTACAAGATCCAAACAATATGAGGATGGCCTCATGGTTGAATAAACCAAAATTTTGTAGTGAACGGAATTGTAAATTCAGATTTGAGTTTGATTATTAATATTGTTGATTGTTTGGCTATTTGAGAAGTGTGTCAGGAGGACACATTGCAGGAAGAGAAAGTACATCTGCAAACCGATAAGTATTTTGTAACTCTAGCGGAGAATATGCATGTCTAATTATTAGAATTAATATGTAGAGTATGTTTTTATTTCAGACCGCTTGAGTGTGATTAGGTCCTATATGGCTCACATAGGAAATGGGTGCACACCTTTCCGGTGTTGTGTTGTGTTATGGTTGTAAACATTGACTACACCCTAAAGGAATGGACGCATTCCTAGTGTTTCAATATTAGAGAGTGAATTTGTATGAAGTATGTGTTAAATTTTGAGCATTAATTCACAATACTTTAGGATCTTTACTGAGAGAAAAACATGTATAGTATATCAATGCATATGAATCATAACAAGCATGTCAATCATCACAAGAATCAAAAGCATGAGAGACAATAGACACACAGATTTTCTTTGGGGAAAACCCTAAGGTGAAAAACCCCACAACTTCCTCAGAGATAGAGAGAGCAATAGCTCAACCAAAGTACAACCAAATACACAGAGATAGTCTTCTACTAGCAGATGATCCTCCTCCTCACATGTGCACCACTTTCTGAGTGAAGGAAGAATGAGTTTCTGAGTGATCCAAATAGAGATCTCCTGATCTCTATTTATACTTGTTCTGTTTTCCCAATAACCTTATGGGGTTGACTTGTCTAGCTAGGTACAATAACCACATGTTACATAAATTAGGGCCGACCCCACACATGGTGGTCTAATAACCCATCGGCAAGTTAACACACTTGCAACACTATGGAATCCTCAGGACTTATTACGTGCGTCACAAAACCTCAAAAGAGCATCCCATGATGTTACGGGTACACAAATCTGACCTATAGGATCTCCCAGGGAGCTATTACATGTGACCCCACCACAAAATCTTGAAAGAGCATCCCAGGATGTTACGGGTACACAACTCCGACCTGAAGGATCTCCTAGGGCACAAATTACATGTGGTCACCACAAAACCTCGCAAGAGCATCCCAGGATGTTACGGGTGCACAAATCCAACATGCAGGATCTCCTAGGGCACAAATTACATGTGGTCATGGCAAAACCTCGCAAGAGCATCCCAGGATGTTACGAGTACACAAATCCGACCTGCAGGATCTCCCTAGGCCCAAATTACATGCCATAGGACAAAACCTTGCAAGAGCATCCCAGGATGTTACAAGTACACAACTCCGACCTGAAGGATATCCCAGGGCACAAATTACATGTCCTCCCAGAGCAATGTCTCGAAAGAGCATCCCAGGCTGTTACGGGTACACAACTCCGACCTATAGGATCTCCCAGACATGATCATCTGCACAACCTAATCCATAGCCATAAAGTATCATCCTGATACTCACCATACATCATCCTGATGTACACATGATCATCCTGATCATCATCACTGCATCGTCCTGATGCATATCATCTGGAGCAACATCCTGAAGCTCGTTATCCATGATCATCCTGATCATACACTGCATCCATCTGATGCATACCAAGTATCTACCTGATACATATCATCATGATCCACCTGATCATACATTGTATCCACTTGATACCTAGATACACAATGTATCTACCTAATACATATCAATATACATGATCTACCTGATCATACAATGTATCCACTTGATACATATACAGATACAGGGTCCAAGCATCCAACATGATGCATACATACATAAATGATCCAACTGATCATATCTAGCATCCAACATGATGCGTACATACATAAATGATCCAACTGATCATATCCAGCATCCAACATGATGCGTACATACATAAATGATCCAACTAATCATATCCAACATCCAACATGATGCGTACATACATAAATCATCCAACTGATCATACATATCAGAAACTCGAACATCGTCCTGATGCTCATCATTCAGTGCTTACATCCACAACCACGTGAAGGATCCTCTTTCCAACATGCTTGGAATGGCTTCAGCAAATGTCTCTATCACTTCTTCCTCAAAGTGTCATCGATCTGAAGAACACCAAGCCTCTCTCTGAAGTACTCAAACTTCACCCTGGCTAGTGGCTTCGTCAGCACATCTGTAATCTGCTCGTCCGTCGCAACATACAGGAGCTTCACTGCTCCTCTCTGCACCATATCCCTAATATAGTGATATTTGATCTCTATGTGTTTCGACCTATCATGGAAAATGGGGTTCTTAGACAGCTTCACATAACTTTGGCTGTCACAAAAGATACCAGTAGCCTCCAGTGGTAGATCAAATAACTCAGATAGTAGCTTCTGTAGCCATAATTCCTCACAACTAGCCAAATAGGCTGCAACATACTCTGCCTTGACTGTACTTAGTGCTATGCAAGACTGATTCCTGCTAAACCAAGAGATCACACCTGATCCCATACTAAAGAAGCACCCATATGTTCTCTTCCTATCTGTAGCACTGCCTGCCCAGTCCGAATCAACATAACCCTGCAGGTTAAAGTTTTGATTCGCGTCATACTTGATCACGTAATCAACTGTACCCTTCAGGTACCTCAGAATATGCTTTACAACAACCAGGTGAACACTCCTCGGATCCGTCAGGAATTGGTTCAATGTGTTCACTACAAAGTAAATATATGGTCTCGTATTTATCAGGTACATCAAGGACCCAATCATCTGATGATACATAGAGACATCAAATGGCTCAGATGAAGCATCACACAAAAGCTTCAGGTTCGATGCCATAGGTGTAGCAATGGCCTTGCAATCCATCATCCCGAACCTCTTCAGGATATCTACTGTATACTTCCCTTGTCCAAGGAAGATCCCATATGTACTCTGCCATACCTCCATACCTAGGAAATAGTGCATCATCCCCAAGTCCTTCATATTGGACTCAGCAGCAAGCTTCTTCTTTGTATCGGCAATCAGTCTATCATCTCTTGTTACAAATAGGTCATCCACATATAGGAGAAGTATCATAAGATTTCCTTCCTCAACCTTGAAGTAAAGGTTGGAATCCGCTTTACTCTTAGTAAAGCCCAAACTAGATAAGAAACTGTCCATCCTACCATACCAAGTCCTAGGAGCTTGCTTCAAGCCATACAAGGCTTTCTTCAATCTGCACACATATGACTCCCTGTCATGTGTTTCAAAACCGAGTGGCTACTCCACATACACTTCCTCTTCAACTACACCATTCAAGAAAGCAGTCTTGACATCCATCTGGTGTATCTTCCATTTCATCGCTGCATCCAGGGCAAGTACTGATATGATGGAAGTGTACCTAGGTACAGGAGCAAATTTTTCTTCATAATATATTCCCTCTTTCTGAGAGAAGCCACGAGCTATGAACCTTGCCTTGTATTTCTCTATGCTTCCATCTGCAGCATACTTGATCGTGTAGATCCATTTGGAAGTCACAATAGAATTCCCTTAAGGTCTTAGGACAACATCCCAAACATCATTCTTAATTATTGATTGGTATTCTTCGACCATGGCATCCTTCCATTCTTTCTTTTCCGCTGCTTATTCATAGCTAGGGGGTTCTTTGTTCATGATATCACAGATTAAAGCAACATAGATGGTATGAGATCTAGTTCTCTTCTTTGCTCTGTGTTCTTCTTTTGGAATACCAAATCTTTCTGCATCTTGAATTAGCTCTCTAGCCCATGCAGGTTTCCTCTTGTGAGAGTTGTTCTCACGTGGTGGATCTACAGGTTGTTGCGGATCTTCAATTTCACTATCAACATCTGGAATTGCTTCAATCATGGTAGTGTCTTGAAATCTAGTTTCCTTAGGTTCTTCATAATATTCAATAGGTGTCTTTATTGATTTGATGAATGTTGAGTTTTCATCAAATGTCACATCCTTGCTGACATCAATCTTCTTGAACCCTGGAAAGTATATTCTATAAGCCTTCGAGCTTTCACTGTAACCCACAAAGATACCCTTCTTTCCTGAAGGATCTAACTTGGTCCTCTTTTCCTTTGGGACATGAGTGTATATTGGACAACCAAATATTCTGAGATGGCTGACTTCAGGTTTCTTACCAGAGAAAACCTCTTTTGGTGTCTTGTTGTCCAATATCTTGTGGGGTGTTCTGTTCTGCACATATACAGCTGTTCTAGCTGCTTCTGCCCATAGATGCATAGGTAGATCCTGGTCATGCAGCATTTCCCTTGCTGCTTCCATGATTGTTCTATTCTTTCTTTTTGCAACTCCATTCTGTTGTGGATTGTAAGGAGCAGTCAACTCCCTCTTAATCCCTGAATCAGTGCATAGCTTCTTGAAGTCACCTAAGGTGAATTCTCCACCATTGTCAAATCTGAATGTTTTGATCTTCTTATCAGTTTGGTTCTCCATAAAGGTTTTGAATTCCTTGAACTTATCAAATACTTCATCTTTGTTCTTCAAGAAGTAAACCCAAGTCTTCTTGGAGAAGTCATCAATGAAAGAGACATACTAAACATACCCACTCAGAGAGCTAGATGACATAGGACTGCATACATCGGAGTGGATGATTTCCAAGATACCTTTTGCCTTGCTTTCACTGCTTGGAAATGCCTTCTTAATGTTCTTTCCTTTTGCACATCCTTTGAAAACACCTTCATGCTTGGTCTTAATTTAAGGAAGATCTTCTACAGCCTTACTTGCAATTGGTAATGCTCTGTAGTGAATATGTGCAAGTCTTCTATGCCAAAGTTCACTTGGCTCCATGGAATCATGCACCATGGCATGTTCAGGTTGTCTCTTCAATTTATACAAGCCTCCCTCTTGCTCTCCAATCACTACTGCATCATCGATAGTTTTACCTTTTGACCACATTAGAACTTGTCCATCCACAAATGCAACCCTCATACCTTTTGCATCTAATGCAGATATGGAGAGTAGGTTCTTCTTGAGCCCAGGTACATAAAGGAATTCTTTCATCTTCAAAGATTTTCTAGAATCTAGGTTGTAGGAGGCTTCACCACTTCCTTTGATGGGGTATTGATAGTCATCCCCAAGTTTCACTTTATGGGGTGATTCATGTTCAGATAGATTTACAAAAGATTCTTTAAACCCAGTCATGTGTTTGGAAGCCCCACTGTCAATAATCCAATCATTACAACCATGGGAGATAGTACTTGTGAGAGCAGAGATTAGAACATACTCTTTTTCACTTGATGAGTCATCATCACTTTCTGCCCTAGCCTTCTTCTTTGGAGGTTCATCATCTTCGACAACATGAGCATGGAACTTTCTTTTGTTGCCCTTCTTCTTCTTGCTGGAGTTGTTGTTGTTGTTGTTATCCCTTTTGTTCTTGGGACATTCTGAAGCAAAGTGACCCTTCTCATTGCATGTGAAGCACCTTAGATCCTTCTTATTTGTTTGGTGATAGTGAGTGGATCACTTCTGTTGAGAGTGCTCCCTTTTAGGCTTGCTTCTTTTGGTGTGAGCTACGAGAGCTTGATCTTCACCAACCATCTTTTCTTCTCGTGCTACAAGCCTTGCTTCTTCTTGAGAGCATTCCTCCCACAACCTACTAAAAGAGATTAATTTATTTCTTGCACAGATTCCTTGAATAAAGGAGTCCCACGACCTAGGTAGGCCATTCAGAGTGGTCATAACAACTTCACCATTGTCCACTACTTCATCCACAGCTTCAAGTTGTTCCTTGATATAAGAGACCTTTGAGAAGTAAGATTGAATGGTCTCTCCATTCAACATTTTGACCCCTTCCAATTGATTCCACAGAGGCATCTTCCGATTTATGTTCTTCCCTTCAAATAACTTGGTCAGAGAGTCAAACATCTCCTTGGGTGTCTTTAGAGATGACACATGTGGTATGAGATGGTCTTTGATAGAATCAACAATGATTCTCTTTTCCTTGACCAAGTTCTTCTTATGCAAAACCTTAGTCTCTTCATCCTTTGGGATAGGGACCTCAGAGTTGATGTAGGAGTCCAATTCATTTTCTTCTAGGATTAACCCAATCCTATACTTCCAGGCTCGGAAGTTATCAACCCCTTCAAGCTTATCCTCAAGCTTGGTGTGGTGAGACATATTAAAGAGTACTTCAAATGGAAATAGAAAAGATTTAGGTCTTACCACTTGCTTTGCTGAAAAACTGGATCTGGTCCCGGATTAGGGTTTGTCGAAAAAACTCTAAAAATTCAAAATGTGAATTTCAACTTTCTGAAAGGATAGAAAGATGCGCCTTGATGATCTGATCAGCCTGGTGTATTCAGAATTTGAGATCTGCAAAGCTTCACCCTTCAGAAATTCCTTTTAGTCTTCCCGCGTTCACTAGGGAGGACCATGAATTAGGGTTTGAGTTTTCCAGATATTTACTCAGCAAAAAATCTCGATCCAAAGCTCTAAACTTCGATTTTTCCAAGGTGCTTCCAGCTATCTCTTTAGATTTTAGAAATTCCTATTTTTGTGGAAACCCTACATTTTAGGGAAAAATCTGAAAATGCTCAGAATTGAATTTTGATTGGTCAGATAGATTCTCCTTGATGATTAGAGTTAATCTACTATACTTCTTTCCCAAAATATGGAGAGAAACCCAATAAACAAGAAACCCTAGTTTCCGTCACTGCACAATGTCTTCTTCTCAGGTTAGCTCTGATACCATGTTAAATTTTGACCATTAATTCACAATACTCTAGGATCTTTACTAAGATAACAACATGTATAGTATATCAATTCATATCAATCATAACAAGCATGTCAATGATCACAAGAATCAAAAGCATGAGAGACAATAGACACACAGAGTTTCCGTGGGGAAAACCCTAAGGTGAAAAACCCCACAACTTCCTCAGAGATAGAGAGAGCAGTAGCTCAACCAAAGTACAACCAAATACACAGAGATAGTATTCTACTAGTAGATGATCCTCCTCCTCACATGTGCGCCACTTTTCGAGTGAAGGAAGAATGAGTTTCTGAGTGATCCAAATAGAGATCTCCCGATCTCTATTTATACTTGTTTTGTTTGCCCAATAACCTTATGGGGCCGACTTGTCTAGCCAGGTACAATAACCACATGTTACATAAATCAGGGCCGACCCCACACATGGTGGTCTAATAACCCATCGGCAAGTTAACACACTTGCGACACTTGTCAATACAAATGACGACACTTCCGTATAGAGGAATGACACATCTCTATAGGAGTACAATAAATATATAAATGAAATACATTCCAAAGTTACATATACATCAACAGTATGTTACAATTTTATATCAGCAATACTGACAAGATTACCTACCCTTTTTGTGTTTTAAAGTATTACACATGCAATTGGTGATGCATGCTAAGAAGCAAAGGGAGGTGGGTGTCGAGATTGGCTAGAATGCGTGGAGATGCCTAGGGCTCTGTAGTAGACCCCTTGACTTGGAAATGGTTATGGTGCAGTTTCCTTCCATTGGCCTGTTGACCCAGACATAAGTGCTGGCTTGGAAATGGAGAGGGAAAACTAGGTACGGGACTGGTTTGGAACCATAAATGATTGATAAATCTAGTCGGTGCATTAGTTGAGCATTGAATGTTGTGGAGCATCCTGCGTAATGGCCAAAAATTTCTTAAACACTTGGTAAATCCAGTCGGTACACTGGTTGGGCATTGAATGTTGTGGAGCAGCCTGTGTGCTAGCCAAACATTCGTTATTGTATCCATAGGTGAGCCAAGGCTTGTTAAGCAAAGAAGGATCCTGTGGAATAAAGTGAAGACGTCCAATACATATAAGTATTTGATTATCTTGTAGCTTCTTTCTTATTTAATGCGAATATATGTGTGTATATGAATTGGATATGGTTTTTAAAATCTTGTTAGAGATAAACCCTATGAAAATGAACTTGACATGTGAATTGACAAAATGTTTGAGTGTAGGTGCTGCTGGAAGAAAGAACTTTGAAGGAATGCTAAGGATGCATGTGGACATGTGACTGTCCTAGAAAGATTAGTATGAGTATCAATGGAAATGGTGCTAGTGGACTAGTGTGGGTCCTAGCATCCAAAGGTTCTGTAGGAAACAATGGGGAAGGGTTCCCTAGTTGATAATCCTTAGACACCAAGTGTCATCACCAAAACAAGGAAAAGGTGAGTCAAGCATTCACATTTGAAGTGAAAGAGACCAAGGAGCATGGAACCACAGTTGCGGTGGGACTCTGGATTGGAACAAGACTAAGAGGGGGAAACTCTTACTCTTCTCTTTCCCTTTTGGTTGATGCATCCTAGAAACAACAAATTGTTGAATGCATGTTATTGATGAAATTTGATTACGTTTATCTTGCTTGAAATGAATTGTGAATGCTGAATTAGTTAATTCCTTGTGAAAGGATGAACATGAATGAGTTCATTTGTATGTTGGAAAAGCATGAAATGTGTGGAAGTCTCATGGATAAGGCATGAAATTTCCATGTCAATTGGGCAAGTAATTGACTGATCTTAATGCTTATTTTGTGCTTGGCCTAAAAATATTTGCAATGATGAATTTCACAGGTGAAAATTAAATCAATTGGTTGTAGCTGTTACAAGACAAGTGTTGCTAGTAAGCAAAGTGTGGACAGCTGTGCACATTGATCATGGCAGCAGACCAAAATCTTTTGGAATTGGATGGAAGCATTCTTCAAACAATTTCCAAGACCCAATAAAATCTTGGGGAAATGCTCAGGCTACAAAAGCAACAAAATGAGATGAACCACAAGGTTTTGTAGGACTCTATTTGTCTGCAAAATGAGGTAAATGGCATTCTGGAAGCTATCAGCAGTGGAAAGGACAGTGTGTCAATGAAGATGCAGTCACCAAATCATCCCATTAAGAAAGGATCAAGGCTGGAAGAATCAAGGGAAACAGAGAAGGTACAGAAAAAGCAACCACTAAAATGTTGGGAATGTGGAGGAAATCATTGCCTCCGTAACTTCCCAACAAAGGACAACAAGAAGAATTGTAACCATAAAGTTTCCAGACTTGTGGATCAGCTCGAAGGTAAATAAAAGGAAGGGATTTTTGTAGAGCTGGAAGGTCAAAGCCAACAGGAGAATCCTGTAGAAAACAAAGGACTTGGTACTGGACGCTCATAGTAAAATATGAAATGCTTGACAGACCTGCCACATTTTGTGAATTTTGGACATGTGTAAATTATGTATGTATTCCTAAGTATTGGAACACCGAGGACGGTGTTATTATAAGGGGGAGGGAAATGTAATATCTCCATTTTCACCCTTTAGGATATTAGATTTTATGTAAACATTGTGTATATGTGATGTATAATTCCTAGCGTGGAGCTAAAGGCCAAGGCCCTGCTAGTGAATGCTCAACTTTAAGAGGAAAGTATTTGACATTGTGTTATCCATGTGCTATTAAGCCATGGAACTTGTAAAATGATGTAAATATCATGTAATAAATATACCAAGGGGATGGCTATGGATGCAACTAAATGAGGGGGCTATGCGTATCCATTAGGGAGAGGCGAGGGGGTTGGAATTGAACCATAGGATTCCATATATCACCTTGGGAACCTACCTTTGAGTGTACTAGCTGTCATTTAATTTTGTGTAAGGATGACTACAGAAAAATGTTCATGAGGTTGATGGAGTATGGGAAACCCTGAAATCCGTAAGGCAGGGTATAATATCTATTTGACTTGTCCCATAAGTCACTCCACCTCATGGGAGGATGTTTTCTCTCATTCCCATGCCAAGTGAATGATTCAAGATTCAATTGGGGGAGGAATGCGGAGCTAGAAGGGAGGAGGACTGGAAATCACAATTTGAGAGAGAGCCATTATTTGAAGAGCGAAGATCACTTAGAAATCGGGGTCGGAAGTGAAACTAGTTGGGGGATCCATAGACCCAAAACTTGGGGGGCGATTTGGAGAGTGTTGTATGCCCAGGAAATGATAGAGAAACCCGGACCTGATAGCCCGAAATTGCCTACGCGGGACAGATCCTTTCGACCGTAACCCTGAGTAGATCCAAGCGTGATTGACAGAGCGGAAGAGAGAGAGAAGAGGTGGGAACCACTTGATAAAACTAGTGAGGACTGTTTGAGTGAGTCGGAGATTTCTGTAGCTCTGTGGTTGAGCTCATTGGCTTAGATTACTCCTACCTTATCTCTTGGAATGCTTGGTAAACCCAACTATGTGTTGGCTTAGCATGGCTGTTGGTGTGAAACCAATGTTGTGAGTAAAATTGGGTACTTCCTCCTTAGTGGATACATAGCCCCAGCTCCGGTGTGGTATCTGAGTGCTAGAATTATACAAGCTAGGAAGAGACCTATGGTTGGGTTGGAATATTGCATTCCATAGCGAGTTGCTTGGTGGTTTCAATTAAAAGATAAGTGTTCCATGTTTCCTTTGATTATGCCATTTCTATATACATGAATGATTTTTTGTTATGTACGAATGCATGGATTGATCCAGTTGAGTGATGGAGATGAATACTTGTAATTATGTTGTTATTTTTCCTATGATGAAAGCTGGAAAATGTATTCTGAGTGTGTGTTAATGTGGTTTAATTCAGTTGTGTTTATTTGGGTAGGAAAATACATCTATGTGGTTTATTTATATGTATATTTGTTCATTGATGAATAGGGATACATTTTGTTGAGGTCCTGAATGTGCAGGAGGTTCAGTCATGGATTTGGGGAGGAAATATACACCCCCCCTGTGGTATTCATGCTTTCCATGTGGATCCGATGAAGGGAAGGGATATGATTGAGGAGTATAAGAGCCCCTTACAGAGTGGTGAATAGGTCTTGATGAAGTTTAGGGCCACCTTTTAGGTTGGAACAAGGACAGGATCAGAGTCATCGGATGTGGCAGAGGATCATGTAGTGGCATAGGTATTGCTGAGATATTTCCAATGGTATTGTATTTTCGCAATGATGGACTTAGGATGAAGAATATATCGGCCTAAGAATTTGGCTGTAACAGGGGTAATTAGACGACTTCCGACCTTCCGAACCCACAGTACGGACTGCGGATCGTGGAAGCTGGAGGCATGAATTATCGGCGTGATGCTTGGTGTTCTGACTTTCTGACTCTAGCATCGTGGGCTGCAGAGTGTGGAATTCAGAAGTGGAAATATTTGAAGTTGGAGAATTGGTGTTCTGATTTTCGACTCCCGCATCATGGACTGTGGAAGTCGTAAGTGGAAATATTTGAAGTTGGAGAATTGGTCTTCTGAATTTCTGACTCTAGCATCGTGGACTGTGGACTGCGGAAGTCGGAAGTGAAAATATTTGAAGTTAGAGAATTGGTGTTTCGACTTTTCGACTACCGCATCGTAGACCGCGGAGTGCAAAAGTTAGAAGTGGAAATATTCGAAGTTGGAGAAGTGGTGTTCCAATTTTCCAACTCCCGCATCAGAAAATGCGGAGTGCGGAAGTCGGAAGTGGAAATCTTCCAAGTTGGAGAATTGGTCTTCTGACTTTCTGACTTTTACAACACGGACTGCAGAGTGCAGAAGTCGGAGAGGTGTTTCGTCGACGCCGTGTATTTGAAGTTCTGACTTTTCGACTCCTGCAAGCTAGACTACAAAGTGTGGAAGTCGGAAAGGAGTTTCATCAACGTCATGTATTTGGTGTTCCAACTTTCTGAGTCCCGCATCGTGGATTGCGGAACTGCAAAAGTCGGAGACGTGTTTTCGATGTTGTGTAATTGGTGTTCTGACTCCCAACTTCCGACTTGCGGCTGCGGATTGCTGCTTTAAGAATTGCGGATTGCGGACTGAGATTGTTGAGCTGTGTAAAAGTGCATAGTTTGGATTCTTTGAAAAAAAAGTAGCAGGTTGTTTTAGGTTTTTCCCCCATCACTCTAAAGGACACTGTGGGGATCGGGGATGTGACAAAACAGGAAGAAGAAACAAATGTTAAAGTAGAAATAAATTCAAGCATAGGAAAAGAGATTCGAAAGGAGATTGATGTATTTCATGAATCTCATGCCGTTCTTAACCTAGCTTGTGTGGAATCTCAGAGAAGGAAAGGATTTCAGTTACAACCGGGAGGGAGGGTAAATCACCAGAGGCATCTGCAACCGCATAACAAATTAGGAAATAGGAATTACCTATTATGCAAGATTTTGTTTCCACAAAGGATCCAGAAAGCAAGCTAGCTATCAAAACAAAACCAACGGATAACTTGCAACAAAAAGCTCAATTTGGAAAAGGGTGTAGAGTCCAAGGTGTGTAAGAGTGCTTCTCATCCTATTGAGAAGATTAAAAAGGAGAAAGAAGAGATTGAGAGGGAAAAGAAACAAGAGTATGATATCTCTTCTTAATTGGAAAAAAAAAGGTAACACTAGAGCTTGAGCAGGCAAGATCATATCTCAAGAAGGTAGCAGAGGAACGACCTTCTTTGAATTATTCTATGGATTTTCCAAGGGTAGCCTTGATCAGAAAATGTAATATCCTCACCAATTTAAAAACTAAGTTTGTTATTGTCTATTCAATTATAAAAGTTGAGCAGTTGACTCTAGCACTGAGTAGACGGTTGTAGCTTGATTTTTTCCACATAAGTTTAGTTTGCATAAGTATGCAACATGATGAAGAACATTTGTCAATATTTTACCATACACATCATGTGGGTTACTGCCACCGATGAATTCTTATTTATTAGTTGATGTATGTGAGAAGACTTTTTCAATCACTTCACAGGTGTGAGTGAGTGATGCTTGGTATCCTTTTGATTGATGGTATGATGTCTTTGGTTTGAAATTGGTTGACTTTCAATAATTTATAGTTTAAAAGTCATAACCAAAGATTCACATATAAAGTGTAACTTAGAATTTAAAAATGCATTCATGACAGAGTTCATATTTAAACCACCATTGATATTAACCATAATATGCTTCTCCAAACCTTCACGTTCAGATCTAACATATAGTGGCTACAAAGTCCTGTAGGTGACTGTCTTATACATATCCACTAATACTAGAAGTAAATGATAAATTGTAGCACAATAAATTCAACATCAAGAGTACCTTCAATTTCCCTCAATTGGATGTAGATGACATTGGTGTAGCAGTAGTGAATAAAGAATAAATAACAGACTTTATATATTGAATGAATGTGGAATTAGAAAGTTTATAGCCGCTGCAAACTATACCTAGAAGAAAACAAAGATCAGAAGACAACTCCTGGAGAAGTATTATGGTGAAGTTAAGTGTTTGACTCACTTGTATAGAGGATGCGTCCTCCCCCAAAATATTGAGAGCGTTCTTTCCTTTTTTTTTTTTTTTTTTCTGTATCTGCACCCTTTCCTGTAGTCTCTTTGAACAATATTCCAAGCTACAAACACAATGGTATGTCCTCCTATTGTTCTCATGGAAATAATAAGCACTTGTTGGCTCTCATCAATAGTAGCAGAGGAAGGTGAAATGAACCCTTCTGATACTATTTCTTATTCCCAATAAGAAATACGCCCTTCCTTCATCACTGACAACTGAGAATGGATGTTTCCTTCTTGGTGGAATAGACTTACGATAACAAAAAAGAGAGAGCTGCCTTATCCATTGTATGCACCCTTCACAAGACCAACATTACAGCAAACATGCCTTCCTGTTGAAGCTATATTCATGGTGATGGGTGCTCCCTCCTTGTGTGTTCTAAGATTGAGATAAAGGTAGTCAATGATATTCTCCTCTTCACTTAGTGCTTCTCTTCATATGCATTCTTCCTCCAAATATCTGCAAAACACAAAAGTAATGCAGATTTGAGATATATGCTAAGTAGAATATAGTGGCGACGAAAATCACATGAGAAATATGATATGAGTCCTCCTCACTAGATGGATAGGGTAGATTGTCCCACTACTGAAACCATTTACTTCCTACTATGGTTCCATCCAAGAGATAGAAGTAAAAGCACAAACATGAGCAGTGGATTTGAAGGCCGAACTTCATAAAGTCGGATTAAAATTGGTAGCTCACACTGCTACTGATAAAAAGGAAAAATATGCATGTTTATACAATTATGATAGCTTGCAACTCTTCTATCGAGTTGTACTTCTAACTTGTAGCTTGAATCATTTCTCCTTTTTCTTTTGAACATGACCGTGCATGAGACATAAAGGCATGAGGGAAATATATTACAGGCTCTCATGCACCAAATCTTATAAATGTATCCATTCATCAGTCCAAGTTTGCATTCCTCAACTAGATTTGCTCTATCCTTTTCTTTTTTGTCGGTTATTATGCTTATGAAATCTTTTATTGAAAGTAAGCAAATCAGATGATGATTTATCATCTTGTAAAATGTTCAAATATTCTCCAAATGTATTTTCTTACAACGAAGGCCTTTCCACATAGTCTCTAATTCATATAAGTTTTCAAATTAATTCTAAGTTTGGAATTGGATGATGTTTGTGTGTTTTAATCCCCATTAAATACATATTACATGCTATGTACAAGATGATACCAAACGACTGGAACGTAGTAGTAAAATTGTTATACAAATTTAAACAAAATTCAAGCTAATTTTAGATAAGTTGAGGATAAGCTACAAATGTTTTCCACATTGCAGGTGAAAAGAAATAGCGGTGTTAAAAATTAGTTGTAGATGGTTACAATATACTCTATAAAGTCAATTTGTTCTCTTGATCCATTGACTTCTTTTTTCCCTTGCAACTTCTCTTTTCAAATAGAATATCCTTGCATGAGCTTCCCTTTGTTTTCTATGGAAGTTAATGAGGATTTTGAGCATACATCGTGTTGCACCAATCACACTCTGTTGGTTTTCCTGCGTTGCTTAGCCTCAAACCTATTCATCTAAGGACTTCAAGGAAACTTTGTTGATGAAGTATGAGGATGAAAGGAACTTTTCACATTAAGAAAGGAATCATCTCTTATGTATCTCAAACACTTATTCCTTATATTCATTCCACTAATAGTTTCATGAACTTATTTGATGTCATCATCTCTATTGAGATGAAGCTTCTCTTTGAATGATGTCTCTTGCATCAAAGTTCTTACAAGTAATATTTGTCCTATATAATGATGCTTCTTTTATAACCTACATGAATATGGAATTATCCATATCAATCATGGTGTAAACATCTTCATATGACAATGATTAATTATGTCACAATTTGACCTTACTCGACTTGTGAACATTGCCAAGGCCACATTAACATCTGTTAGGTTTTCTTATTCTTTGCTATTTCAATAACTTCCTTTGTATTTAATTATTTAAGCACCTTGTGCTGATTATGTTCAAGTATTTCATAAGGATTGGGTTCCTTATTATCAATTAGATGACATGGACATAGATCCTTTATGACACAATTTCCAACTTATAAAATCTGAAAACTAAGAGCAATACTGAATTTGTCTTAGGGGATCAACAAAGGAAAGAGAAATCAAGATGCAAATTTGGGGTCACCAATTTGGATTTTCTCTTTTATTAGGAACTTTCCATACCTTTGACCAAACCAAGGCCAATGATCCAATAAAATTTTATGGTTATTACTTAGGAGGATGACCATCAATAATTTTCACCATTTGTTATTTCTTAAGACTATAAGTGAAGTGGTGCCACCTTCTTCGTCTAATATATTTTGTCCCTAGCATAAATTTGTGAGTACTTTGTGTGGAGTTTCCTGAAATTTCTTCACTGAATTGGGAATTATTTCTTGATTTTCTTCTTGTGTGCACTATAGTCTTTCTTTTATTGTGAGTTTAAGGATGAGCTTCATATATAAGGTTTTTAAGATAGATATTGATTCACTATAGATAACATGTCTCTCTTCATATCACAACACCTAATATAGGATTTGTATATGTATTTTAATATTTATTATGTCTCATTAAAATAACCAATTTTCTTGCTAATAATTCCACACATTGAATGCCATATTTCCATCCAAAATTAGTCAGATAACCCCAACTCATTCTAAGGAACTCGAATCTTCAAATGTGATGTTTCTTAGCAGGTTAGACATTGGCATGTTGTAATAAGATATTGAAAAATATGGTATTGGCCCTTTCTAATGACTTACTTTTTGGTTTTCTATCCCATATGTTCATTTGGCTTCTTGATCCTCATGTTTGGTGATCCTTATTACTTGTGTTATTTGCTTAAAAGTTATAAATTTCCTATTCATGGGGCATTCTGGTTATCTTTGTCACTTGTGTTGTTTTATTGGGTTTTATATTTCCTTAGGTTCTATGATAGGTATATATCTAACGGTAAAGCTACATATACTTTGTTGTGTACAGATTCCAGCTCAAATGTGTGTATAGAATACTACCACATTCACATTGGTGATGATCTTGTCTTAGAAGTTCTAAATTTATTATAAATGGGAGATTTTGGTGATCCTTGTCACTTGTGTTGTTTTAGTGGGTCTTATATGTCTTTAGATTCTATGCTAGGTCTATCTCTAACATTATAGATACATATCCTTCATTGTGTGCAGATTCCAACTCAAATGTGTGTATAGAATACTGCCACATTCGCATTGGTCATGATATTTTCGCAATAAAAAGTGGATGGGATGAGCATGGAATCACTCAGGGGCATCCAAATTCAGACTTAATTATTATGTAAGTGACAGGCACAACTCCAAATTGTTTGGGTATTATAATTGGAAGTAAAATATAAGGGGGAATGGAAGTGGGAGGAAAGTTGATGTTTATAATGTATTTGCAGGTGTCAAAGTGAAGACAAATATTGGGGAGGACAAACAGTGTGCAACTATATACAAGTTTGGTAGCTTCATATGTAGGTCTGAATGAAGGATAAACAACAAGATAATGTATTATTATGGGTTTAATATGGCTATATTTAATGGGTTTTTTATATTCCTAATGCACACTTAGATGAAATATGAAGCTCAACTTATATCAAATATGAAATATGAAGCTCAACTTAGATGCACAACCACTTAAGGGATTAATACATCAATAATACTTATCCAACATTAGGAAAAGTCTAGATCATCAATCAAGGCCACGCAAAGCCCTCTTTCCCTCATCAAAATTAGGAAATAACACATCAATGAGTGTTCATACAACATCCAATGAATATACTTCCTAGGTGATGTCTAGAAAATGTCAGAATGTTATGTCACCAAGGCAAATCTCAACACCACATCACATCATAGGAAATAAACATAGGAAAAAGTGACAACTCCTAATCCAGTATGTCCATCACATATAGTAAGAGAGGACTATGTAGAACACCCCCTTCAACAATAATACAACACCACCATACAATAGTCACTAGGAAGTTCTAACATCAACATGAAAATGTGCAAATGAAATGAAAAAATATCTCCCCAACCCTCATTTTTTCTTTGTTTCCCTCTTTTCATTCGAGGGTTTGAATTCCAGCATTTGGGATGAAAAAACCACCCAATTTAGCTAAGAAAATGAAAAACTCAATCCCATCCTAGTTTCCATAAATTACTGATAAACCGTTGAAACAATTCTGGAAACTGCCAGAAATGTTTACACAAATTTTGGAAGTATCCAAAAAATTCCATGTTAATTTTTTTCACCCAAAATAATTTAGAAATTGTAAACCCATTCCCGACTGATAGGAAACAATCCTCGGGTAACACTACTTTTTACCAAAGTACTATTGAGTGCCTGGACACCTTGTGTTTGGCTTTTGGCTCTAGCATCCATTGAAAAAAGAGTCTATGCAATTGCAAACTGTAAATTGTTTGCTTGAATGGTTGGAACTGGATCCAACATGATCAAATTTCAAGTTTTCATAGATGTAATTTTCCTTCCAAGATTTCACCAAGGAGCTATGGTGATCAAATATTGACAAAATTGGGAAGAAAGTTTCTAAGTGGTTTACGAGGAGGATGTTATCTTTGTTTTACCACAGTTAAAAAAGCACCAAGGCCAAAGTGACCTAGGCAAAGTCTTTGTTTCAACAATACCTCCATGCCTCTATTTCATGGAAGAATTCCTTATTAGGTGACCATAGACACTGGGATTTAAAGTTTCACTCTACTACAAATCTTGGATGCTTGTTTTTGTTGAAGTGCTTTATTTTTTTGTTGAAGAAATGAAATGAAGTTTTGTTTAATGGTAAAGAGCCATCATGAACTTTCTCATGGTATGATGGAACACTAACATGTGCAAGCATGTTCCTACAAATTATAGTTCAAGTGCGAAAGGTTTGGCTGGAGCTGGATCATTTACAACAATTATTGGACTCTTGGTGTGGGGACCCCTGCAATATGAGTAGGGAGCCACTTGGCCCTTACCGACCCCACTGAGTGCATTCTCATCAAAGTGAAAACAAGCCTTATAATTAGGTAGGACAAGGGGTTCAAAAGAGAGACAGACCATGGACATAGTTGGCCCCCTATGATGATGATACATGTCAAGCATTTTTTAATATTGGAGCTATCCATTTCAAAAAACCTGAAGCCTCATTATCCTATTAACAATGGCTAGGAGAACCCTGTCGATGAGGAGCCTCCATTCATTGGTTTAGGCCCTTCCCCCACTGATCATGAGCTATCCATTTAAAAAATCTTAAGCCTCATGATCCTATTAACAATGGATAGGAGCACCCAGTGGATGAGACATTGACGAGCCTCCAGTCACTGATTGAGGCCCTTCCACCACTAATCATGATGAGCCTCTCCAATTGTTGCTTGATTGTTTCATAATGTTCATGGATTATACCTTGTTGTTCCTTGAATTCTAGTTTATGTTATTACATATTTTTGACTTACTGTTTCACAGTTCTATGTATTGGCGTGTTTTGGTATAAGCAAGCTCGCATTTTTTATTTTCTATAGTTTTTTCTAGCGCTTGTGGACGATGCATGTGCAACCTGTTTCTTTTGTATTAAAGATCTATTAATATTATTTTATTAATATTCAAAGGTAGATTTAATGTTAAAAATAAAGGAAAAAACCTGAAAGAACTTGCACTAAGGTTCATATTTCCATCCATGTTTATTATTACTCTTTCTAGCCTCTCTCAATAGCCTCTTATAAAATAATTGGGAGGCTTCTATGAGCCTTTATTCAACCACCTGAAAAGGGAAGAGAATCATCCATTGAGTGGAGTGGAGCATCTATTGTACTCTAAAATGCCAAGGAGGGTTTGGGGCTATTAACATTTACAAACAAGACCTCGCCTTATATATTAAATGGAACATTATATTTTTGGAAGGAGATGGAACCTAGAACCTTTTTCTTTGCAAATGCATTTCCTTTGGATTCCCTCTCGTAAGAAATGGAAAAAAGGAATTAATTTTCAATCCCTACTCATTACTATTACTCTTATCAAGATTGAAGGTTATTTTATCGATTATAGTATATGGAAGGTTTGAGAATTTTTCAAACCCTTCCTCCACATGAAAGGAGAACACTTCAAGACTGCCTTTCTATTAATGAGCATTCTCTTCACCTATAATCCTTGATGAGGACAATTCTCTTGTGGAGAACCCTTAGTTCTCCACTCTAGTATTCTTTAACAAAGTCATTAGAACCCTTCAGAATATTTTCTCCTTGGAAACAAAAGATTGGATTCCTTGGGCTCATCTGAAGCAAATTTTCTATTTGAATAATTCTGACATTTAACTTTTTTATAAGATTTTCATTGTTAATTGTTTATTGTTTATGCTGAGAATAACCCCTTTGAAAATTGGTAGAAGGATTGGGCTTGGATGTGAAGAAAACCCTTTGACAAATACGAGCTTGCAAATGGTTACAAATTACTCAACCCAAATCTAGTGCTAAACTTAACTGTCAATGAGATATAAAGACTACAATCAAATATCTCCCAATGGATTTTAATTTTTTGTCTTTAGGAGATTTGAAAGTTTCCAGTAGAGCCTAAGAAGGATATATTTTTATGGTGTATGGTGCATGGAGGTTTGGTCATTGATTATTGCTTAAGTGATCTAGGAGAGGACTAGCCTATCTATGTTTTTTGCAATCGCTCTGAAAATTTCAACCACATATTCTTGTATTGCATAAAGGCACAAGTGCCTAGGAATATGGGTGGATAGCCTATGCAAGTGATTCACTCAATCTCAAATAAATTGGAATGATGCTCTTCTTCGACACAAACAAGTTTGGATGGTTGGTTTTATTGTGCCCTGGGATGTTTTCAAATCAGAAATTCTCCCTCTCCCATCTACTACCCAGGAATCCCCAAAGCGACATTTCCTAGGAGATTGAACCCACTCTACAAAATATATGGCGAGTTTTTTTTTTAAGCACACTTAATGCTCTTTATGACCCCATGATGGTGGAATTTTGTTTCCACCACCCATTCTGTTTAAATTCTTGCTCAAATACAAAGGAACCTATCTTAGGGCCTAGTTCACATGGACCCTAAATCTTCAAATGCATTACCCTAAGGAAATAATATGCATTCAGTATCCGTTGTATTGACTCAGATCCATTATCTTTCCTTCAGGAACCGAGTTTCCCCATTTTTCTTCTTGTATGCTTGTTGTTCCACTATAGCCAGCGTACACGCAGGCTGCACCTAATTAGCCCGCGTACATTGAGTTACATGGTAAAAACAATAAAAAACTCTATTTTTTACTCCCGAAAAGCGGTCTTAGGGTGACCTTTGGCCCTCCATATGCCCCAAAATGACTTGATTCGACCTTTCACTTACCTTTTGGAAGGCTATATATTGAGCTCTTATGGTGTATGGAAGGGAGGAGAAAGAGAGAGCAAGATAACTCTAGTGGATTTTTGCCGTGACTTGAGTCTACACTCATTGATCCTTGTTGTTGTGAACCCTTTATGTTCACCTACCAAACTCCTTTCATAGTTTGAGTTTTCCATTGCATGGAGGATTGAAATGGTGGAGGGACCTAGTTCTCGGTTCAGATTGGTTTCCTGACAAGAGGTTGTATTATGTACTTCTTGTTATCAATAAATGGAAATACTCATTTTCTTGTCCAATTGATGTTGTGAATGTTGTTTAAATTACATTGGGTTACATTTTCTTATGATATCATGGACCATTTCTATTGATTATGCTAATGTCTTTCACATATTATATGCACTTGCTTGTATTTGTTGTTGAGACTAATATGTAGGTTCAAGTGTAGAGGTTGAAATCTCAACGGGGATCTACTTCGAACATCTGGTTGAAGGTTGGTTTTTTCTCCATTATCTTAGCATTGTAATTTATATATCATTTCTTTGAGAATTGAGTAGTGTTCTAGCAGTCATCTGTCTATTGTGGTTTTCCCCATGCCATAGGAAGTTTTTCTCCATAACAGAAATGGCGACTCCGCCGGGGAGAAACCTCCATTTTTGGGATTTTTAGGCATTTTCCCTTATTTTGAGTTGCTGTGTGTCGAACTTCTTTGTCATTGATTGGCCGTTGGGATTTACTTTAGAAAACTAGCTTTTTCTGGGATGTTTAACTCTTTTTGGGATCATTTTCCTTTCCTTGTATGCGGGTCAACCTCGTTTTTCCCACGTCTACCCGCCCCTGTATGAACTGTAGCTCACGTCTACCCGCTGTTGTTCTATGAACAGTCATGTACAACTCCGGGATTGCTTGATTTTTGGCCTTGGTGTTGCTGGGTTGGTTTTGAGTGTTCCTGAGTCTTACTTGGCCTGTTTCCTGACTATTCCATGCCCTGTTATTGGCCAGCGACTCGTCTTTCTCTTTGTTTTTGAGCTTTTGGTTTCCCACCATTTTCTTGTTTTATAGCTCATTAACTTGGTTGAGTCTTACTATTTGGGATTTGCTAGGTTGTCTGTGTGATATGATCTGCATTTCTTTACTTAATAGTTCGATTTTGGTTGCATTTTTTCATTCCATTTATATTGAAAAAATAGAAAAAACATTGTGTTGCATTTTCCTTCCATTTATAAGAGAAAATACAAAAATATTTGCTTTATGTTCTGCATTTTGCATCAGAGTGCTTGTGATTTCATCTAAGACTTGCTTGTGCATTGAAATTTTAACAGAGATTGCATTTTATTTCCGAACCGTTGGATTGATTGTCATATTAGAGGCATTCTTTGTATTGAATAGATGAGTCTAGTGCTTTTCGATTGCGCATACCATTGAGTCTTTTATATCATCAGATTCACGACCATATCCTTTGAGTAATTACAACCATTTAAAATCAACGCTTAATCTTAAAATTGATTAGAAACGATTTTATTTTTATAGGGTGCACCAACTAGTATAGGTTTAGAGTCTTGGGATAAATCATTGTGACTTAACAATCCAAGAATATTAAACGAAACATTATGTGTCTGACCAGGGAGTGGTGAAACCCATGGTATACATCAGTATTCTTAGGAAGCTCTACTGAAACTAGAGTTAAGCACAAGGTCACGGGAGGTTGGTTACGAAGATAGCCCTCCAATACTAGCTGAACGTGGGAGATACTTCCAGGATTTGTTCGTGTATGGGGGATCTTGGGGGATTTGACCCTCTTGAGTTTCGGACTTAGCTACCCTTCCCATAGAACGGATCCCACCCGCGACTGTCCGCCTGAGCATTGGTTATATCGTGGTGACCTTAGTTGATTTACCTAGGTATCACATAGGGAATTCGTTGCAGTTATTCTACGATTGTCCTGAGTCAAATAGGGGTTGGACAACACGGTTTCCTGTTGTATAGGGATTTGACCCTGTGCACGCAGTGAAGTCTGGGAGCCCTTATAACTGATTTTGTTACCTTCGGTTATAGTTTGGGAGTCTCAAGCCTCTCCTAGGAGAGACATACCGGTTGTAGTGTCGGGAGGTCCCTTGATCTAGTCCTGTTTGTGTGCATTTGGCTGTAGTTTCTTTAGGTGTGTGCTCTTTGATTGCGTTAGTTAGCTGTTAGGAAGCGTTTGATCGATTGAGTTCTTATAGTTATCATGGAGCGAGATCCACCTCTCCATCAGTCTCATCGTTTGGATGGTCTACCAACCGACGAGGTAGCATGTACTTTTTATAAGAGACGCCAGACGATCCCCTCCAATCCTTTGGATACTTTTGAATAGCTTCAAGATTACATTATGACTCCGTCGGGTAATGTCGATGGACAGACTGCTCCTTCTACTCCTAGAGATGTTGGGGAGGGAGGTTCACCCCCACACGTCACTCCTATGGGTTTTGGGTTGAACCTACCCCCGGAGTCAAACCCATTTGATGGTACACACACTCATCGTTTCCATTATGGGATTCCATATCTTAACGATACAATAATCCCTTCGACCACTACACCCTTTTCATTTGGTATGCCTAGTTTGAACATGATTGTTACATCCATTATGTATGGTAGTCATGCCAGCTCTAGCCTTGGGGCCGAGGGAAATGCACCCTCTTTTTCGACTTTTCAGTATGGAACTAGTCATATCCCTTCATTTAATGTTGGGGGACGACCACCTCCCACGACTACCACTGCTTTCAGTGGGAACACTTTCCATAATACGACTCACATTCCACAGTTTAACACACATGCCTCTACACATAGACCCATGACCACGTTTGCTAACGTTAACAACCCTCCTAATACTAGGGTTGGTAACATACCCTATACTTATGGTCATTACATGACTGCTCCCGCTACAAATAGAACACATATGCCCCATAATCATAGTGGTAATTCTCATTATAATGCAACTGGTTCTGGCCCGTATTAATACCCTCCTCACTATGGTGCTTACAACACACATATACCTGTATACCCTTACACAAGTCAGATGGGAGGCGGTTATCATCCCTATGGTCATGGTTTATATCATCCTTTAGGTCTGCAAGGTAAGCCTCTTTTGGGAGCTTATAATCAAGCTTCACAGTTGCAACTCCCATTTCTTGCTCATTTTAATATATCAGATCTTTCAAATCTCATGAACGATCTGGTGTGTCATGATCCTACTTGGCCTCCAGTCCCTACCAAGATCCCTTCTGACATTCCGAAGTTCGAAGGGAAGAATGGTGAGGATCCGGGTGATCATGTTACGAATTTTCACCTTTGGTGCTCCTCGAATTCATTGAATCATGACTCTATTCATTTGAGACTATTTCAACGCACCCTCATAGGGGAAGCCATGAAGTGGTATGCCGAGTTGCCTGGGGGAACTTACAGGGGTTTTAATGAGATAGCCTTGGTTTTCCTAGACCATTATCAACTATCGGTTCGCTACGATATTGGCACTGAACATTTTCTACCTTCCGCCAGAACAAGGCCATGCACATATCTGATCATATTCAAGAGTGGCGTCAATGGAAGAGGCTAGTGAAAGCCAACATTCCTCCATATTTCCTGTTGGAATGGTTCCTCAAGTATTTGCTTCCTTCTATCTCAAAGGATGTTTCACTGTCCAGCATTACAACTGAGGAGCAAGCTATATTCAAATACCAACAACTAGATTTCATCTACACTCAATCGGGTATCCTGTACGATATTATTCTTGATTCACCACATTCACATCATGAGCCCAAGCCCCTTCCTGGACCACATGCTGATGGCATAGTTGGATCCAGAAGTACTCGACCCGTATATTTGGTTACCACTCAAATGCAAAATTTGTCTATTGTCCAATATACCCCCGGATAGGTTTGCGCCTCATCCACTTCCACCCAATCGTTCGATGTGGATTCTATACAATCGACGAACCCATCAAGTAACCAACAACCTAGTGGAAAGAAGAATGGGAGAAACAATTGTAAGGGTGGAATAATGGGAATAATCGAAGTAATCGAAATACTCCTAGAGAAGAGAATGCCAACCCTCCTTGGGATGCGGAAATGATGGTGGGGACTGTAATCCTAGATGTAAGGTGAAATTCCCTTGCAAACTTTGTGGGGAGGATCATCTTACTCACTTGTGTCCTCAAATCGAAGAAGCATCGAAGCATCTTGAACAGAGCCTAGCTGTGTTGAAAGATCCCCTTCCGCATCATCAAAATGTGGCTTTGAATTCTCCTGTCACTGGCTATGGGACTAACGAGACTTCAACATCCTCTTCTCATGTCGGTGGCTACGGACGCGTGAACATAGTTAAATCTGAGGTTAGTGTTGCTACTCGTCAACTCGATTATGGTGCACCACAACCAAATATGGGGAATGATCCTCCTCCTCCTCTTGACTCTTCTCTTCATATTTAGAATCCAACTACTATGCCACAGATACCGAAAGGTGTTCTTAAGCACTCCACGCATAATCCCAATGTCCGAGCCACCCAAAACTGATATATTGTGGAAGATTTGGGACAAACTCTGTGTGCCATGTCGACTCTTAAGGTTTTACAGGCATGTCCTTCGTAGAGGAACTCCCTTTTATCTACTTTGGGATTCCAGGATGAGGGTATCCCTAACATCATTAAATTCGACACTACTGATATCCAGCCTCGCTTGCCTTATCATGTGGATTTTCAAGTCCATGTGAGGTGCTTACAAAAATTTGTTAAACGTACGGTGGTTGACGAAGGTGCTTTTACCTCAGTAATGTCGTTGGATTGTTGGAAATATCTTGGCTCTTTTCCCTTGTCAAAATCTATGACCATGCTTATTGCATTCGATGGTTGGTCATTTAGGCCGCATGGTATTCTCCCTTCCCTTGAGGTCCACTTGGGTGGGTGTCACATACCCCAATTTTATTAAAATAATGTAATTATTTTTAATATTCCTGAGAACATTATGTTAAATTTAATGCTAAGTAGGAATGGATGACTCAGCAGAGTCTCCAGAAATGGAATGTAAATTCTGAATAATTATTATTAATAAATAAATTATGGAGACAACAGCATGGGAGAGCTGTTAAAAGAGGTTACTGGTCTAACTGGTGGATGGAATTAGGTGTAAGGACAAAAGACAAGTGGCAGCATCCTCAAACACTTCCTGAGTTGCAGGTGGCAACTTCCCTATATTTTGGGGTCATGATTCCCCAAGAAAGTGGAATCTGAGCAGGTGGCTCATTAATGACAGTTAGCCCAACTAAGACCTAGGCAATCTTTTAAATACTACTCAATGAACTGAGCTGGGGGTTCAGCATTTGTTCTAGAGGGAGAATACATTCAGGTGAATGCTATTCAGGAGTCCCATTGAGGAAGTGGGAAAACAGTAAGGAAGTGTTTTGAGCAGGAAGTTGCAGTAACTTGGTTCCAGTATAGCTGTTTTGGCTGAGGGAATTATTGGCCGTACTTAGATTCCATCCAGTTAGACCAGAGCAAGCTCGGGGGTCCTGAGAAGTGCTGTCTGGGCACTCTCCAGGAATTGGTAGGGAGGAACAGCCTCCCATTGCTGTTATTGTCTACCATCTACAGGTTCTGCCACTCTTCCTGTTGTTGGTTTATTTAATTTTCCTATGAGATAGACTAGTACAACTACGGTTTGATTGTATTCAACTTCAGTAAATCATTTTCTGTACTTTCCTTTGGTATAAATTTCAGAATGCAGATGTTGTAGAAACTCCCTATTTTTATTTAAATAGAGTATTTATCTTATACAGAACCTATTTGTTACTGTTACAGTTAATAAATACTATGTTTATACACATGCTAGAATTTCTGTTAATAGTTTAAATAATAGACAGAAATATTAGACAATAGATAATTCAGCATTTTTATTAAACAATCATAAGAACAAATCTAGACAAACCTTAGTGTTTACCTTGAGATAATTCCTACCAGAATAAACTATCTGTATATATAAATGTATTGTATATTTTAGTAAACTTTAAGTTACAGGTCTTTCTTATATCAAGTTAACAGATGAACAAAGCTCATCTCAATATATATTATTTAAACTCAGAACATGTTTGGCAGTTATCGATCAATTAAAGAAGTGACTGTAACAATATTTTATTGTTACAAGCTTTTACATAATCTTAATCTTCTACACAGTAGTCAAGTACAAGCATATAGAAACTATAGATTATTATTTTCTTTCTTCCTAGTATTGAATACAGTAGCCATGTCATTGTAATAGAATTAACAGAGTTGTTTTTCTTTGCAAAACAAACATATTAATACAACAGAGAAACTGTCGACGAACACAGTCATCATTGGCTGTTACAACCATCTTAAATTATACACAGTAATATTATTTACTCAGAATAAATGTCTCCCTTGAAGTATTTCCAAAAACCTACACGGCCGTAGCCTTACCCTATCCCTTTTGACAGACTGAAAAACAAATGAAAGGAATGCCTTATATGGAAGCCATAACTTACAGTATCCTTATACTTAGTTCTAAGTATATATTATTCTACCTACAGTTTCATTTAACAACAGTACCAGAAACAAAATAAATATTATTATAATTCATTCCCAGTCGCTATTGAGTAACAATACCATACATATGCTTTGAACATAAAACAGAACCCCCAAATTTATCAGAATAACCCTATGCTTTCAACTATTACAGTCACAGTCGAGGAACAGTCATCATCATTTATTTAACATTTCAAATCGAAGAAAAACGCAGAGAGACAAGTTAGGGTTTCATTTTTTTTTAACCGAGATTATCCTCCATTACAGGTACCGAAGCACCCTTTTTATCTTCATTTTCAAATACATTCTATATTTTAACAAAACATGAAAACGAAACACGGTCATAACAGACCCAGTAATATATATTAAAAATATAAATCTTATACAGCGAGGTTTAAATCCTATGCTTAGCCATTATAGAAACCATAGCCGAAACCCTGGCCTCATATGGTCGTGGCCGTGAATGGCTCTCCATACACTTAACAGGGTTTCAAAACCCCTTTCATTTCAAACCAAAACAACTCCATACATATGACTGCAACTATGAACTGCAAGTCGTCAAACGACTTCACTATACAGGAGTTTTCCTCCTTGACACAACCCTAGCCACAAAACCAGCAAAGGAAGAGACAGCCGTGGATAACCAGGCTTAC
Source organism: Larix kaempferi (assembly GCA_027924585.1). Lineage (NCBI taxonomy): Eukaryota > Viridiplantae > Streptophyta > Pinopsida > Pinales > Pinaceae > Larix > Larix kaempferi. The sequence goes on from BSBM01000071.1 coordinate 4,172,165, forward strand.
CCGGAGAAGCCTGCGTGAGTGATAAAGCCATGTACACCTTCAAGAGCCGCGTGACCTGCACATTGACGAATGCCGAGGATTTTAGTCACCATATTAAATGCAGAGAATAGAAATAAAAACGTAAATCTAATTAATGATTATAACACATAAAAACTGTAAAAATGTGGTTCATCTTACCGAGACATGGAGGAAAGTAACAGTGGACAACCGGTAGTCACAGGCTGAATAAATAGAGAAACCTCACCATCTTCGTCAGATAGGTGAGCAAACAAAACCTACATAACATTTCTTGACAGACGAGACAAGGTAACAGTTCCCGACGAAACCCTCACGCTGGGATTGAACCAAACACGAAGCACACCCCAAAACCCAAATGCATCACCTCTTACATAACTTAAAGACAATAGCAAAAACCCTGTATCCACACCAGCGAAGTGAAGGACTGTAAGTAGCTGGTTTTGAACAATGACGGAGCAACGAGACCACGAAATAAGGAAACCGTAGCCAAATCTATCAGCAGAGCCGAGGATGTATTCTACTACAGAATGAAAACCACAAGACCAGACCCAAACACGTTGCACTCAGTTACAGTGCTCTCATTACAAAAACTCAGACAGGGAGGGTTTCATTCTTAGGACCCGAGCCCGAAGGCAAATACAACAACCTGGTAGGGTTTTCGAGAAACATTTTATATATATCGCCAACTGCATGGAGGAGAGTCAACCACGTAGCACCAAATATATCAACGTAATATGGGTCGAGACTATATAGTTCAAATTGCAACCCAAATCATTATACACCGATTCCAAAATCATTACATAGGTAAGTCAAACGTAAAAGACAATATATGATATACAATCATTTATCATATAGTGTATGCTTGCAATCGAACCTTCATGAAATACCAAGGTACGTGCTATGTATAATCCCTACAACAATATAAAGGAGGTATGGTCAACTTCAACCATAGAGTTTTCGTGACCTAGTATGATAATTACAACCTATACACTATATGAAATATAAAGCTTGCCAACGTATGGGAACAATATGATGTGGCACAAACATTATGTTATATGATATTTATATATTAAAATCAATCATAGATTTATGCCATGAGCATAATACATTCCATGATCATGTAAGCAATAAGGTAGTCAACCTCAAATGAAAATACCGTGTTACTTAAAAATCGGGAAATGTTACCAAATCTATCTGACAATTATACACAACTGCTATCATACACTCTTATCGTATTTGCTACCAATACTCTTGTTAACAGTAACAATTTGAATAATAAACCTCTATTATTAGAATGTTGAAATAGAGTTTCATCTACAGGATTCACATCGTAAAGGTAGTTAAAATCAAGCACAGTTAAACTCCAAGTAGACATTGGACTTCGATGCATAGGATTATATTGAAACAACGCTAGAGGCGTCACCTTCTACTCGCATTATCAAGGCATGAACAAAACAGTAGTCACCGGTATTAAACTGACAACAGGTCACATGATGCAAAGACACTTTATACAGCCAATAATTATGATATAACAATTGTCTCATTGTTAGTTACAGCAGTAACATAGCATAATAATCATAAAAACATAATTATAACTAAGACAATGTAAATCTTAGTAACACCTGACGATACTAGTTGAAGAAGAAATATCATGACGATCATTAAGTTTTAAAGTACAGGGAGTATTGATGCTCACCTAGTTAACTTACAGTGATCCTTACTTCACTGGCGCACCTGAGAAACAAAAGACGACATATGCATTAGCTCGTAAGCTAAGTAAGCCAGTCAACTACGACTAGCTCTTCCCTTGCGGATCAAAATAAAACAGTCATTAATTACAATCACCGAAATCAAGTTTTTAAGAAGACAGAGTCTTTAAACAGATTATGTTAGTTATCTAAATTAAAACAATATCAGAAATACTACCTAGATAACATTTATTGTTACAAATAATTTTTTTTTAAATTTTTCAGAAATTCCGGGTTCTGACATGTGGTATCAGAGCATGGTTCAGACACTAGGCCTGGATGTGACTCCACTAAACTTCCGCAAACAGTGATCATAAAAGAAGATTTTGTTTTATTTATAAAATACTAACATATATTTCAGTTTCATGTACAGAACAGAAAATTTCTCTTTTCTGAATTTTACAGACAGATATGGAAAAACTGGGAGAATATGCTGAGGAGGAATCTCCCAATGCTGTGACAAGACAGATGTCAAAAGAACTTGAGACAGAAGAATAAATTGCTCACACCACTGAGCTGATGCAGACTATAAGAGGATTAAAGACAGAAATGGAAACAGTTAAGAAGGATAATGAAAGAATTCTAAAGACTCAGGAACAGCTAAATCAGCTATTGATAGAAAAATTTCAGACTGACGGAAGGAGCAAACCAGCTGACTCAGAAGAAGTTAGTCATCCAAGAGGGTCAAAAAGGACAAAACCAACTAAATCTGACAGCAGTTCCTCATCTGAAGAAAGAAAAGGACAACTCAGTTATCACACTAGCAGTGACAGCAGTGAAGCTGAGATGCACAACCGAAGGAAAAAGTACAGGCCTTATGAAGAGATTTCCGGGGAGTTTAAGAAGATAAAGCCCCCAACTTTCAATGGAGAAGCTGAAACTGGAGAAGAGGCAGAATCCTGGTTATCCGGGATGAGAAAATATTTTCAGATCTATAACTACTCAAATCAGCTAAAGGCACGAATGGCCATCTACAACCTCTCGGGAAAGGCGGACATATGGTGGCAAGACCTGAAAAGGGTCAAAGGGATCAAAGAAAGATAAGTTAATTGGAGTACCTTTAAAAGGTATTTCAAGAAGAAATTCCTGTCCGAGCAGTATTATGAAAAAAGGGCTAAGGAATTTTATGAACTAAAACTCGGATCTATGACGATGAAGGACTTAAACAGTAAATTTTTAAGTCTGTTGCGTTATGTACCGTATTTTGTCGAAGAGAAACCAAAAATACAGCGGTTTCTTAGTTGCCTGCCCTATCATATCAAGGACAGAATTGAATATGACAATCCAAAAACACTGGAAGAAGCTATGCGCAAGGCAAATTTCTGTTATGAACAGAATAAAAAGAAAGAGGGGATAGCCAGCTGGAAAGCCAAAAAGAACAGCAATCTGATCGAGTACAAGAAAAAGGAATTTGTTCCCCATAAAAATTTCAAGAATGGCAAAAACGGGAACCACTTTAATAGTAAAAGTTTCCAAGGAAACAAAAATGGAGCTGTCAGCCATTCAAACAATTACAAAAACAGCAAAGAGACTCCTAATAACCATGGAAACTACACCAAAAATTTTGAGCGAAAAGAACCTGTCAAGTGCTGGGAGTGTAATGGGCCACATTATGCTTCAGTCTGCCCAAACAGAAAGAAACAAGTCAGCAATATTCATACTGTTCAAGATGAAATGACAGTTGGAGATTTTGCAGGAACTATGCCCCGAATCAATGCAGCATTGGAAAACCGCCATGCTGACTACCAAACTTCCATGGTATAAGTAGGAGGTATGATTAACAAAACCCCAGTTACTATATTAATAGATCCAGGTGCTAGTCTTAGTTATATTTCACCTCAGCTGGTAGAAAAATGTAATTTGACTGTTGAAAGGTTTGATAATTCTTGGTCTGTACAATTAGCTACTGGGGCTAAGAAGAAAGTAAACTGTTATGTAAAAGAATGCATCGTAAACATGAATGATTTTAGAACTACAGTTAAACTGAACATCTTACCACTTGGCTCATATGACATACTTATCGGAATGGACTGGTTGGAACAACATAGGGTCGTTTTAAACTGTTTTGACAAAACTTTTAGGTGTATAACCAGTAGTGGACAGCCTGTAACTGTTAGAGGTATCCCTAGGACAACAGTAGTTAGGCAGATTTCGGCCTTACAACTTAAAAAGAGCAGTCAGGAAAGGGTGCAAGACTTATGCTGTAACTATTACAGACGAGACTGATAAGTCTGAAAGCAACCAGAAAACAGTAGAGAACATTCCTGTCGTCAATGAATTTATTGACGTTTTTCCTGAGGCAATTCCAGAATTGCCTCCCAAGAGAGAGCTTGACTTTACCATTGAGCTGGTACCAGGTGCTGTTCCCAGTTCAAAAGCCCCGTATCGTATGAATATCTTGGAGCTTAACGAGTTGAAAACTCAGTTAAAGGAGTTAATAGACAAGAATTATATTAGACCCAGTGTATCCCCTTGGGGAGCACCGGTGATTTTCGTTAAAAAGAAGGACGGAACTATGCGACTTTGCATAGATTATCGTCAACTAAACAAGATGACGATCAAAAACAGGTATCCGTTACCTCGTATTGATGATCTGTTTGATCAACTACGTGGCGCTACGGTATTCTCTAAGATCGATCTAAGATCGGGTTATCATCAGGTAAGAATTAAAGAAGAAGACATTTTCAAAACAGCTTTTAGAACAAGGTACGGACATTACGAATTTGTCGTAATGCCATTTGGACTTACTAATGCCCCAGCTATTTTCATGTGCTTAATGAACAACATAATGCACAAGTACTTAGATAAATTTGTTGTTGTATTTATCGACGACATTTTAGTCTACTCTAAGAGCGAGGAGGAGCATAAGGAACACTTACGTATCGTTTTACAAGAACTAAGAGAACAACAACTTTTTGCGAAATTTAGTAAATGTGACTTCTTCAAAGATGAAATCCAGTACTTAGGACATGTAGTCACTAAGGAAGGGATTTCAGTGGATCCCGAAAAGATTCGGGCGATTGAAGAATGGCCAGTACCTAAAGATGTGACGGACGTTAGATCTTTCATGGGAATTACCGGTTACTACCGGAGGTTTATTGAAGGCTTTTAAAAAATAGCCAATCCAATCACTTCTTTGCAGAAGAAAGGTAAGAAGTTTGATTGGAATGCGAAATGTGAAGAAAGTTTCAAGAAACTTAAGACCTTACTGACAACTGCACCTATTCTTAGAATAGCGGACCCAAATAAAGATTTCATAGTTTGCACCGACGCTTGTAATGATGGTTTAGGCGGAGTGCTGACTCAAGAAGGACATGTCATTGCCTACGAATCTAGGAAGCTGAGAATCCATGAAAAGAATTATGCCACTTATGACCTAGAATTAGCTGCTGTAATTCATGCTTTAAAGATGTGGCGACATCACCTAATAGGCAGAAAATTTACCTTACTAACAGATAATAAAGGTCTGAAATACCTTTTAGACCAGCCAAATTTAAATGCAAGACAAGCCAGGTGGCTGGCATTCCTAAGTGAATACGATTTTGAAATCCAACACATAAAAGGGAAGGAAAATAAGGTGGCTGATGCCTTGAGTAGGAATGCAAAACTGAATTTTATATCAGCTAGCAGCACTTATACCTCTGATTTAAACGAACAGCTGGCTGAAGGGATAAAATTAGACGAAAATTATCAACATTTACAAATTACAGCCAAAGAACAGCCCACAGAAAGTTTGATAAAAGGGTATAGTTTAAACGAAAACGGATTTTTGCTGTTTAAGGACAGGCTGTATATCCCTAATGCACCTACAGTTAAGCTGTTAATTTTAGACGAAGTACATAAAACCCCTTATTCCGGGCATCCTGGCTATCAAAAGACTATCACTATGTTGAGAAAAGAATATTTTTGGCCTAACATGAAATCTGAAACTGCTGAATATTTAGCTAAATGTTTGGACTGCCAACAGGTAAAAACAGAACATCAACATCCAGCTGGATTGCTGCAACCTTTACCTATTCCTAGCTGGAAATGGGAAATAATCAGCCTGGATTTCATTACGGGTTTACCCAAAAATCAACATCAGAATGATTCAATTATGGTAGTGGTAGACAAATTAAGTAAATCAGCACATTTTATTCCTGTTAAAACCACATACAAGGCTGCAAACATAGCAGATATCTTTCTAAAACAGATTTTTCGGTTACACGGTATTCCAAAAGTCATTATATCAGACAGGGATCCTAAATTCACAGGAAATTTTTGGAGATCCTTGTTCAAAGGATTAAACACCACTTTGAATTTCATCACCTCTTTCCATCCTCAGACGGACGGACAAACAGAAAGAGTTAATCAAATATTGGAAGATCTGTTAAGGATGTATGTTAAAGATCAACCAGGTAAGTGGGAGGATTATTTACACTTAGCTGAATTTGCATACAATAACAGCTATCAATCATCAGCTAAGTTTAGTCCTTTTGAGGTTTTGTATGGACGAAAATGCAACACTCCTATCTCTTGGAGTAATCCAGTAGATAGATTAGTGTTAGGACCTGATTTATTGAAAGAAATGGAACAGATTGTGAAACAAGTGCAGGAAAACTTGAAGATTGCCCAGGATCGGCAAAAGAGTCAAGCAGATTTGAAAAGAACTCCTAAAGAGTTCCAGGTAGGTGAACATGTGTTCATCAAGGTAAGACCAAAGAAAAGCTCCCTAAGATTAGGAAGTTGTGCAAAATTAGCACCACGTTACTGTGGTCCATTTGAAATTTTAGCTAGAATTGGTCAAGTTGCTTATCAGTTAGCATTACCGCCAAATTTAAAAGTACACAATGTTTTTCATATCTCTGTTTTGAAAAAGTATGTTCATGATGCTACTCATGTTATTGATTGGAACATTGTACAGGTAGAACCAGAAGGGGAAGTTCTGGTAGAACCGGATTGTATCCTCGGGAGGAGGGAAATTACTCTACGGAACCGGATAATTGGACAAGTGAAGGTGCAATGGAAGCACCTTAGTCCTGAAGAAGCTACCTGGGAGCTGGAAAGTAAGATGCGGGAAGCATATCCCCATCTATTCCAGCCGGTGGCTGAAGACGAAGAATAAGTAACATCGAGGACGATGTTACATTTTAAGGGGGTGTGTATGTCACATACCCCAATTTTATTAAAATAATGTAATTATTTTTAATATTCCTGAGAACATTATGTTAAATTTAATGCTAAGTAGGAATGGATGACTCAGCAGAGTCTCCAGAAATGGAATGTAAATTCTGAATAATTATTATTAATAAATAAATTATGGAGACAACAGCATGGGAGAGCTGTTAAAAGAGGTTACTGGTCTAACTGGTGGATGGAATTAGGTGGAAGGACAAAAGACAAGTGGCAGCATCCTCAAACACTTCCTGAGTTGCAGGTGGCAACTTCCCTATATTTTGGGGTCATGATTCCCCAAGAAAGTGGAATCTGAGCAGGTGGCTCATTAATGACAGTTAGCCCAACTAAGACCTAGGCAATCTTTTAAATACTACTCAATGAACTGAGCTGGGGGTTCAGCATTTGTTCTAGAGGGAGAATACATTCAGGTGAATGCTATTCAGGAGTCCCATTGAGGAAGTGGGAAAACAGTAAGGAAGTGTTTTGAGCAGGAAGTTGCAGTAACTTGGTTCCAGTATAGCTGTTTTGGCTGAGGGAATTATTGGTCGTACTTAGATTCCAGCCAGTTAGACCAGAGCAAGCTTGGGGGTCCTGAGAAGTGCTGTCTGGGCACTCTCCAGGAATTGGTAGGGAGGAACAGCCTCCCATTGCTGTTATTGTCTACCATCTACAGGTTCTGCCACTCTTCCTGTTGTTGGTTTATTTAATTTTCCTATGAGATAGACTAGTACAACTACGGTTTGATTGTATTCAACTTCAGTAAATCATTTTCTGTACTTTCCTTTGGTATAAATTTCAGAATGCAGATGTTGTAGAAACTCCCTATTTTTATTTAAATAGAGTATTTATCTTATACAGAACCTATTTGTTACTGTTACAGTTAATAAATACTATGTTTATACACATGCTAGAATTTCTGTTAATAGTTTAAATAATAGACAGAAATATTAGACAATAGATAATTCAGCATTTTTATTAAACAATCATAAGAACAAATCTAGACAAACCTTAGTGTTTACCTTGAGATAATTCCTACCAGAATAAACTATCTGTATATATAAATGTATTGTATATTTTAGTAAACTTTAAGTTACAGGTCTTTCTTATATCAAGTTAACAGATGAACAAAGCTCATCTCAATATATATTATTTAAACTCAGAACATGTTTGGCAGTTATCGATCAATTAAAGAAGTGACTGTAACAATATTTTATTGTTACAAGCTTTTACATAATCTTAATCTTCTACACAGTAGTCAAGTACAAGCATATAGAAACTATAGATTATTATTTTCTTTCTTCCTAGTATTGAATACAGTAGCCATGTCATTGTAATAGAATTAACAGAGTTGTTTTTCTTTGCAAAACAAACATATTAATACAACAGAGAAACTGTCGACGAACACAGTCATCATTGGCTGTTACAACCATCTTAAATTATACACAGTAATATTATTTACTCAGAATAAATGTCTCCCTTGAAGTATTTCCAAAAACCTACACGGCCGTAGCCTTACCCTATCCCTTTTGACAGACTGAAAAACAAATGAAAGGAATGCCTTATATGGAAGCCATAACTTACAGTATCCTTATACTTAGTTCTAAGTATATATTATTCTACCTACAGTTTCATTTAACAACAATACCAGAAACAAAATAAATATTATTATAATTCATTCCCAGTCGCTATTGAGTAACAATACCATACATATGCTTTGAACATAAAACAGAACCCCCAAATTTATCAGAATAACCCTATGCTTTCAACTATTACAGTCACAGTCGAGGAACAGTCATCATCATTTATTTAACATTTCAAATCGAAGAAAAACGCAGAGAGACAAGTTAGGGTTTCATTTTTTTTTAACCGAGATTATCCTCCATTAGAGGTACCGAAGCACCCTTTTTATCTTCATTTTCAAATACATTCTATATTTTAACAAAACATGAAAACGAAACACGGTCATAACAGACCCAGTAATATATATTAAAAATATAAATCTTATACAGCGAGGTTTAAATCCTATGCTTAGCCATTATAGAAACCATAGCCGAAACCCTGGCCTCATATGGTCGTGGCCGTGAATGGCTCTCCATACACTTAACAGGGTTTCAAAACCCCTTTCATTTCAAACCAAAACAACTCCATACATATGACTGCAACTATGAACTGCAAGTCGTCAAACGACTTCACTATACAGGAGTTTTCCTCCTTGACACAACCCTAGCCACAAAACCAGCAAAGGAAGAGACAGCCGTGGATAACCAGGCTTACCCGGAGAAGCCTGCGTGAGTGATAAAGCCATGTACACCTTCAAGAGCCGCGTGACCTGCACATTGACGAATGCCGAGGATTTTAGTCACCATATTAAATGCAGAGAATAGAAATAAAAACGTAAATCTAATTAATGATTATAACACATAAAAACTGTAAAAATGTGGTTCATCTTACCGAGACATGGAGGAAAGTAACAGTGGACAACCGGTAGTCACAGGCTGAATAAATAGAGAAACCTCACCATCTTCGTCAGATAGGTGAGCAAACAAAACCTACATAACATTTCTTGACAGACGAGACAAGGTAACAGTTCCCGACGAAACCCTCACGCTGGGATTGAACCAAACACGAAGCACACCCCAAAACCCAAATGCATCACCTCTTACATAACTTAAAGACAATAGCAAAAACCCTGTCTCATATCCACACCAGCGAAGTGAAGGACTGTAAGTAGCTGGTTTTGAACAATGACGGAGCAACGAGACCACGAAATAAGGAAACCGTAGCCAAATCTATCAGCAGAGCCGAGGATGTATTCTACTACAGAATGAAAACCACGAGACCAGACCCAAACACGTTGCACTCAGTTACAGTGCTCTCATTACAAAAACTCAGACAGGGAGGGTTTCATTCTTAGGACCCGAGCCCGAAGGCAAATACAACAACCTGGTAGGGTTTTCGAGAAACATTTTATATATATCGCCAACTGCATGGAGGAGAGTCAACCACGTAGCACCAAATATATCAACGTAATATGGGTCGAGACTATATAGTTCAAATTGCAACCCAAATCATTATACACCGATTCCAAAATCATTACATAGGTAAGTCAAACGTAAAAGACAATATATGATATACAATCATTTATCATATAGTGTATGCTTGCAATCGAGCCTTCATGAAATACCAAGGTACGTGCTATGTATAATCCCTACAACAATATAAAGGAGGTATGGTCAACTTCAACCATAGAGTTTTCGTGACCTAGTATGATAATTACAACCTATACACTATATGAAATATAAAGCTTGCCAACGTATGGGAACAATATGATGTGGCACAAACATTATGTTATATGATATTTATATATTAAAATCAATCATAGATTTATGCCATGAGCATAATACATTCCATGATCATGTAAGCAATAAGGTAGTCAACCTCAAATGAAAATACCGTGTTACTTAAAAATCGGGAAATGTTACCAAATCTATCTGACAATTATACACAACTGCTATCATACACTCTTATCGTATTTGCTACCAATACTCTTGTTAACAGTAACAATTTGAATAATAAACCTCTATTATTAGAATGTTGAAATAGAGTTTCATCTACAGGATTCACATCGTAAAGGTAGTTAAAATCAAGCACAGTTAAACTCCAAGTAGACATTGGACTTCGATGCATAGGATTATATTGAAACAACGCTAGAGGCGTCACCTTCTACTCGCATTATCAAGGCATGAACAAAACAGTAGTCACCGGTATTAAACTGACAACAGGTCACATGATGCAAAGACACTTTATACAGCCAATAATTATGATATAACAATTGTCTCATTGTTAGTTACAGCAGTAACATAGCATAATAATCATAAAAACATAATTATAACTAAGACAATGTAAATCTTAGTAACACCTGACGATACTAGTTGAAGAAGAAATATCATGACGATCATTAAGTTTTAAAGTACAGGGAGTATTGATGCTCACCTAGTTAACTTACAGTGATCCTTACTTCACTGGCGCACCTGAGAAAAAAAAGACGACATATGCATTAGCTCGTAAGCTAAGTAAGCCAGTCAACTACGACTAGCTCTTCCCTTGCGGATCAAAATAAAACAGTCATTAATTACCATCACCGAAATCAAGTTTTAAAGAAGACAGAGTCTTTAAACAGATTATGTTAGTTATCTAAATTAAAACAATATCAGAAATACTACCTAGATAACATTTATTGTTACAAATAATTTTTTTTTAAATTTTTCAGAAATTCCGGGTTCTGACAGTGGGAAATCCGTTCCTATTGAAGTCGAGGTGGTTGATGCGCCCATCAACTAGAACCTTCTTCTGGGTAGGAATTGAATCTATGCAATTAAAGTGATCATGTCCTCTATGTTTAGATTTATTTTCTTTCCCTACGAAGGCAAAATTGTGACAATTGATTACCTAGACTTCCCTAGTTCCAATTCTGTAGCATCACCGGGAACTATTGTTCCCCAGATCAAAGATTCTCAGCCGAAAACTGGGAATATTGGTGTAGGATTGTATCCATCTTTGATGGGATATTTATACCTCCCTGCACCAATATCCTTCATAGGAACCATCTCTGATGATGCTCTTTCCTCATTGAATCATGTACCCTTCCGGACATCATATTTTAGTGATCCATGGGATTCGCCTTCCATGAGTTCCCCGTCTAGAAATGATTCACACATCGGAATGGATATGCCCTTGTTTGCAGCCAATCTTGCTTCTCAATATATTAAACAAGCCACTGTAGAGCCAAATCTCTCTTCTTCATCGATAGGGGAAGAAGATCTCGTTATGCTTCCCGTGTGTGCAGTCGACCCATCTTGTTCGCATGATTGCCTAAATGGTATTTTAATTTCAGATTGAGGCCATACCCTTCATCTTATTGAACAAGATAAGTCTAGAATACAGTTTGCCATACATTTTTATCCAGGCATAGCTTTTTCTAGCCCCGGTTTGACATTAAGTCTAATCTCCCTAGTGATGAGTCTTTAGACTCTCCTATAGATCTGCAAATCGGTGATCCTGCTGAGTTCGATTCTACTTCTAGAATTTCCAACTCCTGTGATGATGAATTTGCCACTGCAGATTCCTTCACATCCTTCAGCTTTGCTCTTCATTTTGAAGTTGATCATTTTGATCCCTTGGGTGTTGGTACTATGGCACCTTCAGTGGTTACCTCTACCTGCACTATGTCTGAGGTTGATAATAGTGAAGTTGAAAATGTTTCTACCACAGTGACTTGTATCAGATATTTCTTAACGTATGTTTTAGATATGATTTTGGTACTTATGTTTCTTGGAGACAGGATACTTAGATGGACTTATACTTGTTTACTAGTCCTTTTCAACATTTGGTTCGATCATGGCAGGTGTATTCCAAACCCCTCATATAGGTTTAGGTAGCCCCATTATTATAGGTCTGTCCGTCCTCGGTGATATGATGAGGGTGACTTGGTCCTCTTGTATGACCAAGCTAAGGAACCCCTTGGGGCAGGAAAGTTTAACCCCATGTGGCACGGTCCTTACACAGTGAGGCATGTCCTTGAGAAAGGAGCCTACGAATTGGAAGACTATGAAGGGAATGCCTTGAAGGAGCCTAGAAATGGGCTCTACCTAAAGTGGTATTATGCTTGAGCTTCTAGCTCAAGCTAATACTTTTGTATACTATTGTATAGTTGCTTCTGTACATAGTTTAGATTTATTTTGGTTTTTTGGATCTGTTGATTCGCTTCCGTTTGGTTGACAGATGTCTGCGGAATCTCCTATGTTCTTGGGATTCGCGGATGGTGCTAGCCATCATACCTAGCGAATTGATTTTGCTGCGTGGGTTATTTATTCACCTGACCATTAGATTGTGTCTTCGAGAGGCACTTGTCTTGGTCCTACATCCAACAATGTGGCTAAGTACAGTGTCGTAGTTGAGCTACTTCGTGATGCCATTTCACATGGTATTCAATCTTTAGAAGTTTGTCTGGATTCACAACTGGTTGGTGTCTCAATTGAATGGACAGTATCGTTTGAGGGACCCTACTTTACTACGGAGGTTCTTAAGGGTAAGACTCTTGGAGCATCATTTTGTTTCCATTACATACATTCATGTTCCGAGATTTTTTAATCATGTATCTGATGCATATGCTAATTATGTCCTAGATTGACATTTGTCACATCAATAAAGAAGCACACAAATAAACATTCATTCACCTATTTGTACATACACATATAGTAGAACCGGAGAATCATAGTTTTTCATAAATAATAAGTCCAAAATGTGGTGTCACGGTACAAAATTGGAGCTTGTAGCTATAAAAAATATACATAATCGAGAGAAAAATATAGGACTCTGAGATATCTATCCCCTACGGTGAGGCATAGCTGCCTCGACAGGATGTGTCTGAACATAATAATGTACTCCATTGGCTATGTGCCGCAGTAACCATACCCAGGTGCCCAATAATCCTACAACATGTCGTTGCATCGTCTCTAGTAGATTCTCTACCTCGATGAGTGGTACTCTGGTAGTCATGTGGGTCAGGTTGACCCGTTCGGTCTCTAGTGTATGCTCTCCTGCAGCACCAACTACCTCACCACCCTTGCCTCGACGACGATGTCTCGAGTATCCCTATGGTCTTCGTAGGCCCTGATCTATGAGCAAAAATTCAAATGTCAATATGTGTCACCACACCAAAAAGATTTTTTCATTTCAGTTATAATGAAAAATCCAAAAAATATTAAATACACAAAACATAAAAAGAGTAACATACTGATGTCTCCGAACATGGCCCCTAGCGGGAGCGACATGTCCCTATCTCCACTGAATTCTATGCCCTCGTATGGATAGTCATCAATGGCGATGACCTATCAAGCCCACTAGTGAAAGAACTCATATGAATATGGTGATGCCTGTCGGTCACCACCCTGTAGCGTCAGTACCTCTACCCACCGGGTTAGGGCTGGGTCACGGAGACTGTGCGGAGGGACTTCAACCTTCGGACCGAGCCCCAAAACTTTCTCGAAAAAGAAGTTGCATATTATACTGCCGAACCCAAAGTTCTTTGCCTGTCTAATCTTACATTTTGTTAACTAGATCTTCATAGACGCTAGTAATGTGGTGCACCAATCATACACTATAGGTCTCATGCACTCTACTGCGTAGAACATCACTGGCCTTGAAGCCTGATGTAAAGCTGCTGAACCTGTTATCCTCACGAGGGTGAGCACTATTATCTTCATGCTCAATCTCACAATGGCCCCACTAGATATTTGACTCCCCGCCTTTTGGGTAACGGGAAGATAGTACCGGTCTATATAGTTAGTAATGGTGATCCCACCACCTACATTGCGAGATCGGATACTAGCAACATCACCTCGGTGGGACAACCCTGTAATAAGGTATATGTCATCCACCTCTAGTGAGAGTGTTTGAATATCCAGGTTGAAGCTCTGCGCTTCTACATCCCAGTAATCAATCAATCGACGGAGCAATTGGTTTTGGGCCCTTAAACCCCCAATGCTCCATAATTTGTAGAGACCACACGCTTGTAGCACTTGTTGTGCGGGAAAATATTGGTGGACTTGCTCATCAACCATGTCCTGTTCCCTCTCTCTCCAATCTAGGACCATCCTGGAGGCAAGAAACAAAGCATTTTTAGCTTTTGTACTTAAAAAAACCACATTCACGGCCCTGTACGCGGCCTAAAATTATTACAGTGGCATTTGTATGTGGTCAATGCATGCGTTGACCACGTCTAGGAAGCCCTACTTGCGACCTGCAAAACTATAGCCCGCGTACAACGTTGAGATGATGTAGGGATGGGCTAATAAAAAAATTGGACCACTAAAAATTGAAATAAAAGATATAAAATGGAAGAGGAGGATCAGATGACTAACCTGCTCCAGACGGCTCGAAGAATGGACGCCCATAGATTCCGGAATCAACAACTAAAATCTGAGGTGAAAACTAACCAAAAACTCCTATTTGGGTAAAATGTGAAAATGGAATAGTAATTGTAATTTTTTATTACTATTTATAGTTTTTAAAACCCATTTTCCTATAGTTTTTTCCGTTTTAAGCTGTTTTGGACTAATATGTCGTCCTGGAGTACCATTTTGAACAGATTTTTCTGACGAGAGTTGATCTTTTGACCATTTCGTGCCTACGGCAGGTATATTTCACACCCGTCATATAGGTTAGATGTCATTTTTCTCCTCCATTATGCATTTGACCTTTGACCATTTGTCATTAACCCTAGGTGCGACCTTGCTTTTTAACGGACACGGAGCCTTCACATTGCTATAGAAGTGTCATTATTTGGCAATAGGGCTTGTCCAAACATGGGTGCCCTAGTTAGAGCCCTTTTATGCCTTTTGGAGCCCATGCCGTTGTCTCTCTTTAGGTTTGGGAGTCCTTTGTAGTTATGCCACGAATTTGCGATAAAGACTCATACTCTACTTTGTCTTATCCAGGTCATCTCCCATAACGACTCCACCATTTTTTATCAAGCTGTGATTGCATTGCATCATCCTGCTTTCCTCTTGAGACTTGTACTGACTCATGCTTAATCAATTGTTAGTCTGGTTCCTGAGCACTTTCCTTGTCGAGCCCTGTAGATCTTTCATTTTCCTTTCACAATTTGATGACCCTTGTACCCTGAGGGAACACCCCCCCGAGTGTCCACATCCTGCACATGATTCCTTGCATTGATCATAGGTATATTCCACTGCTTGGGACTAGTTTTATTTCTATTTGACACGCGTTCCCTCACTTGTTGTACTATAAGAAATTTTATTCTTTTTCAAGCTTTCCAAATATGAAAAAGACCAAAAAAAATAAATTAAAAAACTGAAAAATCTGGACAAGAAAATTTTCACTTCTTCTTGTTGGCAGTTGTTGTGTCGCCTTTGAACAGAGCATTCATTCCACTCCATTCATTATGATTCGGGACTATAGTAGGACCTTAGGAGTTGTACTCATTTCTCAGATCATACTCCACCGGCTGGTTAAGATTCCAGTCATTATGGATCCCTTTGTTGATGCCTCCTGCATCGCACAGTGTTATTATCATCTAGTACTTAAGTCTATTCTTACTGATTCTATCCATTTGCTCATGCCCTTGTTCAAAGGAAGTCCTGAAACCAGAGTCATCCACTCCTCAGATCTCTTGACTATTGCTTATCGGCCATCCTTACTGAGTCAATCCATTCGTCATAGTTCTTCCAAATATTTCAGCGTAGTTGTTACTTCATTCTAGTTGATGGGGGATTCCTTAATGCCCTCCTTCTAGCGAGTTTCGTTCCGTCGACATCAACTCATTTATTCCGGAATTTGAGACTTAGAGTTCGGTTGAGTACCTTGAGGCTTACATTCATCAGTGGTAGGTTCTCTTGCCATTGATAGTTTTGGGAATACATCAATGTCCCCTGATTGATGGATTCATCCTAGTGTTCGACCTCAACACATCTATTCACACTTTAATGATTGTACTCTGTGCCTTAATGCCCATTTTCATTATTGGTGGGTTATATCGTGTCTGTTAATGGTATATATCATTGACCGGTAATCAAACGATGTCACATCAGGTTTGACTTCAACACCTTTATTCACTTGATGGGACTTGCACCATAGATGATTTGTGTAGAAGACCCTAGGCGTTAGTGGCATTCAATATGCTACTTATGATCGTGACTGCACTTATGAGATACCATTTCTCATACATCAGCAGTTTGTACCTCCAGTTTCCACCAGTTGTTTCCTTTTCATCAAGAGACCATATCTTACTGTAGATGGATCATGGCTATTGTAACATCTCGATATTTTCATAAAAATTTAAGAATTTTTATATCTCCATTAAAAGCTAATATTTGTAAAATGCGGAAATAAATATAATTAATAAAGCAGTAATTAATAAATGCGACATTTGGTAGGAAACAATTTAACTGCTGTGTCTTTTTGTCTTCTGATGGTGCATCGTGTCAGCGACACGTCATGAATCCAATGAATGATTATGTCCTTTATTCATATGCTGGAATGATTGAAAATGGTGATGTATTTGGAAAACAGAATTCTTCTCGACAAGTACTAACAGTTTAACTTTTTTGGATGATGATGAAAGGGGTCCCACGAGGTGCCTTGAGGCTTACTTAGCTATTCAGCTAAAGCATTGTACTCGTCCTTCGTGCGTAGATTTGCAGGTAAGAGATAGCGATAAAATTCAGAAGTGTTTAATAACCGTGACATAAATAAAACTGCTTAAGATTCCGACGCTACAGGTATGGCTTCCTTCCAATTGTAAGAGGAACTTGGCTATCTCAAAAACTACAGAAAATGTCGATCTCAAAGTATGATTGTTGTGAATGTTTTCATTAGGCGTTTATGACTTCATGTGTGGTCATTTCATGGATGACTTATGGCTATTAAAACAACTCTTTTAAAATCTTGACTGTGACAAAATTTAAGACAAGGACACATGGTCCTAAGCATACCAGAGAAAGAGTGATAAGGTGATTCTAGTTCTCTATACCTGGGCAATTATAATGGTGATTCATTTAAGCATTTAAACCCTACCATGCAATATATGCGATGGTTTCAAGGGTGGCAACTATACCCTAAGGGTTATAACTTGTGAATTTATGCAATGGAAAACTTGACAAACTATATGGTGAACTTTATAAAAAAACTTTATATTAAGTTGGGGCGGAGTCAATCCATACCCTAGGATTGAACACGACCTAGATGGATATTCTTATGCTATGAGTGGGCTCAAAAATTGATTAAAATGAAACATATAAGACCTTTATCATATGCTACCGGTGAATGTTATACCTTGATATATTTTATAAAGTCGATGCAATTAAACGTTGATCCATTTGGTTGGCAGGTGGAATGATGGCACGGCAAAAAACCTACGTACGAAATTCAAGGGTGTAGTAAATGTTTGGGTTTGCAATTTAATTTTCCTGGCCACCGTGTTATGGGTAATGTTACGTGCACGTTGTGAAGAGTCTCCAGCATGTGAGAAGGTTCGTCGACGCTGAGTTGTAACGCGCCTCCTGCCCCGATGTCAACAGAGTTGGAAACCTTGTGGCTTGGGAGGTAGATGAGTGATTTAATACTACTTCTGCCACCCTCCAACATGGCTTAATGAAATTAGATCTCCGGCGTTGATAGTTGTGCATTTGGATTTTTATGAACCCTAACGTAACTTAGGGGATCTTGTAACATTTTCTTGGTCATTGTTTCGGTGCTAGGGTTTGGGAGGTGAGGCCAACCGGTCGAGAGGCACTTAGGGTTTTGATGTTTTCTAGCCTTCCTCGGGCTCGATCTTGAGACTGGCAACAATCCTCAAACTATAGGTGAATGCTACTAATGGAGGCCGAGTCTGGAGTTGAAAGGTGTGGCAATCCACAGGTTGTATGAGTGTGTCTGTTGTGGCGTTTTAATAACTTTCAAGTCTGGGGTTTTGATCGGGTTGTAAGTTTCAAATGTATCACACAGTGTGGCCTTCGAGATGGGTGCTTCTACTTCACAGTGGATGGATGTTGGCTTCTTCAAGCCTCTGTCACGACTCAGTTACAGTAAAGTTTCAAAGATTTTAAGGTTTTCTTTGTTGCATGCACCGTATTTCAATATTGATACTTAACTCAGTGTATGGTTGTTTGGCAGGTAGCTCTCGGTGAACAACAGGGTGCTACGAAGGTTGACGGGAGAAGGAATATAGCGAACCCACCGGTAAGCTTCGGTGGTATCCCTCCCTCGCTTCTCCTGGAATCGGACTTGATGAGCAGGGTGTTGGTAGCATGCCTTCTCGGCAGTGGCTTTTGTCTCACCTGCAGCACTAGGAATGTTACTGTTTAAGTTTTTCTTGATAGTGTAGATGATGAAAAGGTTTCTTAAAATGTATGACCGACCATTCCTTGGCTCAACAAGCTTGATAGGGTTGAACCCTCGTGGTTGCAAAGAGTTTCACAGCATAAAACGTTTGATGTCTATTGTTTGGCACTCCTAAGTCGATGGAAAAACAAGTGTGAAGCTACAGGAAAAGAAACGTTGACTGTAGTTTTGTTTCGACATTAGCTATGTGTGTAAAAAGCATTAGGTTTTGAATGGAACCTTCAGTAAACAATGCGGCAATCTGTAGGATGCAACCATCGTAAATTTAAATGGAAATGATTGTTGTTAGGGTTTAATGTTTACATTTGGTGGTTTGAACTCTCGTTTTTGTATTTGTATCTGAAATCCTGTTTAAGATATTTAGGGTTTCATGTCTACGTAAGGTGTTTCTGCACTTCTCATTCTTGAACTCTGATCCAAGGGATGAAAGGCTTGTTTAATTTGTTTAATTAAATAGTGGCTATAAGCCGATAATAAAAAGGTGTTGGTTTTGTTTGAATACAACTATGATAATGCTAAACCCTAGCCTGTCGATGTTAATGAAGTTTGCTGGTCTATAATAATGTTTAAGGAAAAAAGAATAATAGATCTTGATTCTACAGTTAGGATATCTATGGTAATGAAACATTTTGATTTGGCAGTTGTTAAATGTTTGTGAATAGTAGTATGACGAGAGCAGGTTAACCCTGGTGTAAAGATATTGTATTTTGCTCTGTCAATTCAGTAATGCTATTCTTTTCTTTGCTTTTAATAACATGATACCTGGTGATGTAAATTCTGTCACATGCAGTTAATAATATCGAATCAAGGAATTTTACAGTGCATTCATCAATTAGTTTAACTTGCCTATTAATATAACAGTCTGTCTACTTTTATTCTATCTCCCTGTATTTGTCCAATTGGGCTTCTGGAGAAAGTGAAAGAACAATGTAGTACTTGTTTTTTGCATAAAAGAATAATACAGTGATGGCAATAATTTCTATAAAGATCAAACAGATTCAAACAACAAATAAAGATTAAGTTTGTGGTTTAAACATAATGCATGATATTGTTTTCTTTTGAAGAAATAATTGAAGACTAGTAAACCCTAGTTGTTAACACAATGTCCACCTTCAGAAATCAGAAAAGAACCTACTACCATAATTAGTTTTTGTTATGTTGTTTCAGCATAGTAAAAACAATACATGCCGAGATCTAATATACAACTGCTAAAATATAAGATGTGTGAGGAACATAAGTCTGTGCATGGGTGGTCTCTTGGGTTTATATATTTAGATGCATGCTAGGTTTCACTTTTAACTGAACAGATTTAATGCTACCTCTCTGTACTAGAGTACGATGTAGCCTCACGCATGGGGAAAAATGCAGAGGAGTCATTTTATCAGTTTAGCAAATCTAAATTAATTATGATTTTACTGCTACTGATCATTAATAACATTACTAAGCCATTTTTTTTAGAGCATTCATATGATTGGAAAAACACAAATGAATAGAACCTGAGTGTGATGGGAGGAACAAATCACTCAAGAAGCCTGTTCCACCCAACCTGCTCCCAAGCAGCCAAGATGCCTGCCTTAGGACCCCCAAGCCTATCCACTGGACCACCAGGAGGAAAAAATTTCTGAAGCTTAGGATCTCTACTTGTAGCAGCAAGAAAATTTATCCAGCCTTATAATCTTCGTAAGCAATTGGACCAGCACCAGCACCTCTGTTCTATCCTTCTCATAACATTTGCAGACTTATACTTGCACTCTCCATAGCCTCCCTATTCGAATCTCTCAGCCATCACCAGATGCTTTGAGGAAATGTTTCTGCAGAAAACATTGTAAGAGCTCCCTGCTCAATTCGAATTGCCTTTTATAGGTTGCCTAGGTCTTTTTGTAATTACTGGTCATTAGTGAGCTACCTGCTCACCTCCCTCCACCTGGAGAGGGGGATGCCACAAAATTAAGGGGAATTGTCCCATAACAACAACTAATGGTAGAGTGCAAATGCTGCCATCTGTCCCAGTCCTTACAACAGCTTCCATTCCTCCTAGTGGGCCAGTGAACACTCTTGTAACAACTTTCTTGAGTGTTTGTATCCCATTTTTATTTATTAAATAATAATAATGAGTCATTACATTCATCTTTGACCCAATTGGTCATAATTACAAAACTTGTAATTATAATTTTCACACAAAGTATTTTTGCAAAAAAGGATAATAGTAGAAAATAATTATTCTAAAAAATTGGGTAGGTGGCAGCTATGATCACCTATGACATGTAATCATTATGTACTGCCTATTCATGGACATTGTATCAGATTGTTGTATTGTACCGACATGTATTCAAAGATATTATTGTATTATGACGAGTGGGCTACTCCCTCCAATTGTGTCTCCATCACTCCCCTTCTGAGATTTATAATGTATTTTGGCCATCGTAGTATCTTCTCTGACCTCACACATTAGAGGGCATCTATTACAGTGTATTTTTCCACCTTGTGAGCATCAACATTGATTGGCCTTCAGTATCCAATGTATTGACTCAAATCCATTATCTTTCCTTTAGGAACCCAGTTTCCCTATTTTTGTTCCTATACACTTGTTGTTCCACTAATATAGCCAGTGTACACGCAGGCTGCACCTAATTAACCTGCGTACATCGAGTTACATGGTAAAAACACTAAAAAAATCTATTTTTTACTCCCAAAAAGTGGTCTTAGGGTGACCTTTGGCCCTCCATATGCCCTGAAATGACTCGATTTGACCTTTCACTTACCTTTTGGAAGGCTATATATTGACCTTTTATGGTGTATGGAAGGGAGGAGAAAGAGAGAGCAAGATAACTCTAGTGGATTTTTGCCGTGACTTGAGTCTACACTCATTGATACTTGTTGTTGTGAACCCTTTATGTTCACCTACCAAACTCCTTTCATAGTTTGAGTTTGCCATTGCATGGAGGATTGAAGTGGTGGAGGCACAAGTGGAGGGACCTAGTTTTCAGTTCAAATTGGTTGCCAGCAAGAGGTTGTATTATGTA
Organism: Larix kaempferi; assembly: GCA_027924585.1. Taxonomy (NCBI): domain Eukaryota; kingdom Viridiplantae; phylum Streptophyta; class Pinopsida; order Pinales; family Pinaceae; genus Larix; species Larix kaempferi. The sequence continues at coordinate 4,194,033 of BSBM01000071.1, forward strand.
CTTCTTATTATCAATTAATGGAAACACTCATTTTCTCATCCAATTGATGTTGTGAATGTTGTTTAAATTACATTGGGTTACATTTGCTTATGATATCATGGACCATTGCTATTGATTATGCTATTGTCTTTCACATATTATATGCACTTGCTTGTATTTGTTGTTGAGACTAATCTGCAGGTTCAAGTGTAGAGGTTGAAAGCTCAATGGGGATCTGCTTTGAACATCCGATTGAAGGTTGGTTTTTTCTCCATTATCTTAGCATTGTCATTTATATAGCATTGTTTTGAGAATTGAGTAGTGTTCCAACAGTCATCTGTCTGTTGTGGTCTTCCCCATGCCATAGGAAGTTTTTCTCCATAATAGAAGATTGCGGATCGTGGAAGCCAAAGGCATGAATTATTGGCGTGATGCATTGTGTTCTAACTTTCCAACTCCTGCATCATGGGCTGCGGAGTGTGGAATTCAGAAGTGGAAATCTTCGAAGTGGAGAATTGGTGTTCTGACTTTTTGACTCCTGCATCGCAGACTGCGGAGTGCGGAAGTCATAAGAGGAAATATTTGAAGTTGGAGAATTGGTGTTCTGACTTTCCAACTCCCGGATAGCGAAATGTGGAGTGCGGAAGTCAGAAGTGAAAATATTTGAAGTTGGATAATTGATGTTTCAACTTTCCGACTACCGCATCGTGGACTGCGAAGTGCGGAAGTCAGAAGTGGAAATATTCAAAGTTGGAGAAGTGGTGTTCCAACTTTCCGACTCCCGCATCGTGGAATGTGGAGTGTGGAAGTCGGAAGTGGAAATATTCGAAGTTGGAGAATTGGTGTTCCGACTTTCTGAATCCCACATCACAGACTGCGGAGTGCAGAAGTTGGAGAGGTGTTTTGTTGATGCCCTGTATTTGGCGTTCTGACTTTCTGACACTTGCAAGTTGAACTGCGGAGTGTGGAAGTCGGAAAGGATTTTCGTCGACGTCGTGTTTTTGGAGTTCCAACTTTCCGAGTCCCACATAACGGATTGCGGAACTGTGAAAGTCGGAAATGTGTTTTCAACGTTGTGTAATTGGTGTTCTGACTCCTGACTCCCGACTTGCGGCTGCATATTGTTGCTTGCATAATTGCGGATTGCGGACTGAGATCGTTGAGCTGTGTAAAAGAGCATAGTTTGAATTCTTTGAAAAAAAAAGTAGCAGGTTGTTTCAGGTTTCCCCCCCATCACTCTAAAGGACACTGAGGGGATCGGGGATGTGACAAAACAGGTAGAAGAAACAAATTTTAAAGTATAAATAAATTCAAGCAGAGTAAAAGAGATTCAAAAGGAGATTGATGTATTTCATGAATCTCATGCCATTATTAACCTAGCTTGTGTGGAATGTCAGAGAAGGAAAGGATTTCAGTTACAACTGGGAGGGAGGCTAAATCACCAGAGGCATCTGCAACCACATAACAAATTAGGAAATAGGAATTACCTATTACGCAAGATTTTGTTGCCACAAAGATCTAGAAATCAAGCTAGCTATCAAAACAAAACCAACGGATAACTTGTAACAAAAGGCTCAATTTGGAAAAGGGTGTAGAGTCCAAGGTGTGTAAGAGTGCTTCTCATCCTATTGAGAAGATTAAAAAGGAGAAAGAAGAGATTAAGAGGGAAAAGAAATAAGAGTCTGATATGTCTTCTTCATTGGAAAAAAAGGGTAACACTAGAGCTTGAGTAGGAAATATCATATCTCAAGAAGGTAGTAGAGGAAGGACCTTCTTTGAATTCTTCTATGGATTGTCCAAGGGTAGCCTGGATCAGAAAATGTAATATCCTCACCAATTTAAAAACTAAGTTTTTTTATTGTCTATTCAATTATAAAAGTTGAGTAGTTGACTCTAGCATTGAGTAGACGGTTGTAGCTTGATTTTTTCCACATAAGTTGATTTATTTTGCGTAAGTATGCAACATGATGAAGAACATTTGTCAATATTTTACCATACACATCCTGTGGGTTACTGCCACCGATGAATTCTTATTTATTAGTTGAAGTATGTGAGAATAATTTTTCAATCACTTCATAGGTGTGAGTGAGTGATGCTTGGTATCCTTGTGATTGATGGGATGATGCCATTGGTTTGAAATTGGTTGAGTTTCAATAATTTATAGTTTAAAAGTCATAACCATAGATTCACATACATAGTGTAACTCATAATTTAAAAATGCATTCATGACAGAGTTCATATTTAAACCACCATTGATATTAACCATAATATGCTTCCCCAAACCTTCACATTCAGATCTAACATATAGTGGCTACAAAGTCCTGTAGGTGACAGTCTTATACATATCCACTAATACTAGAAGTAAATGATAAATTGTAGCACAATAAATTCAACATCAAGAGTACCTTCAATTTCCCCCAATTGGTTGTAGATGACATTGGTGTAGCAGTAGTGAATAAGGAATAAATAGCAGAATTTATATCTCGAATGAATGTGGACTTAGAAAGTTTATAGCTGCTGCAAACTATACCCATATGCAAACAAAGATCATGAAAAAACTCTTGGAGAAGTATTATGGTGAAGTTAAGTGTTTGACTCACTTGTATAGAGGTTGCGTCCTTCCCGAAAATATTGAGAGCATTCTTTCCTTTTTTCTGTATCTGCACCCTTTCTTGTAGTGTCTCTTCGAACAATATTTCAAGATACAAAGACAATGGTATGTCCTCCTATTGTTCTCATGGAAATAATAAGCACTTGTTGGCTCTCATCAATAGTAGCAAAGGAAGGTGAAATGAACCCTTCTCACAGTAGTTCTTCTTCCCAATAAGAAATGTGCCCTTCCTTCATCACTGACAACTGAGAATGGATGTTCCCTTCTTGGTGGAATAGACTTATGATAGCAGAGAGAGAGCTGCCTTATCTAATGTATGCACCCTTCATAAGACCAACATTACATCAAACACGCCTTCCTATAGAAGCTATATTCAGAGTGATGGGTTCTCCCTCCTTGTGTGGTCTGAGACTGACATAAAGGTAGTCAATGATATTCTCCTCTTCACTTGGATGCTTCTCCTCATATGCATTCTGCCTCCAAATCTCTGTAAAACAGTAAAGTAATCAAGATCTGAGATATATGCTAAGTAGAATATAGTGGCGATGAACATCACATGAGAAATATGATATGAGTCCTCCTCTGTAGATGGATAGGGTAGATTGTATCACTACCGAAACCATTTACCTCCTACTAGGGTTCCATCCAAGAGATAGAAGTAAAAGCACAAACATGAGCAGTGGATCTGAAGGATGAACATCATAAATCCGGATTAAAATTGGTATCTCACACTGCTACTGATAAAAAGGAAAAATATGCATTTCTATACAATTATGATAGCTTGCAACTCTTCTATCAAGTTGTACTTCTAACTTGTAGCTTGAATCATTTCTCCTTTTTATTTTAAACATGACCGTGCATGAGACATAGAGGCATGAGGGAGATATATTACAGGCTCTCATGCACCAAATCTTATAAATGTATCCATTCATCAATCCAAGATTGCATTCCTCAAATAGATTTGTTCTATCCTTTTCTTATTTTTCGGTTGCTATGCTTATGAAATATTTTACTGAAAGTAAGCAAATTGGATGATGATTTATCATCTTGTAAAATGTTCAAATATTATCCAAATGTATTTTCTTTCAACGAAGGCCTTTCCACATAGTCTCTAATTCATATAAGTTTTCAAATTAATTCTTAGTTTGGAATTGGATGATGTCTGTGTGTTTTAATCCCCATTAAATACATATTACAGGCTATGTACAAGATGCTACCAAAGGATTGGAACGTAGTAGTAAACTCATTATACAAATTTAAACAAAATTCGATCTAATTTCAGATAAGTTGAGGATAAGATACGAATGTATTCCACATTGCAGGTGAAAAGAAATAGCAGTCTTAAAAATTAGTTGTATATGGTTACAATATACTCTATAAAGTCAATTTGTTCTCTTGATCCATTGGATTCTTTTTTTCCTTGCAAATTCTCTTTTTAAATAGAAGATCCTTGCATGAGCTTCCCTTTGTTTTGTATGACAGTTAATGAGGATTTTGAGCATACATCATGTTGCACCAATCACACTCCATTGGTTTTCCTGCGTTGTTTAGCCTCAAACCTATTCATCCAAAGACTTCAAGGAAACTCTGTTGATGAAGTATGAGGATGAAAGGAACTTTTCACTTTAAGAAATGAATCATCTCTTATGTATCTCAAACACTTATTCCTTATATTCATTCCGCTAATAGTTTCATGAACTTATTTGATGTTATCATCTCTATTGAGATGAAGCTTCTCTTTGAATGATGTCTCTTGCATCAAAGTTCTTGTAAGTAATATTTTTCCTATATAATGATAATTCTTTTATAACCTACATGAATATGGAATCATCCATATCAATCATGGTGTAAACATATTCATATGACAATGATTTTTTATGTCACAATTTGACCTTACTCGACTTGTGAACATTGCCAAGGCCACATTAACATCTGTTAGGTTTTCTTATTCTTTGCAATTTCAATAACTTCCTTTGTATTTAATTATTTAAGCACCTTGTGCCAATTATGTTCAAGTATTTCATAAGGATTGGGTTCCCTATTATCAATTAGATGACGTGGACATAGATCCTTGATGACACAATTTTCAACTTACAAAATCTGAAAATTAAGAGCAATACTGAATTTTTCCTAGGGGATCAACAAAGGAAAGAGAAATCAAGATGCAAATTTGGGGTCACCAATTTGGATTTTCTCTTTTATTAGGAACTTTCCATACCTTAGACCAAACCAAGGCCAATGATGCAATATAATTTTATGGTTATTACTTACGAGGATGACCATCAATAATTTTCACCATTTGATATTTCTTAAGACTAGAAGTGAAGTGGTGCCACCTTCTTCATCTAATATCTTTTGTCCCTAGCATAAATTTGTGAGTGCTTTGTGTGGAGTTTCCTGAAATTGCTTCAAGGAATTGTGAATTATTTCTTGATTTTCTTCTTGTGTGCACGATAGTATTTATTTTCTTATGAGTTTAAGGATGAGCTTCATAAATAAGGTTTTTATGATAGATATTGATTCACTAGAGATAACATGTCTCTCTTCATATCACAACACCTAATATAGGATTTGTATATGTATTTTAATATTCATTATGTCTCATTAAAATCACCAAGTTTCTTGCTAATGATTCCCCACATTGAATGCCATGTTTTCATCCAAAATTAGTCAGATAGCCCCAACTCATTCTAAGGAACTCGAATCTTAAAATGTGATGTTTCTTGGTAGGTTAGACATTGGCATGTTGTAATAAGATATTGAAAAATATGGTACTGGCCCTTTCTAATGACTTACTTTTTGGTTTTCTATCCCATATGCTAATTCGGCTTCTTGATCCTCATGTTTGGTGATCCTTATTACTTGTGCTATTTGCTTAAAAATTATAAATTTCCTATTCATGGGGCATTCTCGTTATCTTTGTCACTTGTGTTGTTTTATTGTGTTGTTTTATTTCCTTAGGTTCTATGATAGGTCTATATATAATAGTAGAGCTAGATATACTTTGTTGTGTACATATTCCATCTCAAATGTGTGTATAGAAGACTTCCACATTCACATTGGTGATGATCTTGTCTTCGAAGTTCTAAATTTCTTATTCATGGGAGATTTTGGTCATCCTTGTCACTTGTGCTGTTTTAGTGGGTCTTATATTTCTTTGGATTCTATACTAGGTCTATGTCTAACATTATAGCTACATATCCTTCATTGTGTGCAGATTCCAGCTCAAATGTGTGTATAGAATACTACCACATTCACATTGGTGATGATCTTTTCGCAATAAAAAGTGGATGGGATGAGAATGGAATCACTCAGGGGCATCCAAATTCTGACATAATTATTATGTAAGTGACAAACAAGCCTCCAAATTGTTTGGGTATTATAATTGGAAGTAAAAAATAAGGGGGAATGGAAGTGGGAGGAAAGTTGATGTTTATAATGCATCTGTAGGTGTCAAAATGAAGACAAATATTGGGAGAGGAAAAACAATGTGCAACTAGGTACAAGTTTGGTAGCTTCATTTGTAGTTCTGAATGAAGGATCCACAACAAGATAATGTATTATTATGTGTTTAATATGGCTATATTTAATGGGTTTTTTATATTCCTAATGCACACTTAGATGAAATATGAAGCTCAACTTATATCAAATATGAAATGTGAAGCTCAACTTAGATGCACAACCACTTAAGGGATTGATACATCAATAATACTTATCAAGGCTAGATAATCAATAAAGGCCATGTAGATCCCTCTTTCCTTCATCAATATTAGGAAATAACACATTATTGAGAGTTCATACAACATCAAATGAATATACTTCCTAGGTGATGTCTAGCAAATGTCAGAATGTTATGTCACCAAGGGAACTCTCAACACCATATCACATCATAGGAAATAAACATAGGCAAAAGTGACAACTCCTAATCAGGTATGTCCATCACATATGGTAAGAGCGGACTATGTAGAACACCCCCTTCAACAATAATACAACACCACCATACAATAGTCACTAGGAATTTCTAACATCAACATGAAAATGTGCAAATGAAGTGAAAAAAATATCTCCCCAACCCTCATTCTCTCTTTTTTTCCCTCTCTTTTCATTCTAGGGTTTGAATTCCAGCATTCAGGATGACCAAACCACCCAATTTAGCTAAGAAAATGAAAAACTCAATTCCATCCTAGTTTCCATAAATTACTGATAAACCGCCGAAACAATTCTGGAAACTGCCAGAAATGTTTACACAAATTTTGGAAGTATCCAAAAAATTTCCATGTTAATTTTTTGCACCCAAAATAATTTAGAAATTGTAAACCCGTTCCCGACTGATAGGAAACAATCCTCGGGTAACACTACTTTTTACCAAAGTACTATTGAGTGCCTGGACACCTTGTGTTTGGATTTTGGCTCTAACATCCATTCAAAAAAGAGTATATGCAATTGCAAACTGTAAAGTGTTTGCATGAATGGTTGGAAAACACAGGTTGGAACTGGATCCAACTTGATCAAATTTCAAGTTTTTATAGATATAATTTTCCTTTCAAGATTTCACCAAGGAGCTATGGTGATCAAATATTGACAAAATTGGGAAGAAAGATGCTAAGTGGTTTACTAGGATACTATCTTTGTTTTCCCAGAATAAAAAAAGCACCAAGGCCAAATTGACCTGGGCAAAGTCTTTGTTTCAGCATTACCTCCATGCCTCTGTTTCATGGAAGGATTCCTTATTAGGTGACCATATCCCCTGGGATTTAAAGTTTCACTCTACTTCAAATCTTGGATGCGTTTTTTGTTGAATAAATGCAATGAAGTTTTGTTTAATGGTAAAGAGCGATCATGAACTTTCTCATGGTATGATGGTACACTAACATGTGCAAGCATGTTCCTACAAATTATAGTGCAAGTGCGAAAGTTTTGGCTGGAGATGGATCATGTACAACAATTATTGGACTTTTGGAGTGGGGACCCCTGCAATATGAGTAGGGAGCCACTTGGCCCTTATCGCCCCCACTGAGTACATTCTTGTCAAAGTGACAACAAGCCTTATAATTAGGTAGGACAAGGGGTTCAAAAGAGACACAGAAAATGGACATAGTTGGCCTTCTATGATGATGATACATGGAAAGCATTTTTTAACATTGGATCTATCCATTTCAAAAAACCTGAAGCCTCATTATCCTATTAACAATGGCTAGGAGCACCTTGTGGATGAGGAGCCTCCAGTCACTGGTTTAGGCCCTTCCCCCACTGATCATGAGCTATCCATTTCAAAAACCTTAAGCCTCATGATCCTATTAACAATGGCTAGGAGCACCCAGTGGATGAGACATTGAGGAGCCTCTAGTCACTGATTGAGTTCCTTCCCCCACTGATCATGATGAGCCTCGCCAATTGTTGCTTGATTGTTTCATAATGCTCATCGATTATACCTTGTAGTTCCTCGGAGTCTAGTTTATGTTATTAAATATTTTGGACTTACAGTTTCACGGTTCTATGTACTGGCATGTTTTGGTATAAGTAAGCCCGCATTTTTTAGTTCATGTAGTTTTTCTTGTGCTTGTGGACGCTGCATGTGTAGCATGTTTCTTTTGTATTAAAGCTCTATTCATATTATTTTATTAAAATTCGGTATATTTAATGTTAAAAATAAAGGAAAAAACCTGAAAGAACCTACACTAAGGTTCATATTGCCATCCATGTTTATTATTACTCTTTCTAGGCTTTCTCAATAGCCTCTTATAAAAGAATTGGGAGGATTCTATGAGCCTTTATTCAACCACCTGAAAAGGGAAGAGAAGCATCCATTGAGTGGAATGGAGCATCTATTGTACTCTAAAATACCAAGGAGGGTTGGGGGCTATTAACATTTACAAACGAGACCTCGCCTTATGTATTAAATGGAACATTATATTTTTGGAAGGGGATGGAACGTAGAAGCTTTTGCTTTGCAAATGCATTTCCTTTGGATTCCCTCTCGTAAGAAATGGAAAAAGGGACTTAATTTTCAATCCCTACTCATTACTATTACTCCTATCAAGATTGAAGGTTCTTTTATCAATTATAGTATATGGAAGGTTTGAGAATTTTTCAAACCCTTCCTCCACATGAAAGGAGAACACTTCAAGACTGCCTTTCTATTAATGGGCATTCTCTTCACCTATAATCCTTAATGATGACAAGTCTCTTGTGGAGAACCCTTAGTTCTCCACTCTAGGATTCTTTAACAAAGGCATTATAACCCTTCATAATATTTTCTCCTCGGAAACAAGAGATTGGATTCCTTGGGCTCATCTGAAGCAAATTTTCTATTTGAATAATTCTGACATTTAACTTTTTTATAAGATTTTCATTGTTAATTGTTTATTGTTTATGCTGAGAATAACCCCTCTGAAAATTGGTAGAAGGATTGGGCTTGGATGTGAAGAAAACCCTTTGACAAATACAATCTTGCAAATGGTTACAAATTGCTCAACCCAACTCTAGTGCTAAACTTAACCGTCAATGAGATATAGAGACTACAATCAAAGATCTCCCAATGGATTTTAATTTTTTGTCTTTAGGAGATTTGGAAGTTGCCACCTGGAGCCTAAGAAGGCTATATTTTTATGGTCTATGGTGCATGGAGGTTTGGTCATTGATTATTGATTAATTCATCTAGGAAAGGACTAGCCTATCTATGTTTTTTGCAATCGCTTTAAAAATTTCAACAACATATTCTTATACTGTGGAAAGGCACAAGTGCCTAGGAATATGGGTGGATAGCCTATGCAAGTGATTCACTCAATCTCAAATAAATTGGAATGATGCTCTTCTTAGACACAAACAGTTTGGATGGTTCGTTTTATTGTTCCCTAGCATGTTTTCAAATCGGAAATTCACCCTCTCCCATCTAGTACATTGGAATCCCCAAAGCGACATGTCCTAGGAGATTGACCCCACTCTGCACAAAATATGGGGAGTTTCTTTTTTTAATCACACTTAATGCTCTTTATATCGCCATAATGGTGGCCTTTTGTTTCCACCACCCATTTTGTTTAAATTATTGCTCAAATACAAAGGAACCTATCTTAGGGCCTAGTTCACATGGACCCTAAATATTCAAATGCATTACCCTAAGGAAATAATATGCACTTGAAAAGAGAAGAATAATAATATTAATGTGGAACGAAATCCCAACACGGCATATGCCACTATAGAAACATATTCTTTAATAGCATATAAATAACAACCACAAGGCAACAATGACCCATGGGACATAACACCAAAACTGCTGGTGGCATTTGTTATCACATCAACCTTGATGATTGCACCCCAAAGTCAGGCTTCCCGATTCACAAATATTTTGGTATAGGTAATGGCTTATAAACCTCTCTACCTCTCATTTGTTAAAATCCATATATTTCAACAAAGGTAAAAAAATCACATGTACTAGTATTTAGTTTTACTCTACAGAATTTTGTGTTTATACGTTTTGGAAGTCACCATTAGAGCCTTCAAAGGCCATCTTTGGATGGATATCTAGTCATCGATTGGAACTTAAGTCATCTAGGAGTGGTCTAGGATATCTATGTTTTTCCAGGGCCTTCAAGGGTCATCTTTGCATGGATATCTAGTCATCGATTGGAACTTAAGTCATATGTGTAACAATCTTCAATATATCTAGCAGCTGTAGAAACTCACAATCAAACTATCAAGTATGTTGCAAAGAAGAAGAGAAGGAGACACTCAATGATCACTCATAAACACAGAAGAATAGACAATATCTCAGTATCATACAATGAATAAGAATGTAAGTGAATAAGTACAATAGAGTTGTAAGGTGCATAATATATGATTCGAATAAGCCAAGTAGGGCATTCGAATTCCTAACTCAGAGTTTGGCTTGGATAATAGTGGAGTCATCATCCAGTCAATAGTATTAGTCATAAATGGTAAAGGTAAGCCAAGTGTGTCTAACTGATTCTAACATAACCATCTACGCATAAATCAGGGAAGGGAGACTCCAAGGGAGGCACATGAGGATGTCAAAAGGGTCAGTGGAACTCTAGAACTGGATAACTAGAAGTTGTAGGTAGGTAGGATGAGCAATCAAGACTCTAACTGAATGATAATTACTGGTAGGTGAGCTAAGGCGCTCTAACTGAATGGTAGGTGAGCAAAGGCGCACTTGGCATCCAGAAGATTGAAGAAGGGCGCATTAGGTAGGTGGGAGGTCCTTTGGGGGATGATGACAGGCTATGGAGATATAGAAGCAAGCTCTAGGTGCTGGGAGGACCACCATGAAGATGACTGGATGCATGCATAATGACTAGATGCATGCAAAACAAATTGATGGGGAAAATATTCCAACACCCCCCTCAAGCTATACTATGAGGAAATAACTGAAGAATAGGGCCCTGGTGACTAAGACCAAAGGTCACCCTGTAAAACAACAAGATAGAGCCCTAGTGAATGAGACCAAAGGTCACCCCATACAATCAATCTAAAATAAACTAAGTGAGGAAAGAGGGAAAACCCAGTGGGAAGAAATCCCTCCCTCAAAATACACTGAAGTATGCTAAAGTAGCATATCATGACTTACCCCTGAAGGAGGCAAGTGACCTTCGTTTCCAAGGAAGGTTCGATAAATCTGAAATGGATCATTATTGTGAGGAGGATGAGTCCTTTCATGCTGAAATTATGATCTGGTTCTTCTATGATCAAGTGGATCACCAACCAAAATACCTACAGATCAGAGTGTAATGGTAGCCCATTGAGGGAGAGGAGGAGCATTAGGTTCTTGTGGATCTGGATCTCTCATCCTCTCATCTTCATTATCAATTGTTAGATCTTCAAGTTCGTGTGGATCTGGATCTAAGATTCTATCATCATCTCCATCTTCTGATTTTGAATCTGAAGTATCATGTGAAAATGTATCACTATCATTAATCAAAGGAGGAGTGGTAGGTGAGCTACCTTTCTGAATAGAAGGAGTATCATGAAGAGGCCATTCCTCAAACTGAACACTTCTCTCCAAGAACGTGGTCATGGAAGAAGGATCAAGTAACTTATAAGCCTTTTCATCCAATGCATAGCCTACCATAATGCATTCTCTGCTTTGAGAATCAAGAGCTCTCCTTTTATTAGCTGGAATCCTTTCCCAAGCTCTAGATCCAAATACTTTAAGATGAGATACATCAGGCTTGTATCCCATCCATGCTTCAAATGGAGTAGTGTCACTGAGTCCCTTTTGAGGAACTATGTTCTGAAGATAAGTGGCATAGTTAATGGCTTCTGCCCAAATACCAGGATGCAATCCTTTCGATTTTAGCATGAAAGTGGCCATCTCTTTCAATGTTCTGTTCTTCCTTTCAGCAACACCATTCTGCTGTGGTGTATAGGGAATAGTGTGTTGCATTTCAATGCCCTCTTCAATACAATAATATTGAAACTCACCCTTAATGTACTCACCACCATTGTCAGTGCAAATGGCTTTTATCTTCATTTCTGAAAGTTTCTCTACAGAAGACTTGAAAATTTTGAAGACACCAAATACTTCTAATTTCAATATAAAGAAATATACCCAAGTGAATCTAGAATAATCATCAACAAAAGTGAGTACATACCTTGCCTTGTTTAGAGACAGATCTAGAAATGGACCAGCCACATCACTGTGGATGAGATCAAGGGGTTGAGAGGCTATCCTAGCCTTTCCATTTTCAAATTTCTTCTTAGGAGGATTCCCCATCAAACAACCATGACAGTTACCTTTGGAAAACTTGATTTTGGGTATCCCATCAACCATATCCTTTGCATGCATGTCATGTAAGTATTTGTAGTTGAGATGCCCAAATATTTCATGCCACAATTTGCTTTCTTCATTGGCATGAGTATGGAGGGTTGATTGCTTCGAAAGAGGCAGAAAGTGTGAGAACTCATATAGCTTGGAGTTGTGATTTGCAACTCCTTTTGCAATGATCTCACCTGAGACCATGTCTTGTATCTCGACCTCATTTGGAGAAAATATCACTCTTTTGGGGTCTCCAATATGAGTCATTTGATATACTCAAAGTAAGTTTGCTATAAGAAATGGGACATAAAGCACATCAGAAAAGTAACCAAGGTCAAGATTGATTCTTCCAATACCTTGAGAGGATACTTCTGAATCATTTCCCAACATGATGGGTGGACCAACTGAGCTCTCAAAGTTAGAGAAGAGATCCTTGGAATAAGACATGTGTCTTGAGGCTCCTGAATATATGATGAAAGAAGAATTTGTTGATGCACTTTCCATGTAGGCATGACATCTTTCTTTGTCTTCGGATCCAGAAGATTCAGGATCTTTCTTCCTCACACATGCTGGTACAGGAAGATTGTTCTTCTCAATTAATTTAGCCATCAAATCTATAGTCTTCCTCATGCAAACACTCTCAGAATGGAAACCTCTATGGAAGTAGGTACACTCTGATTTTCTCTTTTGATAATGCTTGGTCTTCTTGGAATTCGAAACTCTATCTGACTGATCTGGACTATCTGTAGGCCTTGTATCATCCAATCTCTTGTCAAAAATCTTTTTCTTTCCTTTACCATTCACTCTCTCTGTAATTGTAAGGGTTGAATCCAATTTGGGTTTGATCATTCCCATCGAAATCAACTTCTCTTCTTCTTGAGTAAGAGATTGTGTGAAATCATCAGAAGAGGGAAACTTCCATCTTGGAATGGACATCCTAGCTGACTGGAAAGTAGAGACAAAAACTGAGAAGTTTTCCCCCAACTTTGAGAGAATGGAAAGTATAAGCTTATTGTCTTCTTTCACTATCTCATAGCTTTTCAACTGGGATATCAAGCTTTTGAACTTGGTGAGAAAGGCATTAATAGATTCGAAGCTATCAGGACTCAAACATATGAGCTCATTCTCCAATTTGTGTCCTTGCATATCATCTTTCGGTCCAAAAAGAGGTCGAGCTTGTCCCAAATCTCTTTAGGAGATGTAAGATTGATGACATAAAAGTGAAGATCTTTAGAAATTGAGAGAAGGAGGAGGCCAATTGCTTCATCAAGCCGATCCAAGTACTTGGACTTTTCAACTGCACTGAGAAGTTCTACCATCATTTCGTTGAGTATTCGGGTGAAGCTCTTGGATCTCATGAAGAGAGCCATCTTGGATTTCCACTCAACATAGTTGGAAGATGTAACCTTTAGATCCATTTGAACAAAGAAAGTCGAATAGTTGAAGAAGATTCTGAACGGGTGAATAAACCTGCAAAACAAGAAGGTTGTGCTGATGGCGAATGCTACACTTCGACTGAACACTACCTTAAGGAAACTTGGTACATAGACTAAGTCCTTCACACCTGGATAGGCCTCATTTGACTTCTCCAATGAATTCAAGTAATAGCACCAGTATTTGTTGTGTAAACTCAGAGGGTTCCAGTGCACAAGTGAAAGATAACTGCTCAAACAAATGTTGCAACTGCTGCAATTCGAATAGCTGCTTCCTGCTCTGATACCATGTAAGAATATGCAAGAGATCTAGCAGTTGTAGAAACTCACAATCAAACTATCAAGTATGTTGCAAAGAAGAAGAGAAGGAGACACTCAATGATCACTCATAAACACAGAAGAATAGACAATATCTCAGTATCATACAATGAATAAGAATGTAAGTGAATAAGTACAATAGAGCTGTAAGGTGCATAATATAGGATTCGAATAAGCCAAGTAGGGCATTCGAATTCCTAACTCAGTGTCTGGCTTGGATAATAGTGGAGTCATCATCCAGTCAGTAGTATCAGTCATAAATGGTAAAGGTAAGTCAAGTGTGTCTAACTAAGTCTAAAATAACCATTTATGCATAAATCGAGGAAGGGAGACTCCAAGGGAGGCACATGAGGATGTCAAAAGGGTCAGTGGAACTCCAGAACTGGCTAACAAGGAGTTGTAGGTAGGTAGGATGAGAAATCAGTGGAAGAACTGAGCAATCAAGACTCTAACTGAATGGTAACTGCTGGAAGGTGAGCTAAGGCACTCTAACTGAGAGATAACTGATTGGTAGGTGAGAAAAGGCGCACTTGGAATGCAGAAGACCGAAGAAGGGTGCATTAGGTAGGTGGGAGGCCCTCTTGGGGCTGATGACAGGCTATGGAGAGCTAGAAGCAAGATCTAGGTGCTGAGAGGACCACCATGAAGATGACTGGATGCATGTAGAATGATTGGATGCATGCAAAAAAAAAAGTGATGGGGAGAATATTCCAACAATATGGGAGTGGCCTGGCTATCTATGTTTTTTTCAATCATTCTGAAAATCTCAAGCACATATATTGGCATTGCAGAGAGGTCCAAGATGCCTGAGAATGTGTGTATAGCCTATGCAAGGGATTCACTCAATCCCAATTGAATTGGAAATATGATCTTCTTAGAGATGAACACGCTTGAATATGATTTGGTTGTAGCCTAACATATTTCAAAGTGGAAATTCTCTTCCATATATGGGAAAATCACAATAGAATCAAGTTCAACAATGAAGAACAAGGTATTTATTTTCCCTGGTTAGATAATAATATTTAGGTTGGTCAATCTCTCTTTGCAAATCCAGGCCCAAGTTGGTAAATTCTCTCTAGATATAGAGCATTTATGTCTTGGAGTAGTGAGGTGGTTCCCATTTACTATGAGTTTCACCCTACTCAAACATTTGATAGCCTAGTTGTCGGCATCCTCCTAAATTTCCAACTCATACCCAAACATTCAAGATCCTGGTTGTTGACACCCTCTTAAATTTCCAATCAAGAGTTGAACCAAGACAATTCCTGCCACCATGCAAGGAGTCATGTGCATAAGTAGAAGAGTGAAGATAGAGATGGCCACATGGGAAACACAACTAAGCTCCCTGTTCATCATTGGACAATAAAGTGTTATATGACCCTCAAGCCATTTTAGAGGTGGCCAAACTTCCTTATGAGGAGAACAATGGATGGGGGTCGATGGTTGTTGCTGAAACTCCACAGATGATTGGGCTATGATTGGCTAGCCCAAGCCTAAAGACATTGACCTGGATCACATAGTTACAACAAATGGTATTATAATTTGATAATGATTATGTTAATTTCTAGTGTCCCCCACAAGGTAGATATTAACGGTATAGTTTTATTGTTCTTAGCCTTGTGCTAACGATTTATGTCGTTACTTAAAGATCTAGATGGATATTTTTCATGTTTAATGCCCTGCATTGGTTTTTTATTTTGATTTTTAAGAATAGTTATTTGTGTCAACTGGGTTGTGGTTCATTTGGAGCTACTTTTACGCTCCCACTTTGTATTGTTATCATGGTACCACACAACCACAATTGACCTACTTTTGTGTTCATTTGTTGGACATTAACAAAATTACCTTATATTATCTTATCTATCTAGTGCTAGCCTCCAAATCTACATGTCCATCCTAATATTTGAATCCTCAAACCCTAGGTATTCCACTTGGATAATCACAATCATCAATACATCTATGGAACATCAAGAATACAAGAATTTCATGATCTTCCACTAGCCTTATATCCCATAATAATAAAGCTCCAAAATCATGCAACGCATTAGGTGACTAGGTCCAATGTCCATGTGTTCTACTAAGATAGAAATCCTAGTGATACAACAAGAACCATCATTATATTCAACATCATGTGTAAAATTTTAAATGCTGATAGAACTTCTTGAAATCATTGTTGCTTGTTCTTCTCATTTTCTAGAAATGTATAATAAATCTAGGATGTCTGATTCTAAAGTTTTCTATTATTTCTCTGTGCAGTTAGAATCAACAAATAAATTGGTGCTACTGAATCTAGATAATATGCAACAACTAGTGGCAACTCTTCATAACCATTCCCGTGCAAAGAACAATGTGCTCCAGGTTAAGTCTTGCTTTTGGGAAAATTAGTTTCTCAATTCTCCTATAGTTCTTAGAGGATTTATAGGAGTTGTATGTGGATCATTTATTCAATAAAACGTGTTTTCGATATAGCTTCACCTATATAATTCTTTTAGGGATATTAGGTACTGGAACACTCCTTGTGTAGAGTTCTGTTTTTTCTTATTTTGGATGAATTTCAATCTAATTATAATTCCTTATAGATAATAATAGTAAATAACGGAAGTTTTTATTCATAACACCATTCAATAGATTAACATGGTATCATAACATAATGGATGGTGCTTATGAATTGGAGATCAAAGGAGGGATTGGAGTCAGAAACAAAAGGACTAGGATGAGTATAGAAGATTGTGCCATTTTTTTGTGAATTACATTACATGCCAGTATGTCATGAATGGATTATGCAAAGGAGGCCAATTAAGATGGTTTTATACCACACTTGCATGTTAAGAAATAGAGATTAAATATTAAAAAGTTTCTAAAGTGATACTTTAACATTGAACAATGTGAATAAATTGAGTTTGTGATCCCTGTTAGATGAACTTGTTAGTTGTAATGGATTGCAAAATACATGTAAAGTCCAAAACCATATTATGAGCTTATTCTATTTTTTTTTGGCAACATTAATTTTTTTTAATAGTTTTGTTCAATAAATTTGTATTGGACTTCCATTTACAGACTTAGTTGTATATAATTCACGTGAAAATTGGAATATTAACTTTGTTTCTACTGTATGTTTCCAAGTGCTTAGAATCTTAAAGGTTAAAATTTTGTGTCTTCTGAGCAAGTTAACTGTAAGTGAAGGTAAAGCTATGGCCACAAAACTTGTTTATCAATAATTATGTCTAACTGAATCTCAAAGTAAATGCTATGGAGCAACTGATTGTCAGAAATAACCCTGATTATTTATTTAATTTCTTATTGACACCATCTCTCATGGTACTAAGGTTCAATTTATATCAAATTAATACTATTTATCTCAACGGTTAGAATACAAAGTAGTATATTCATGATTGTGCTCATTACTGAAAAGTATCTAGTATATATTTTATATTGCAGGGGAATATTCTTATTTTATAATGGGAGGTGTCCTGGGGAACCTATCTGACTTGCAAAAGATTGCAGATGAAGATTTAACCTATAGGACACAAGTAAGTAGAATTTTATCCTTGCTAGTTCAAATTCTATTGTAATATTGATTACTGTATTTGTATTTGGCAATTTTCTCCTTAATTTTTCCATCCTGTGCATTATGACACTTCTAAGGCTAAAGAGGTTTGAAAGCTAAATATATTTTAAGTTTTGTTTCTATCATGTATTAAAGAAAATATGTTTACACTATATAGTATATATTATATACAGTTTGATACAGCATATGTTTCAAAGCTTTTCTATTTTTTTTTTTCTGATAATAAAAGTAAAGGTGCCCTGGAAAATTGAATAGAAGGAAGAAATATCAACAGCGGTTCATTTTATCTTTAAATTCTATTGTAAAGTTCAAACATGTGAGTTAGAGGATACTGTTCTCGTTGTAAATAGAGGAATAATAAATCAGTAAATCCAATTGGATCAACACAAATAAATTATTGTAGGATTTTTTGTTTTTCACATGAATCACCTCCACAATGGACCGGAGTTAAATATTCCAAAATAAACTCTATTGTGTTATTTATCGGCATGACTTAAATTTGAAGACACAAAAGCATTTATAGAAGAGATGTTTATGATGTGATGCTTTCAATTTCAAAATCTGAATATTTCAAGCTTTTTAGTTGTCTTACAAGCACAACTTGGCAATATTGTAGTTGCACAAATGTGTTAGCTCAGCAGTTGCGGCGATTGGCCCAGATAATTTTTTGTATATCTTACCTCTTAATTTATATTGTGAAGAGTTGTCTGAGTCAAATATATGGCTGCTTCCTAGAGTGAAGCAACATATAGTTGGGGGGAGCTTGAAGTTCTTCACAGAGCATATTCTTGGGTTAGCAGACACATTGCATGAGAAGTCTAAGATGGTATGAACCAACATTTGCTGAAACTTTTCATTTAGGATTTTATTTTACATATTTTTTTATTCTATTTATTATAGTGACAATCTGTGTTTAAAATGAATTTACATAAAACTTAAAGCACAATAATAAATGCAACATTCTATGTAGGCATAGAAAACATCCCAAAAAAATATATAAACAAATGTATAAAATGAAATTCATATCAATCTCCACTAAAGATCAAATAGATCAAAGGGACTAGAGATTATATCAGTCATGAGAAACCCATAACAAAACAGGATGGGGTTCCAAAATGCCTCCACCCAAGATGAGAAATAAACTAAATGAAGTGAAAGTGAGATCTAAAATATTTTCATACAAAAATCAACAAGGTAACTGGAAGTTTGAGATTCGAGATTCTGATAAATATGATAATGAAATCTTGATAAAATTAGAATATGTTAGGCAATGAATTTTGAATTGCATTGCTTTGTTACAGAGTATTAGTATGCCCTCTCAATAGGGCCAAATAAAAGTACATACAAGTAATATATTTTTAAAATTGGAGAATATTTAGTGACTATGCTTTTAATATTCACTTCATCTTGCAGCTTGAAGTAGAAGGACGCCCGATAGATTCACGTAATACACAAGCCTATGTTCATCCTCTATGGTCACTGTATCCATCATTTTGCAACTACCCAATAGACACAACTTAGAACTTTGGGGATCTTGCAAAGAAATTGGGTGCTTCGCTTCATAAAGAGCCAGATTTATGTTGCATAATTTGTTCAAGATTACAGGTTTTAATTGTATCATTGAATTTGCCCTATTTTAGTGAGTAGCAGTGAATGAAATAGAAATAAATAGTGAAGCAAGATAAAGAATCCACTGGGTTTTTCTTTTGGTGGGGGGAGGTATGTTAGCCACTTCCTTGCAATGAAGCCATTATTACACTCAAGACAATTTGATATGAAAACAAAGTACACAATGGTTATACATCATACCAATGATGTGAATCAACAAGGTAAGCCTTCGAATGCCTTCAAGATTGTTGAGTGCGCTCACCTAAATACATGGAAATGTATCCAATATTCTTAATGGAACAAGGGCTTGATTCCTTGCATGGAGTTTCTATATGATCAAAATATCTTCAATGCAAGTACTCACACCAATAATGCAGGTTTTATGAAATAAGATGGATGAATGGTCCAAATCCTAGTGTATTCTTATAGGGCACATGGGCTTGATTAATTGCTCTTTCTAGAGATCACTGGTGAATTTAGGATACTTTTGAAATACAATCATCTTAGGAAATTCATGAAGGAAAACATTTGCAATTTGGCTAGATTTGGCATTGGATTGGGCTATATTTGGTAAGTCTATCAACAATAACCAAGATGGCATCTTTTCCTTCGCATGTAGGAAATCTTGTAATATGAGATAATAAGATAAGATAATATTATGTTGTTAATATATAAGGAATGGATCACAAATAGTTTAATCATTAATGAGACTTCAAGGGTACTAGCTCAATGGAAGAGCACCTGCACTATAGGCAGGAGGTTGGTGGTTCGATTCCTCCATACCCTATCTAAAAAAATCAGTGAATTTTGCATATAAAATGACTAAAAATTACTAAATTAGTGACCAAAAAATAAGAGATAAGTGACCAAAAAAATGAAAGATAAGCAACAAAAAAAAAACCAAAATTCACATATAAATGACCAAATGGTAGTTTTGGTGGCTAATTTCCAGTCTCTTATCACGCGACAAAAAATGTGGTCATATTTAGTTTGGTAATTTATAGCTTGTCTTGTGGTCATTAATTTGATCATATTTTTGGTCGTATATTTGGTCATTAATTGTGAGCCCTTAGAAAATCTGATGTTTGGGATCCCTTCAACCATTTTCTAATTGTGCAATTCTTGCAAATATTTGTAGTTGAAGTTCCCAAACCTCTCATGCCAAAGTCAGCTCACTTCATTTTCTTGAGTAAGAAGTGCACTTTGTTTTGAGTAAGGAAAGAAATGAGAGGACTCATAGAGTTTGGAATGGTGATCTGCAATGCCTTGTGCAATGATCTTCCCAGAAGAGATCTCTTGAATTTCAACCACATTAGGAGTAAAAATTACTTTCTTTGGAACTCCTGTATGGGTGTCATTTGATAAACTGGAAGGATATTAGCTTCAAGGGTAGGCACATAGAGCACATCATTGAAGTATCCATGATCCGGATTGATCCTTCCAATCCCTTTGGAAGGAAATTCAAAATCATCTCCCATTAGGATAGAAGGACCAACAGTTGGTTCGAATTCAGAGAATAGGTCCATGGATGCATACATGTGTCTGGAAGCTCCATAATCTATGATGAAGGAGGATGCATTTGAAGTTCCAGCCATGAGTGCATGACACCTCTCTTTATCCTCTGATTTAGGATCAAATTCTTTCCTTCTGGCACCTGCAGGTACTGGAAGGCTGTTGTTATCTAGAAGCTGGGCCATGAGATCAATGGTCTTCTTCATGCAAGCACTTTTTGGGTGAAAACCTCTATTGTAGTATGGACATTTGGTCTTCTCCTTCTTGTTTTGATTGCCTCTCTTTGGATTCGATGTTCCCTCTGATTGTTTGAGAGACTCCTTTGACTTCTACTCATGTTGTTTCTTCTCCTTTCCCTTGTGCTTTCCTTTCCCATTCACATTCTTTCATCCTCCTGCAGCAATAGATTGATCCCTTTATGGTTTTATTACTCCCATATGCACCAATTTGTCCTGCTCCTTTGTGAGAGACAAGATGAATGCATCTAGAGTGAGAATTTTCCAGTTTGGGATGGATTGCTTTGCTGTTTGGAAGGTGGATACAGACACATAATAGTCTAATCCCAGTTTTGAAAGAATAGAAAGAATAAGCCGCTTGTATTCCTTCTCAATTCCACATAGTTTTAGCTGCACAACCAATTTCTTGAATCTTGTGAAAAAATTTGTGATGGATTCGAAGTTGCTGGGGCTCAAAGAGATCATCTCATTTTCCAATTGATGTCCTCTCAAATCATCTTGTTTCCAAAATAAGGATTCGAGCTTTGTCCAAACCTCCTTGGTAGTTTTTAGACCTGAGAGATGAAAGATTAGATCTTTGGAAATGCTAAGGCACAACAATCCATATGCTTCATCAAGCTATTTAGATACTTGGCCTTATATGTAGCACCATTTGGTTTGACCTCAATAACCTTTAGCACCCTGTAGAGACCTCTACTGCGCATGTATATCTCTATTTGGTCCTCCCATTCAAATAAATTGAGGGGATTAAGCTTGGGAATCAAACTTAGATCCATAGTAGATGACTGAATGCACTTCTGATGATGGAATAACCTGCAAAAACAATGGAAAAATATCTAGAGGATTGTTACTGAATCTACCAAGCACTGCTTTAGGACAATAAGAAATTTTATCAGTATCCTTCACACCTGGCTAGACCTCAAAGGATTTCTCCAATGAATTCAATGCAATGGCACCAGGATTTTTCGTTGAAATCAGGAGGCTTCTGGTGCACTACTGAAAGCAGCTGTTCAAATTAAGCTCTCTCAAGCTCTGATACCATGTGAAATTCCACAGGGATAGATCACTTAGCCTGAAAAAACCTCATAATTTCACAATGTTATTACTGAGAAGAATTAGAAAGAAACATTGATGAATTCACAGATAAAACTAAAACACAGATGAAAAAATGATGTTGATACATTAATCAACAATAAGATGGAAATCAAAAGATGTTACAATAGAATGAATTCGATAGCCTCTGATAGGATTCGAATTCACCTCAAGTCTAGGTTTAGTTTACATTGGAACCATCTCTAGATAAGGTTTAGTAGCCACTGATGATGAATGATCAGTTAAATGGGGTAGAAATGAGCATGACTAAGTCATGTGGGCACCAACATAGGGAAGGATTCTCCAAGGGGGCGCATAACTAACGGTCAGTGGTAAAAAAGGGTGCTCTTATACTCAGTAGCAGTCAAACTAGGTGCAACAATTAGTTAACTGAGCAATCAAGGGGACAAGGTGCCCCAAATCATGGAACTGACTGTGTAGACTCATAAAATAATGCATGAGGTCACATTGGAAATCCAGTGATGTAATCAAGGTGCTCCGAGTGGATAGGGGGGATAATGATGGCCAAAAAGAAGCTCTAGGGGGGCCAAAGTAAGGACTAGGTGCTAGGAGACTCAACTGCCAATGCATGGATGCATGGAGTGCTGCATGGAATGCATGCATGCAAAGCATCCAAATGCAAGATAAGATGGTGAGAATATTCCCACAGCACGGTGACTGTACATCCACCCTTTAACATGTAGGCACAAGTGATTAATGTGACGTACTTCATGTTAATTAAATTTGGGAAGGGTGGTGGATTGCATTCAATTCCTTGGGTTTTGGGTTCCCCTTCATGATACCCTAGCCACATTAATAAATGTGTTTGGTATTTTTTGAACTGTGGCCACCGAGCTCACACCTTAATTGGTTTCGTCATCTCTGAGAGATTGAATGTCTCTACAACTCGGTTTGTGATTGTTATGTAGTTATGGATTTTTCTTTGCATTGATTTGTCGTCTCTTTCTGATGAATTTCAATGAGTGTATGGACATTTAACTTGGCGTTGATGGTGGGCCTCTTCTTAATGCGAGGTACCCACCAGTTCTGGCTCATCTTCCTCTAGATTCTTGGTACTACAAGGTAAACTTTGCTTTCAATTTTCTTTACGTTCACCTGTAGTCTAACTTGGTTTATTAATTTGGTTCATATTGATTAGTGGTATGGTGATTTGGCAAGTGTTTATAAAAAAAATTTAGCTATGAAGGTCCCCTCGGTTGGGCCCCTTCTCTCATTTTGAGCTATGGAGGTAAGTTTACATTTCATAACAAAGGTGTTCTTTTCCACTATCGTTGTATTTCTCGCATTTTCACGTACTTACACCACTACTGTGTATTGTTGTCATAGGCTTTTAGTGCTCTTACCCCAGTCGAGAGACGAGGAGCAAAGCCCTTCTCAAAAGGTACTCCAGGTTCTATGTCCTCCAGACTCGGGGTTAGATTATCAACGAGCATTACTTGGTTCTGCTTCTTGTTTATGTAACACCCCTAGGGGGGTTTAGGATTTAACCTTGTTATTACCATGGCCTCTTCCTCTTGGATTCGCACCATTATTGTAATCTTATTACTGTTACAGTGTCTCCCCTGATTATTAATAAATATGTTCCTTTGTTTTTATTGTGTGTACTATGCTGGCTATTTTGTGTAAATAATATATCTTAGCTCTTAATTCTTTTTGGAAAGGAGTGGCTTTTCCGAGGTTCAACCTCATCATGTGCTTTTCCTATAACTTTTTTTAAAAATCTTTTCATTTGTTTCTTAAGTGTTAAACCTATATCTATCTACAATGCATTGATATTTTCATAGACTTTCCATTTGTTGTGGATGAGGTTGGGGTTTGACCCTTTGTCAATGTGTTTACACATATACACACATCCATACACACACACACACACATATATATAAATATATGTATATATATGTGTGTGTGTGTGTGTATGATTACTTGATTGTGGTTGGGGCATGTATTCCGCGTTGGCCAAGTGTATTATTACCATGGGATGCTATTTGATAACTTGTTTAGTTGTTATTGTATTTTCTTGGACTGTATCACTTTTCAACTTGGGGAATTCGATCCCAACCACTGTAACTTAACTTAACCCAGAGGTCAAGTCTTAGCTTCAATCTTCCTATTGATGGGTGCAATAGCTATTTCATCTATTTACTATTGCTTATTATTTTTAAACACAGGCCTATATGGGAGTAATCGTTGTCTTTGGTTATAGTTTAACTCGTTGGATTTGCCCAAAACTCTAAATGTTTTAAGTAAAAAGGGACATGGATGAGCCTATGCTCATGGCCATGCCGATCTTTCCACACTTTAGTTGAAATACCGTTCACACTTTTACTTTGCATGTCTTTTTTATTAATTAATATCCGGTATAAGATTATGGAAGGCCCGCGAGGCCTTCTTTGTATATTTTTTTAATGGTTGAGTGCCTATAGTTCTTTTGTTTGAAACCTACGATATGTGTATATTATCTTTTTAATTACACATGTGGTTTTAATACATGTTCGAGTAGTCTTTTATTGTAGATTAGGGTTTTGTTTAGTATTTAGATTGTTATTTGGTTGGTCTAAGTTACGTAGATTTTGTTTATTTATTACTGCTATGTTAGATTATGGATGAATTCTTAAAAACATTCCTTTACATGTTAGATAAAAGTAGATAAAACCTCTGCATATTTATTACGTCTAATACTACTCTAAATTAAGTATATTTCTCTATGTAAATAATAGTTGGAATAGTAGACACAATTAGAATAGTGGGTACACATTTCCTATAGTAGGTTAGGAAATGAATTAAACTATGGAAAAGGTAACTTAAACAATGATTTGGTTTCCTACTATAATATTTATAACTTACTATACATTTATACTTGTTATTACATTTATAACCATTCCTACTAGATATTAAAAACTAAGCATACCGGAACTTATTCTATTTAGGGATTTTAGAGCCATCCTCCTGAAACATTAACAAAGAAAATTTGTACTTTAACTTAGAGATAAATACATTAATAAAAAACTGGAGCCATTAGGATTGAACAATTATTAGGACTTAGTCTAAGAACATAAATATTTAAGTAAATTAATACCAATATATAATAATGGAATTGATGCAAATAGATTTAAAAAAATGGAAATAAACACATTAGATACACATCTGAACCTGTTTAGCTTGTAGAAGAAACTGGAGATGAAAGAACCATGTTCCACCCAACCATATACCACCGAGCAACCAACCGACTTGCTCAACAATCACCCCCGAGCATAAACCATTACACCATACGGGCTAGTTACTATTACAATAACAAACATATGTTGTATAGATTTTCATACACACTTTCAGAGATCCTTTTACTTCACACATGGTTCATGGCTTCCTTATGAGATTCACTCCAAAATCAACATAAAAAATTTCAACTATAGTATCACAAACTTAATAAATACTCATATCCACAATATGATAGAAGATGTTTATAATTTCACATAAACACTCTCATAAGAGAAAATTGTGGTCAAAAGTTGGTGTGCTTGAAACCCTAGCCGTTGGTAAGTTCATACAACTTTGGTTCTTTCATGGTGCTACCGCTGAGAGGGGCGGAGCCCCCTCTTTCCGCATGTAATTATCAATCCCTCTATGACCCAAACTCCCAACTTTGTCCCACCATTCTCTGCAAAGTCACTAGATGAGGGGACTTCCAACCCTTCCTACTGGAATCTCTCAACCCTCAGGTAAAGCCTCGAAGGAACCGATAACCTCAGAAAAGGAGGTCAAGCCACCAAGCATCGGTTGTATTCCGAAAGCGAACAAGATCCCATGCCTGGAAGTCATGGCAAACAGGGTGGGCTCATACAGGAAACATATGGGATACCACATCGTGATTTATAATTTTATGGGGCTCTTTCCAAATGAAAGGGCCTTACAAGGCTGGATAGCTCATAAATGGAAGTTGAAAAGGGAAATCAAGCTTAAGTTGGTCTTGAAAGGGTTCTTCACAACAATTTTTTCCAACCTGAACATTAGAGAGAGAATCATTGAGAAAGGGCCCTACTTAGTTAACAATGTCAGCCTATTCACGAGATACTAGAAATATAAATTCAGTCTAGACAAGGAAGAATTCTAGGAGGTTCCATGTCGGGTTCGGCTCTACTCTCTTCCCTAGGAGTATTGGGAAGAAGAAACCCTAATGGGAATAGGTAATACATTAGGAAAGTTCATCAAAAGTTTGGATATTACGAGAAGCACTCAATACACCTCCTTTGCAAGAATCTGTGTCCACATGAATGTCTCTAAGACACTTTTGGAGGCCATATGCCTAATCTTCCAAGATGAATAATGGGTTCAAACCCTAGACTATGAGAATATTCCCTTCATATGCCTAAAATTCTATGAATATGGCCATCTCTTGAAGGACTTCTTGATGTTACAAAAATCCAAGGAGCCACAAACTAAAACCTCTCAGGATGGCTTCACTATTGTTAGCAGAAGATAAAAAAGTATGGCAACCCAACTCAACGATTAGGTCCAGCTAAAAAAGGTCTCTAATTAGTTTGTGGTACTTGATCATATGGAAATAGAGAAAGAGAATCCTAAAGAAGCTAATCAATGATAAAAAAAATAGAAAGAACCACCCTAGAAATAGAACACGCCAAGAATAGGAAGTTGGATCCTACAAAGATAGATCTATGGAAAATAACAAAACCCCAGAAATTATAGATGAAGAAAATGAGCCAAAAATTGATGATCATGATCTCCAAAAGATTATTGAGGCAAGCAACAAGGGAAATCTATCGACTATCTCCTCCACCCACATCATTCTCATCAAGAAATACCTTCCGAAAGTGGCCTCTGAGTCCTCCATTCAGGAAACAACCATTAATCATTTTTCAAAATAGCTGGGAATCTAAACTTCATTTCAACCCACCATCCCTCCAGGAACCCGAAAAGAGGTGAAGAGAGATAGGAAAACTAACCAATAGAAGCTAGCAGAGCTCAGGGCATGTTTGAAAAACTCACATAATCACCGATCTCTTTTCGAGTGGCTCAAGTCGCTCCCTACTCATCAAATAGTTCACTAATGAAAATTATCTCTTGGAATATTATAGGATTATGTGGGAAGATCAAGAAGCATGCTCTTCAATCCAATATTTTTCAGGAATCTCCCACAATTGTTATGCTGCAAGAAACCAAGTCTTCTGATGAAGTTCTTAGCTCCTCTTCCAATTTCCATTGGAAGGGTTGCAAATCAATGGAAACCAATGGAAATGGTTCCACCAGAGGCATATCCATTCTTTAGAATCTGATTATTATCCATCTCTTGAAAAATTTTCCACCCCTCATTTCATGTCTTCCTCCTTCTTCATCCTTGGACCTGATCTCTCAGGTATCATCTCCAACATATACAGTCCCTCTACCCCACTAATAAACCCTCTTTTTTGAATGCCCTCCTGCATCTTAAAGAGCTTGCTGACATCCAGTCATTGATTATGGGAAGGGACTTCAAAATGATCTCATCCTTATTGGATAAACGAGGAGGACTAATTCTCCTCAACACTGCAAGCCAATATCCCCCCCCTTATTGCCTCGATGGACCTAGTTGAAATCCAACCAAAAAATGGGGTTCATACCTAGAACAACAAAAGAGGAGGCCCTCATAAAATCTCCTCCAGACTTGACAGATTCCTGGTCTCGACAAACTTAATCAGATCTGGCATCACCTCAGACTCCATCATCCTCCCTGGTGTGGTTTCAGATTATTGGCCCATCAACCTGGACATCTAAGAGGCCTCCCTCCCATGTAATAGACCCTTTAGATTCAATTTTTTTTGGCTAGACCATCCATAATTCATGGAAACCCTCACACAGTGGTGGTAGAATGCTCCCTTCTACAGGGGATCAAATATGTACAAGGTGTAGAAAAAGCTCAAATACATTAAGGGTTGACTCAAAACATGGAATAGGGAGGTGTTTGGAAACATTTTTGAATCCCAGAAGTAGCTGGAGGAGGAGATTGCCAATGTGCAACAGGAGGCCATAACTAGGGGATATACTGACAACCTCCTTAAAAAATAAAGAGAGCTCCAAAACACTATAAAAAAATTATGGATCAAGACGAGATCTTATAGAGACATAAATCCAGGTTCAAATGGCTCAAGGAAGGCGAAAATAATTCCAAATCCTTCCATCATTCTATGCTTTAGCACAAAGCTCATATTAGAATCGCCACTCTCCAAACCACTCAAGGGACCAAAGCCATGAAGTAAGGGGGGATTGTAGGGGAACTGGTCAATTTCAACCAGGATCTCTTGATGGAATAAAATACTAACAAGGGAGAGGTCATGGATACCATCCCCATCAACATTATGAATCTTGTCTCCATCAAACAAAATGAGGTCCTCTTACATAATATTTCAATGGAGGAAGTGGAGGAAGCAGTCAAGGACATGCTGACAGGAAAAGCTCTGAGGCCAGATGGATTCATCACTAATTTTTACCATCATTGCTGGAAAATCGTAAAACATGTTGTATGGAAGGCAATGGAGGAATCTCGTTTACGACTTAATGTTCTCCTAGCTCTCAATGCCACTTTCCTCATGCTCATCCCCAAGGAGGACAATCCAGTGCCCCCAGGTAAGTCTTGACCCATATCCTATTGCAATGTTATTTATAAAATTCACTAAGGTGATTACCAACAAACTAAATCCCATCCTGCCTCATCTCATATTGGAGGAATAGTCGGGCTATGTATAAGGACGCAAAATGATGGATGGAATACTAGTAGCCGATGAAACCATTCACACTCTCAATCCCACCAAAAAGGAAGGTATGCTCATCAAGTTAGACCTCTCTAAGGCCTTTGAAATAATTTCTTGGGAGTACATGAAGTGCACCCTCCCAACTTTTGGTTTCTTTGTGCAATGGGTAAATTGGATCATGGTTCTCTCCTCTTCGGATTTCTTCTCCATTTTGGTTAATGGCTCTCCTTCTCATACGCCCACTCCCTCCTAGGGAATTCACCAGGGGGATCCCTTGTCCCCTTTTCTTTTCATTCTTTTGGTTAAGGGTTTAGTTTATACTCTGAAAGCAATGGATGAGGACAATCGTATCACATGCTTGCACCCTGGAAATGATGCCAATAAGGCCTCCCACCTCCAATTTGTTGATGACACCCTAGTCCTTGCTGCGATCACCATGAGAGAAACCCAAGCTCTCAAATACCTGATCAACACCTTCCTGAAATCCTACAGAATCTCCTTGAATAATGAAAAGTCTGAAATCTTCTTTCTAAACACCCCTATTAGCCTGCAACTTCACATCTCTAGATTTATGCTTTTTAAAAGAGGCTCTCTCCCATCTTCCTATTTAGGATCCCCCATCATTTCTTCAGTGAAAGGGCATCCGACTTGGACAACTCTTATGGAAAAAATGGAGCAACAACTATTGAGTTGGGCCTTACGCTCCTTAAACATAGTAGGTCGCATCATCCTCCTCAATTTTGTGTTGCGCAGCATGAGCTCATACCTATTTTGTATCTTCGCAGCCCCAAAAAAATTTCTCAATGAAATTCACTCTCTTCAACTATCCTTCCTATGGGGAGGCTCCAAAGATAAATGGAGAAAATGGGCGTTAGCGTCTTGGAGAAAACTTTGCGAGCCTAATCTCATGGGGGGTCTAGGCATAAGAGATCCGGAAACCGAGAATAAAGTCCCATCAGCTAAAGTTTGGTGGAGATGGCTGAACATGCCCACATCCATGTGGACGAGAATTCTAATAAGCAAGTATGTCAGAAATATTTCTCAACAGGACCTCATCTGCATGCAGGATTCTCCTCAAGGTTCCCTGATTTGGAATGCGGCTTGGTAGAATAGATCTTTGGTTCAATACCATGCCTTTTAGGAAATTTACAGTGGTCAAATGGCCCTCTTCTAGGACGATTCATGGTAGAAAAGGGTCAAGCTCAACACCCAAGCATCATGGGATTTTGTGCGCCAAGCTACCATGGCATCCAACATGTTCCCAGTCTCACACTTTTGGAAGTCAGATACCCAAGATCTTCAATGCCAAACTTGGAATGATTGATCCAACTATCCAGTTCCTTTCCTGGACAATATATGGGAGGATTTACAAGGAGAGTTAACCACCAGTAAAATAACCCACATTGAGGGAGAAGACATCCTTAGGTGGGGCCATGGGGGGTTCACTAGTGAGGCAATATCATATCACGTCCATTCATATTGGGGGTTTGAATACTCTTAAAAACCTCAAAAATATATTGCCCCGTATTAAGGGGTCAAGGGGGGTTTTTAATTTGACATAGTAATATAAATATTGGGGGTTATTTTATTTGGGTGTGTCGAGGAATAACCTCCAAATCATGGAACGGATTCATACATCCAAATCATGGGCTCAATTCATACCCACCTAAAATTTAAGGACCCTCCATTTTTATTTGATATTGCTTCTGATCCTAAGTTTTGCATAAATATGATAATAGTGTACCAATGATAATATCGATGGAAGTCTCTTTGGATTATTGTACTTGAGCAATCCTCATTTAATAGATTATTTAGGCTTAGTTTGAATTGACGTTATATTGTTTTGAATCTTTAAGTTAAGAGATGTAGCTAAACGGGAGTTCCAGACTTGACCAACTGTATTGTATTTTTTGCAGGCATTCAAGTAAAAGATCTAACTCTTCATTTTTTAGGTCGGGGTTTAGGTGGGTATTGAGATTCAATTAAACCTTGCTCCACGACAACCAAGGAAAGTGAGATCAATCTTTCTTGGTTCATTGGAACTAAGAAAAGTTAGATCAATGTTTCTTGGCTAATTATTTCTTTCAACATTTTGTATTCTTCTTTAATATTTTCACATTGCGAGTTAGGAATAGTTGTTAGATTGAGTTATATTTAGCACATTCATAATTGTAATTTCAATTCATATATGCAAGGAATCCATCTTAATATTGTATTGGAACTGACATGAACATAGGTGAAAATATAAATCCTTATTTACATACCATATGCATTATTGTTACCATGAAATGGTATTATATAAGTTTCACCATTTGTGTATCTTTATAACTATTGCATGTTTGAAACCTAAAAATGGATAGTTTTCCCTCTCCTATAAAGATAAAAAAAAGACAAGATATAACCCAAGAAAAGGTAAGTAAATGTTGTTAATTCCCTTGATTGCGAGAATAAATGTAGAGGAAGTGGAGGAAATTCATTGGACCTTGTGAATGACCCAAATCCAAGCTATGCACATGATCATATCGTGCTATTGAAAAGTAAGAGGAATTTTTCAGTGTTCATTTGGGTTCAAACATCAATGATGTTTATTTTGATAGGAAGGCATGGGAGTCCATCCACGAAAGGGTTTCAATTTTACATTTTTATGGAGTTTAATTTATTAAGCTTATAGAAAACATGAGCTCTCTATGGATATACTTGTATTTACATGATATAAAATTGGTAGATTGACAGGTTGTGGTGTGAAACATCTGCAATTCTCATCTTTTCTAAGCATTCCACTAACTATTGGACTATTAGTATTTTACATTCTTTGTTATGTTGATCTCTTAACTAGGTTTCCTTTTATGCATTTTGCCTTCCCCAATACTATTTAGTTGGGTCTTCCACTGTCCAATGCTACAAATTGATTAGTTTCCCCTACAATCCTAGTGGGATCATTATTAACATTATACTATTATTTTATGCATTTTGCCTTCCCCAGTACTATTTCGTTGGGTCTTCCACTGTCCAATGCTACAAATTGATTAGTTTCCCCTAAAATCCTAGTGGGATCATTATTAACATTATACTATTATTTTATTTAACATCTTCTTTTCTTATACTAAGATGTGTTAGGGATCTTGTTTGCTACAACTTGATAATATGATATAAAGGGGTGTTAAAAATGGGTTGATAGAAATGGATACCTACAATATCTGGTGAAACTAGGGGTTTTCTTAATTGGAAAGGAGTATTGGGAGGGGGGTTCAACAATACAATTTTAGGACACATTTTCCAATATTTAGTGAAATTAGGGATATTCTTTAATATCGTGCGAACGATCGTGCTATGCAACAAGTTCACTTAGTGAACCCCCCGTGGGTGGGGCCATGAAAGTAGAGGCACCTACAACATTAGAGAAGCTTACACTCTACTCTTCGACCATAATATACACCAACAAGAGGTAATTTGGAAATATATATGGAAGCATAATCTATGGCCGAAAGTATCCACCTTTCTTTGGCTAGTAGCTTGGGGAAAAATCCTAATGTGGGATCGCATTGTCAAAATGGGATTGGAAGGGTCATCAATATGTTTTATCTATCGATCAACATCAAAAAACATGGAACACCTTCTTAACCATTTCTCCTTCAATCAACAGTTATGGGATAAAGGGGATAACATGTTCCGATAGATGGATTGTAATCGATCCAGCATCAAGGACACCATAGCCAATTGGCACAACACAATTTCAAACAACCACATAGTAAACAGGACTTGGAAACTCTTTCTAAGATTCCTACTTTGGGAAGTATGGAAAGAGTGAAATAATTTTCAATGATGCATGTCTCTCGAACACTTAGGTATGTAAAACGATCCACTCAGATATATATGAAACTACCCTGATCTCCCCTTGGTCTCCTAAGGATTGGAATTTTTAGAAATAAGATCACCTCATTATCTAGGCTTGGAGCCTTATCCAGGATCAACAACACACTACCTCTACCAAACCTAGGAAGACTACCATCAGTCTCATCGTGTGGTATGCCTCGGAGGAGGGCTTTGTGAAACATAACTTTGATGGTGCCAACAAGGGTAATCCTTGTCTGACTAGCTATGGGGGGGGGGGGGGGTATTTTGAGATAACCATATACAAATCCTTCACATCTATGTAGGGTACCTAGGTATTGATAGTAATAATGTCGCATAACTTCATGCAATGCTAACAGGACTCAATATTTCCCGCACAAAGGGTTTCGACAAGCTTATTATGGAGGGGGACACTAAGCTTATGATTCATATTCTATCTAGAATGATCAATGGATCTAGAATCAATAAAATAATCCCTAGCTGGAGACCTACAACCAAATTAGAAGCACTATATGCTAGCCTCCATTTGATGCATGTGCTTATTCCTCATCATGTTAGATGAACAACCAATAAACTAGTAGATAGTTTGGCTAATTGGGGGGTGGAACATCCCCACAAGGAGTGCAATCACAACTGGTTGGTTTGTCCCTTGGCATATCTTAAGTAGGAATGTGCCAGGATAGGACATCAGGATCAACAACCCCCATGGCAGGTGCATCCTTTCTAAACCTAAGTGGACTTATGTGTTGGCCACATCATGAATACAATGAGGGGGATTCATGCATGGTGGCACATGCCCAGCTCTAGCGTGGGAGGAGTCCCTACCTTCACCTAGTCATTATAGCTCATTTACGATCCAAGTACAACCCTTTTGCTTGGTAGTGTCCTCGGTTTGTCCTCTCCCTCATGCAAACCTTCATGGCTATTCAAGGTTGTACTGAACACATTGGTTGGAATGGTCATAGTAATCAATGGCAAATAATTTGGAAAGGACACCATAAGCTTTTTACTCAGCACAATGCAGGCAATATCTACATTGGATCTCTCCATGAGACACTTCATCGCTGGTTACGATATTGAACTCTCTCCCGAGCAGATACCATAGCACCTTAGTTTGGATTCTGGCTTAAACTCTCTCCAGGATGGTTCATACCAAGATGACCTAGAGAAATACCGCTAATGGCCCTCATAGGACTCATGTGCTAAGGGAAATTCAAGAGATAAATAATGCTCTCGGCTTCTTTGAGACGAAGGTCAAGAGATGATCCTTGGAGCGTCTAGAACGCTTGGAACGTAGGGTTAGCACTAGCAAATCCCATATGGATGTGAAGGAACTCAAGGATGAATTAGGAGGCATGGTGGAGGACACGGGAGCCACCAAAACTTGTGAAACTCGTAACACTCGTATCACGGGCATGCTCTGAAGCATGAAGGAACTTATCATCTTGGACATTGAGGATTGAGTGGGGGGAAACAAGCCTATCATCAATGGGGAGGACGTGATAGAAGCAAGGCTTGACCAAGTGGAGGACGACATGCAATGAATTTCCCAGAATCAGGTAATGGCAGACGAAAACACTAATGCAAGGATGGATGCAATGGAAGTGGAAATTAAGGGGTTGACGTAGTGCATCGACAACTTTGCAATGTATGGAACATGAGGGCATGACATGCAAGCAAGCCTCTAGTCTATCAGTGACCCAGTAATTTCGAATGCTCTAGGTTTTGGCCCTCCTATCCTAAATGTTCTTGATGCTTAGTATAATTCTTTAAATTTTTGTGGTTCTCATGTTTAGTTTAGCTAATGGCCAATATAGCTCAGACTGGTTTAAACTCTCTCTTTTTGGAAAAAAATTGTCATAACCCTCAACTTGTGGGGGGATTTTTAGGCAACCTTTTTAGACTATTATCTTTTGGATTTCCTAAGACCACCCCTAGGCCACCATCTAAGGACATGGTTAGGATTTATGTTTCTGCAATGTGGACTCTCTAGACTATAACTCTTATCTGTACAATTTTTCTCTTTTTTTAGTATTAATATAGAATCGAACCTTACAAAAAAAAGAGCAAATTTGTGTTCAAATGGAGTGGAAGCCATAGTTCAAAATTCAGAATTATACCAGTATAGATCCATAAATTTTTTCTCAAAATTTTCACTTAAGTTTGCACTTCAAGGGATTTGATCCCTCTCGAAACTTTTGCATATTTGGAGTTAAGATGGATCTTTACTGGTTTAGTATGTAAATCTCTATTATGTGCTCAAATCCCTCATATGTAAATCATGGTTTAATGATGGATTATCCAAGTTTTATTAATTTTTTAGTTTTAATTGATTGATATATGAAGTTTAGGTTAGGATAGACATTGAATTTTTTTTATTTACTTAACATTTTGTTATTTGATCAAAGTGTCATGTAGCAATGCATTTTTAGGTTTTAGGTTATGGTTGACATTGTAAAACATTTATTTACTTAATATTTTTTTATTTATTAAAATGTCATGTGTCAACAACATGTTTAGCAATGAATTACACTTCCTCCTCATACTTGGATGTTAACTTTTTTGCTTCCAATAATTATGAAGATCATAGTGTGGTTATAGAACACATATCTTATTTTTTTAATATATATAATGTCATGTGTCAACACTATGTTGAGCAATGAATTACACTTCCTCCTCATACTTGGATGTTAACTTTTTTGCTTCCAATAATTATGAGACAATGAGTTCATATTCAAGTTAATTTTAGGAATCAAGGAAAGCTTGAAATACAATCATTACAATAGGGCTCAACAAGAGCATCATCTCACTTACAAGAATTGAACCTCGGTGGGGTGCAAGCATCTTTCCTCCCAACCACCCAAACTACAACCAGTGGATTAATTTGAACAATCACAATTATAAGTTATTTTCTTTAATATTTATATTACATTATTAGATTAATTAGTACTATTAAATTTTAATAAATATAATTAATAATTTTTTAAAATAAAATATTAATAATAAACTTATATTAAATATATATATATATATATATATATATATATATATATTTACACTATACATTTAATAATTAAAACTTGAAAATCTTTAAAAAATATCGTACACAATATGATAGTTAATATTGGGTATTATCAAATCTCGTCGAGAAGGTGATCTAGCTGTCAATATCTTGCCCTTATACTTATCATTTAGATAGTATATGGCCATCATTTAGATGTGGAATGTCATTTAGATATTGTACATGGAGCACTAGTGAATATCTTACCTCCCTATTAAATATATGGACATCATTTAGCTGAGTGTCCATATCGAAGTATCCCCTAAGATTCAAGATAAGGGCATGAGATATATAACTCTAATAAAGTGGGGTTGGGTTTCGGATAAAGTTTGGTTGGTGGATTCGATAAGAATGGTAACATGCAAAGGAAAAATATGGCTATATTAACGTACATAGCAAATACATCAAGATTCGCCATACGATAGAATAGCGCTGTACTATGTTGTTTTTCATTGAGAAGTGACACACAGAGCCATCGCTCAATGTTGTGTTTACAGTGGTGCCACGCTCACGCTCACTAATGATATGCTTGGCCTTACAGGCCTGACATGGCTCTTTATTTGCCATTTTTTGTCAAAATTATTGACGTGCAATAAGCAGATGCCGATTCGA
Source organism: Larix kaempferi (assembly GCA_027924585.1). Lineage (NCBI taxonomy): Eukaryota > Viridiplantae > Streptophyta > Pinopsida > Pinales > Pinaceae > Larix > Larix kaempferi. Next base: position 4,230,448 of record BSBM01000071.1, read on the forward strand.
AGGCCAAAAAAACGGCAGTGGATAAAACACAATTAAAATGCCTTGCTATTAAAAATCTTTAAAAATTTGGCTCAAAATTGTTATTTTTTCATTTTTGTAATTTTTTCAATTAAGATTATTATTTTAAACTAATTGTCCAATTTTTTTGTCCAATTTTAAAACTACAGCCCCACCAAACCTAATCTGATGAGACGTGCATGCCTATACAAACCATCAATTTGCAAGGAAGAAGTACGATTGCAGGCTTAAAGGAAGCAATGGGCGCATGTTCATGTCTTCTTTTTACGTCACTGGGGTAAATACACTTTCGTCCTCGCCTTCGGCATTAGCCCAAGGCTTATTCTCGCTGCCACCAATCTCAGAAGTTAATATAAAATCATTCATAACCAGGTAATCAAGTACGAACCCACCATCTCAGAAGAAATCTGAAAAATGAAATATTGCAGGATATTGTGTTCGGAAGATATTATGATGTGGAATGCTCTGAGATTTACAATTGTACGAAACTTTTTTAACGTTCATGGAATTCGAAAATATAGAAAATAAGGGTTTTTATTGATTTGGATTTTGATCTTTATTTTAGATTTGGGTGGCTTGAGAAGTCAGAATTTGGGACCATTTCGAAATAAGAAAACCTATAAAACATCTTTAGAACTTGGAATTTTATCCTTATTCTTAACATGTATAAAATTTGCATTATAATGGAGAATTTGATTTCATTTAGAAAGCAGAAAAACATTTACAAACATCGGATCATGATAGAATAATTCTCATTATGAACAAAAATTCAGTTAATTTTTTATTAAATTTGTTAGAAAATAAGTTTCTACAAAAACATCCTTTCCTTTCAAACATGTAACATTATCATAGTTCTTAACAATATATACCAAACTTGGATCAACCCTGGATCATAATAAAACCCTAATTATGGCATTATCATAGTTCTTGACAACATATACAAAACCTTTATTATAAATGAAAATTTAGCTAAATTTTTATCCGTTTTCTTAACTAAAAGAGGTACTAAAAGATTTGACGTACTCGAGGATTCACCTGTTCATTATAAGCCAAGCCGATGTGATGGCAATAGAGAAGGAAAACCCTGATATCATTTAAATATTGGACGTTTGTTTTTTTCTCTGCAACATCCAGCAGTTCTGAATACTTTACTTATTTCAGTACATACCTGGTGCTTCTCTTTTGTTTGGATTCATGGCTATTCCTGGTAAGTGCGTGCCATCGTACATGTAAATTGTATTGTAGCCTCTTATGCTTGAGATGACGTGATTGTTGGCTTGTACTGTAATTATTTGTCTGTTTTGTCAAACCTGGGGCCAATAACTAGGATTCGCCGGAGCTGTATAAGGCTAACCAAAAGGCCCATACTTGCAAATTTGGTCAAAATCATCATTCACGATCTGGGTAGTTTTAAAATTGAGTAATTAGTACTAATTAGTCTAGTACAGATAATCCCGATTGCAAAAATTTCAAAATTATGAAAATAACAATTTTCAAAAAAAAATTTAACCAGTTTTTATTCCAAAATCACTGAAAAAGCAAAGAGTTTTGGTTGTCGTTTAAGCGGATTCGCCAGTTTACCGGTTTAGACGTGAGGAGTATATGGGCCTAATATACGGTTTTTCAGCTTTTCACTGTATTCTTTCGAGGACGAAGTTTCACGTACTTCGTATGCAAAACAGTCTGATAAAATTTAATGGTCATAGATCAAGCTGCCATCGTTGTAGATTAGGATCAGGCTTCAAATTTGAAGCCTTCAGGGTCCTTCAAAGGCCATTTTACACGTCATAGAAGGCAACTTCAAATTTTACCATGCAAAAAAAAATTAATTTCATGGTAAGCCCTTCAATAATTAAATTAACCATTACTGTTTAAAATTGCAACAGAAGGGTAGCTTCAAATTTCACCTATCAACAGTTTTCAGTGGGAAATTGGGAATGGCTTGAACGCTTCCAAGTTCTCGTGTTTGTAGCGAGCACTTACGTGTTTAACATATTTAATGGCATCAACAAATTTATTAAACCTGGTTGGTGGCTCATACGTGTTGTTGGCAGCGGGCTTACCAAGTTACCTGTTATCACATACCAATTCATGAATGATGACTCTGTGGGTTAATTGAGTATTCAATGTATAATATATTATGTTAATGTGCCCCCACGAATTTGGCATTTCAGACAAAATCCACAATCCATAAACTGTTGTTGCTCCTGCTCATGGCCCCTACCTATAGCCTTGTGTTTTGTTTGTTGTATAAAGTTAATCCTATTGTCTACGGCTCCCAGCCTCACACCCTATGTTTTCTTTGTTGTATCAAGTCAATCCTGCAGCCCCCGAGTCCCACCTTGTGTTTTCTTTGTTGTATCAAGTCAATGCTCGAATTCCATGCTTCCATGGCTCCGACCATCAATATATAATATTACAGGAATACAAACAAGCTTTTTCTTATACCCCTACTCTAATGTGGTTGAGCTACTTTCAAGTTCCACCCACCCTATCTCCTCCAGTCCTCCAAGAGAGTTTGCGGAGCGAAGCTGGCAATGCCAACCCGCCATAAACATATTTAAAGAAATTCGTTTTCTTTGAGGAGCTCAACTTCAAGGATGACTAGATCGCTGACATCCTATGAATTTACAGGTATGTACATCATTTTATCCATTCATGATCCCATCAATTATTTAAAAAAGAATATTATTTGATTAAAATTTTGTAACTTCAAATTTCAAACACAATAATATTATTTGAACGAAATTTTGTTACTTTAAATGGGCCTTGAAGGCTTCAAATTTGAATCCTGGACCCGAGAGTGGGTTTGTCACAAATCTCCGTCAAAGGCTGTTTAGAACGACATTTATCAATTCCCAATTGTAGCAACAACAACAATTGTTTATTTCTTCATATGTCCTGTGTATACGCATATATATGATTCCATGTGCTCCTTGCCTTTCCCTATTTTCCATTGTTGCCCGATCGAAGCTCTTGAGAATTTAGCTACCCTTTAACTTTCGTGAAATGGATGGGACAAAGAAGACCATTGTTTTCACTCTAAAACCGAGTGCTTCCCCGTTCAGCTGCCACTAGACATGGTTGCATCCCTACGGGAAACAGGTGTGCACAATGCGCCCCCCAACTTTACCAAAAATCCCGGGGATTTGGGGAAGTTCCCACTCTGCCAACCTCCATGCATCTAGTTAATGAGTCAGATCAAGAATCCATACTTTGTATCTAAAACTGTATTACATGACCTATTTTCCCCAAATATTGCTCAGTCATCGAATCGACACCTTCCTCTAGTACACGGTTTAAGATTCTTGGTATTTATTAATATGAAGACCACTGATGCTTCTACACTTACAATCCGCGTTCGACTGTATGAACTGGGACAAAAAAAAATTGTAATCTTGATTTTTAGAATGACAGTGCCACTTTACCTTTTGATTTTGTTGCCCTTATCGGTTGGTCTAGAAAAAAACATGAACTTCAATTATATAACAAGAACTTCAACCATCTATGCATCTCTTCTCTACTTGGTCTACCTACATTTTACTTATATTGCTTCAAAACCCATCCTCTAATCCATCATACCACAGATTTAGTTTGTATAACGAGATCTAGGAGGGGGGCCTATAAAGAAGAAGCATACAAGGTCCATAATTAGCTATTGATCAGAACAAAAGTTGCCTGGAGTCGGATAGTTCTCTTTGCTCAATTTGGGAAACTGCTAAGATGGCAAAGGTGGCATAGTGGCCTAGAGACTGAGCCGCTAGATCGGGGCAAAATTTGGTTGTGATATGACATATAATGTTCAGTGTTGCTATATCCACTGCAAAATAAAGCCTCTCGACTTTACTATGTCAGTAAACATTGAAATTATGATGTACTATTACATTTTCAAATGAAAAGAATAACTTATTTTTACATGGCACCATTGAAGGGTTCAATATCTCATAGCCCTTCAAAGTGAAATGGGACCCCACCCTTCAAATTTGATCCTTGATTAGGATTTACAATACTGGCAAACTTGTATGGAAATTGATAAAAATAGATTAAAAAACAGAGAGAAGTTCTGTTTGAGGTCGGTTTTGACCGATCATATTCCATTCTCGGCAATTTATCGATATTATTTTCTGGCTCATTACGATATAGTAATCAGTTTATGAAAATATTGACGTACAGTGGAGATTGTCACTTTGATTTTGAGATAAAATTCTTACTGGAATTTATTATTTTCATAATTTTGTAATTTTTGCAATTGAAATTAATTATTCTAATATATTTAAGTCCTTTTTATAAAATAAAATAAAATTTCATTAAATTGAAGTTACAAGATATTTGAACAATCAATCACTATACTAACATGACATGAAATCGCATTTTTCTATTGTGTAAACATAACCCAACGTTTACCTCTTATTGTATTCATAATCCCAGAAAATCCAAAACATAAATAAAATAATCTACACTATAATTCTTTTTAAAATAAAATATAGGAGTAGTTTATTTAAATGGATTTTTTGGTGTGTTTTTGCTTGAAATTTCATAATTTTTTATTTTTAAAATTTAAATTTAGAAATTTTTAAAATTTTATTTTTAATGATTAAATTTATTTAAGACCTTCAGATATTTTTAAATATTTATTTTATCCAATTTTCATAACTAATATATTAATGATAAATCCAATCAACCCAAAAATAATAATAATAGATATAATTCCTCCTTTTAAAAATTAATATATTATAATTTTAAAATTTTTAAAAGCAAAACAAACTAGATAATATATATATAAAAAAAAACTTAAATTATTTAAACTACTAAAATATGTTTATTTTCAGTGGTGCACCTCATTCTTCACTGCCATGCCTCATTTTTCCTTGTCAATCCAAGAACGCTATCGTGATTTGGTGATGTGAGAGGAACCATCGATTTTGAATTCATTGGCAAAGTTGGCAATGAGTTTGGGAAAATCTTGGGGGATTTGTTTTCATTGGCATATTTGGCAATCAACCAAATGTTTAAGAGGAAAGCATTATTATCATATTTTTAATGTATCACTTCTAAATTTTAATATTTATGTAATTTGTTTATATTAGTTGTATATTTTTAAATATTTTATTGAGGTGGTTTGAAATTGTTATGGAAATTATAGAGTTTTATTTAGTTAACTTATCTTATAAAGTTTTTTATTTTTTGAATAATAAAGAATATTTCTAATTTTATTAGATATTAAAAAGCATGTTTCAAAATATCTTGGTTAAATCTTTTTTTAATATATTAGAAAAACTTATTAAATATTAGAGCGGGCTAAACTTTAGACCGAATGCATCAAGAATCCGGTGATTTCAGCAATTTTTTCTTCGCCGGATTCCGGTGAAAATCGCCGATAAAGGTGCATTCGGTCTAGAGTTTAGCCCATTCCATAAGGATATACCATTATAGTAAGATAGTCATGGGTTCAAGGGCTTGGTGTTATAGTGCTTTCACCCCTCTTTAGTCTAATATTAGATGGCCATGCATTCATTGAGGAAGAAGTTTATGCATATGGATTTCTATTTGTAGACTTACAAAAGAAGGCCACCTCAAGTTGCCCTTATATCTTTAATTTCATGGAAATTTAAGAAAACATATTTACCAATTAAGCTTGTCTCTGCACTAATCTTTAAGTGGTGTACCTATTAACCCATCCATATTTTCTTACCATTTAGACATGACATTCTTATTAACAAGAGATGCAAAACATTGTGATCCAAGGGCTCAATTTGATTTAGGAATTTTTAGTGTCATTTATGTAGTTGAATGAGCCATTTCTTCCTTCTACTCTATCATTGAGTTATATTTTCATATATAAAGATTAATGTTAGATGTAACACCAAAGAAATTATTTTCAATTGAGGGTTTAGACCCATATTTTCAAACATGAGAAGTATACATATCCCCGTGAGACTCTATGGAGGGATCATATAGATCATGTGGTGATATTGTCTTCCTTGTCAATGTAAAAACCTTGAAACCTTTGTTCTCCCAACCAAAATCACCCACTCAAGAACAATCCAAGAGAGTGAAAAATCAAGGCATTAGAGCTCTTTGAACTAAAGATAATCTATTCCCTTAAATATGGTATCAAGCCATGGCTTTTATGAAAGCATGGAACCAACCTAAAATAAAGTACACCATACCAAATTAGATATAAAATACTAAATACATAAATAGAGAAAAAGGTGGATTAAGACAAGTGACACATATAAAGGTATGTGGCAGAACGTATTTGGCTCTCAATCTCTTTTTTCATATGAAGGATTCAGGTGATTTTAGCAAGGAGCGAAGGTACAATCTCAATGTTATTTTTGCTTCCAAAAGAGAGTTTCGCCACTGTTGATTTTTCTTGATTTTGTGCCCAATAAGCCATGATCACTATCATCTAGTAGTGGCTATACTTGGTAATAACATCCATGCATGTTTTGTGGCCAGATTTTTTATAGTCCTTCAAAGATATTTCCTATGAGGGATTGTTTGTAATATACTCCTTTTTGCTAAAAAACATTTTATGTTGGAAACATTATCTTAACTTTTATTGTAAAGTTTTATATTGGAAAAGTGTCCAAGGATGAATGTAATTTGCATAATATTTTATTATTAAATAAATTAAATAGGAGACAAATAGCTAAGGAGACTATTGAAAGAGTGTTTACTGACCCACTAGGTGGAATGGAATCTAGTGTAGAAGGAAATGTAAAATTGGCAGCTTCATGAGGCAAGTAACTAGCTGTTTGTATGGGACAACTCCCTTGAAATGTGGTCATAGTGCCCTGAAAGATGGGACTAGAGCTTAAGGCTCATTTATTGAAAACTGACCACTAAAGACCTAGGCAGTCTATATAAGAGCCATCGAATTATGGACTGAGGTTCATCACTTTTCCTGACGAGGAAATTTACCTTGGGGTTTTGCTGCTTGCACCCAAGAGATTCGATGAGGGGATATGCTAAGTTTTTTATCATGGTATAAGTCTGCCTGTTCTACTGCTAAGTGCAGAGTTATACTACTGAGTGCTGAAGTCATAAAAGTTACTGCTGAGTGCAGAGTTATACTACTAAGTGCTGGAGTTATAAAAGCTAAGGAGCAAGTCTTAATAGTTTGCTACCTATACAAATTTTGAGTGCCTTGCTTCTACACAGAATCTTCTACCTAGTAGTTCAGTGAACATGATTGGGGTCCAAAGGAGGCAAGTAGATTGGATGCTTCTTCTGGAGAAGGTTGGGAGGAACAAGCCTCCTTGGGTGTTTGTCCACCTATCTACAATTACAGGTTCTACTCATCAATTTTTTTTTGTAGTTAAATTATTTTCTGAAAGTACTGATTTAATATTCATTAGATAAAAAGTGCTAATATCATTATGCATAAATAATGGTTGATTTCCTTCCTAGTTATGAATGTGTAGAATGATGAATAAAATGCCCTCTCTGTATTTTTCCCCATGTTGTTTTCTACATAGTACTCAAGTACAGAGAAGAAAGTTTAGAATAGATGATAACGTTTCATATTATAGACATTCTAGTATTCTATTTTACTTATTGTCAGAAATAAATATTTCTTATCTGTACAAAAACCTAGGGTTTACACTTAGGTCATTTACTTCTTTCCAGATTTCACATGCTATGCATTTTATTATTATTTCATTCAAAACTATAAAGTATTATAATTTCATTTCATTCCTTCATCGATATTCATGAATTATAAGCAGTTTCGAAATAAACTTAATATTTCCATTATTTTTCAGGCTAACCTGCTATGTCCTGAATTTTGCAGAAATAAAATATTATAGGTTTTTATTTTTCAAGTCACAGCAGATACATTCATCACAATCTTTAAACAATTTTCATTTCCCTCTCTTTACTGTACTTCGTCTTTGAAAATAGCTATAATATCAACACAGAATATCTATGTTATTTCAATACCAAAACCTTCTATGTTATTACGCAACATTTAGAGTTTAATCAAATTTAAACTATCTATGTATTCCAAATTTTTGGAGTAGATTATCTTCTATATTTAGAATCAGAATATGTTATCTACCTCTTAAACCCTTAAGGTTTGATTTCAAGAATTTCTTAGCATCTTTTAGTTCGAATAATTGAAACCCAAAAACCCTAGACATTTATTTTTATCTTCAGTAGAAAACACCTAAACGTTCTGCAAAGGAATTGCAAGACTATTTCTCAACTTTACAAAATTTGTAGACACCTACGGTTTCGATTTAGAAAACTCTAATGTTATCTTATAGCTAGCTTATGGCCAAATATTTCAGAAAACGTAAACATGAATTTCTTTTCCACAGAATCTCAAAACGAAACACATTTCTATAGTTCAACTATTACATTTTACGATAGCTATCTACCTGTGCAAGTCAAACTCAGTCTAAGACACTATTATCATTCGTAATGGTTATTTTAAGTTATGTTTCAATGCAAACTCAGTCCCATATCACCATTCAAACAAAGGTATAAACATTGTAGCACAGAACCTTCTATTTCGCAGAAACGAGTTAGCTCTTGGCTCTTGACTATTATTTAAACACTGTATTCCCATTAAAATGATCGAGGGTTCATCCCTTTAGCAATTACATCTTAGACAAGTTTACGTTTTCAACAAAAATTACAGTGAAACGCTGCAAAGCAGAGTAACAAGACAAGCCGAGGATCTCATCCTCTCGGCACTTTGTCTTTTGGCTCCCAAAACATAACAATGGCCAAAAACTTTGCCAAGAACCAAATACCAAACTCTCGTCAAACATCAAGCATCGGCCACACTAGGCTAGGAGAACCTATGAAGGAAAGAACCACCGAGGCTTATTGGGTGGTCGAGTAGCATTCTTCCACCGAGATTCAAGCAAGTAACCCTTCGATGAAGTAACACCTGCCACAAGAACCCATAAGAGGTTAAATGAGAATTTGTAGAGATAATTATAGACATAACAGATAGCATTAACACTTCAAGTTCGAAACATTACCTGTGTAATGTATCTCCAAGAGTAGAGACACCTGTAGCAAATGACGACGGAGCCATCTAGCAAACACAGCGAAAAGGGAAATCAAATTCTGAGAACCATTCTTATTATGCTATGAGAATCAACCCTGGTCCAAACTTCACTCTCAAAGACTAACAAAAAAAATCTGGATACTATCCCTAACACACCACCAAATGTTGCATTATAGCTCGGCTCTACAGGAGAAAAAAAGCCTGGAACTAATAAGTTTTCCCACGAGTCTAGGGATCGAAACTGAGGAAGGAGTCCTCCGATATTCAATTACCAAACCCTACATTGTAGCAGGTGGTCGGCCTCTCCACCTTACCACCACCAAAGCAAAATGAAGGCCAAAGAACCACTTCAATGCTAAGCATAACGAACGACTAGGGTTTCAGTTCAAAGCCCCAAAACATATGAGATTAACAATGGAGATGATTCCAACTAGGAACGTCGAGAATTGAGCAACAACCACATTTATTTCATATTGATTATCACTTCCACCACGACATCCAACTCAGTAGACCCGAGGTTAAAAGTATTGCAAAGCTCGATGTCTTGGTAGAAGTTTGTGAATTCTATCACGTGAACCATAGCCACGATGGCATCCACTAAGAATTCCACTCAACGTAGAAGGCAGGTGACTTAAATGCCAAGGCCAGTTATGATAGCCTATCATCATGCTAGTACCAAGACATTCAATACCCTGTCATTATCACATTCAGCACAAAGACTTAGGGTTGCAACACATATTTCATTTCATTATCCAAAGTATGTAGTTGACACCTTATTGTTGATAATACATTTCCAATGTATTGGTCATAGAATGCATGGTTAATATATGTTGCATATTTTTCTCAAATGACATAGGTAGCTTTTTATAGAAGACATTTGATACTTGGTTTATAGTTTAGAATTTCATAAAATACATTGCCACTTTTGTTTACAATGCTAAATTATTATTAATCCATTGTATAGATATTAAACAAGGATTGTTTAAAGTCCTATAGTTTTATAATTCATACTAGTAACATCATATTCATGATGGATAAAATATATCAAACCCTTGCTACAAAAGCATGGATCTTCATGTAATTATATATTGAGGAATGCATAAGATATTAAGTTTACATTTGTGATTCTAGTCAATCCACCTAATAAACATCAAATTGGCTCACATTTCTATAGTATGAAGTAACATATAAGGTTGTTACTTTCACATAAATAAACACATGATGTTATCATTCTTTTCAAATAGGAAAATAGATATAGTAGTATGTTAAGCATATCTACATTGTATCCTAGGTAAGGTTTAGTAACATTTACATTATTTTTCCATGTGACGAATTATTAAGAATCTAGTCTATTAAATGGAAGTTGCAATTCTGCAACTCTTATTATTTTTAATAACACTAACTGAAACAAGAATACAATTCATACTGTGAAATAACTCTTAGGCATGGAGTACTAGAGCTATCACAATGCATTTGACGACTAACTGAAAATATAATTAAAAATTCTTAGAATTACTGGAAGTGATGGAACATGTCGTAATACTCTTGTAATATCCCTTTTTCAAATTTTATTAAAATGCACAATTTTCTACTTTTTTTCCTGATTTCGACCTTTGACTAGTTTTACTGTTTTGACCTCCAAATCAACCCAAATGCTCCCAAATCTTCTGTAGGAGTGTATGAATGGTATTTATACTTGAATATAAGGTTTAGGGATGTTTTATGGCCCTTCAAATACTGCTGCAAACTTGATTTGTATTCTGATCAATATATGTAATTTTGACTAGTAATTTGTGCATCAAATCCCCCTCGGGTAACACTGCAAATGGCCTTCCAAATGCCTCCAAACTCCCACAAATTTATGAACAGAGGTATATAATGTGTTAAGTATGTTATTAAGGTCTCATATGAACCATTAATTTATTTTTAATACTGTTCTAACTCTCTCACATTCAACAGCAAAAAACCCCCAATTCGACCCTTGGGGAAATGGCACTATTTCACCTCCCAATACAACTAAACTGAGTAAAAATGCTTCAAATGCTCAAGTACAGTACATGAAACTTGTAGAATACATCCATGGCAGTATATTTATCACAAATATATCATAGAATCATCCATCCATTCGAAATAATCAACATTATAGTGTCATACATCAATGCATTAGGGAAATGGACATTGTTTGCTCATTAATCAATAGTTTTGAATACAAACAGTGGGTATTTCGACCTGATACTTTCTGAATATGAATAAAAGAGCATATGAAGCTATTACAATCATAAATATGTAATGAGAATCTCTCTCAAGAAGCACAAGTGCTCACCAAAAACGCCCTCCCTCAAGGAGCACGAATATGCCTTCAAAACTGGAAACGGTGGAGAGAAAGTGTTGCACTAAACCAAACCATGAAACTTCCTGTAGATGCTACCTGAAAATAAAAACTCCATTAAAGCACCATGAAAGACTTGAGTGGCCTCTCCAAACACCAACTTGGATGGGAATCTTTCACCCTCGAAATTGGCTAAGGCAAGAAACTAGTTATCCACTAGCTCTCTCTTCACAAATGCAATTTTTCTCAAATCATCAAAAGACATTCTCATACTTGATTTCTACATTTTATAACCAACATTAGCCTTCAAGGGGTCGAAATCCTCTCAATAGATTTAATAATTTTCCATTTAGAAAATATTCCTCATTTGCCACTTGTCTCCTAGTTCCAACCTTCCATCTTCTCCCAAATTCGAATTTGAGTCTCTTTAGATTCCTCCAACTCCATGAGCGCCTTCTTGAGCCTATTTTTGGGGCTGACATGTCATAATGGTCAGGTGTAAGAATTCAGGTCTGAATTTTGTCATAAAATGTCATAGATGCTTCATTATTGTTGTCATAAAACTAGGGAATCTAGCCCATGTGTCCACTAGTCTCCAATTTGACTCTTCCTCTCCCATGGAGGTTACTATTCCTTCCCATTTCGACCTAATATGCTCAATGCCATGTGTTATGACTTACCAACTCACCCAAGAGTGTTCACCTTCCCATGAATTCGAATTGGCAAGAGAGAGCTGCCATGTGTCATTGAAAAATCAAGCTAGTGTGGGTCCCACCACCTCCATATGTCTCCAAAACCACTTGCCACCTAGAATTTCTCTTGAATTTATTTATTCATCATATTTATTAAATGCTTGAACCCTTCTAATGTCTAAATATCATTTATTAGTTTCCTTATTACCATCCCACATGTGCCCATCCAACCTAGGAAACTAGTAGGATTGATGGGATTGTCTTACTATGCATTTATTTGAATGGGGACATTACAGTCCTCCCCACCCAAGATTGCTTGTCCTCAAGCAATTTCAAATTTGGATGCTGCAAAATCTTATCCTCTTCCCATGTGGCATCTTCATTTGGTAAGTCCTTCCATTGCACTAAATATTCTTTGATGATTCTACTCCTCAACCTTCTTTCCCGTGTCTTCAAAATCTTTTCCGGAACAAGTGTGAGCTGACCTTCATCATCCAAAGGAGGAAGTATTTCTGAAGTGATGATTTGCTGACCAAGACCTTTCTTAAGACAAGAAACATGAAATACATTGTGGATTTTACTCCCTTCCAGAAGTTCTAGTTCATATGCTACTTCTCCAACCTTTTGCACTACCTTGTATGGCCCATAGTACCTTGGTTTTAATTTTTCTGCTCCATTATTTTTGAGAGATGTTTGTTTATAGGGCTGCAACCTTAAACATACTAAATCATTGACTTGAAAGGTTCTCTCTTCTCTATGTCTATCATCATATTGTTTTTGTTGATTTTGAGCAACCTGCAAATTGTCTTTCAAGAGCTTTAAAATTTCTTGGCTCTCTTCCACCCAATCTTTAGCCTTTGGGGCTCTACTATCACCAAATATAATGTCAGCAAATGTAAGTGCATCGTAACCATATAATGCTTTGAAAGGAGACATTCCTATTGACATATGATAAGTGGTGTTGTAGCAAAACTCACCCAAGTGTAGCCATTTTGCCCATGCTTTTTGCTGCCCTCCCACATAGTTTCTTAGGTATCCTTCCAACCATTGGTTTACCCTCTCTGTTTGTCCATCAGTTTGTGGATGATAGTTGGTACTTGGCGTCAATTGAGTGCCTACCAATCTAAAAAGTTCTTGCCAAAAAGCACCCATGAATCTACTATCTCTATCACTGACAATGCTCTTGGGGAGCCCATGCAATCTGAAGATTTCTTTGAAAAAAATATCAGCCACTTGTGCAGCACTAAAAGATGATGTAACAGCAAAGAAATAAGCAAATTTTTTCAACCTATCAACTACCACATAGATGCAATCCTTACCTAAGGATTTAGGCAATCCGGTGATGAAATCCATGGAAATACTGTCCCATTTTTGCTCCGGAATGGGAAATGGTTGTAATAGGCCGGCTGGACATGTAAGTTCTGATTTGTTTTGTTGACATGCTTTACATTCATTCACATAATTTTGAATATCTTCCTTCAGCCCCTTCCAAAAAAATCTTTGCCTCAACTGTCTATAAGTTTTGAAGATCCCCGGATGGCCCGCTAGTGGGGAATCATGTGCTTCTTGCAAAATTCGGTACTTGAGCTTGGAGTTATGAACTAAATAAATTCTTCCCTTATAATATATCAGCCCATTCAAAATCCTATAATTATCATCCCCTTTGATTCCATCCAACACATCACAAGCAAATTTGTCTTTGGCATATTCAACTAGTAGCATGTTTTTCCAATCCTTGGCAATATCCATGAGAGAAAAGGAAGGCCTTCTTGACAAAGCATCTGCTACTATATTATTCTTTCCTTTGACATATTCAATATCAAAATCATAAGCTTGAATCTTGCTTACCCACTTTTGTTGCCTTTCATTTAGATCTTTTTGGGTGAGAAAGTGTCTTAGACTATTATGGTCAGTTTTCACCACAAACTTGTTGCCCACCAAGTATTGTCTGAATTTGGCCAATGCATGCATAATGGCCAGCATTTCTTTATCATAGATGGAGTAAATTTTTTCATGAGGCTGCAACTTTCTGTTCTCAAAGGGTATGGGGTGTTGGCCTTGCTTTAGGACAGCCCCTATTCCTCCACCTGAAGCATCACATTCCACAACAAAAGGTTTAGTAAAATCTGGAAGTGCAAGCATGGGACAACTACTCATTACCTCTTTCATTTTTTGGAATGCTTTTTCAGCCTCTTCATCCCACTTGAAAGCATACTTCTTAGTCAAATCAGTGAGTGGAGAAGTCAACTTGGAGAACCCTTTCACAAATTTTCTGTAGTAGGTGCATATGCCAATAAAGCCTCTCAATTCGGTAATATTTTTTGGTGATGGCCATTCCAAGATAGACCTGATTTTTTCCATGTGTACCTTCACTCCTTGCCCAATAATGTGCCCAAGATACAGTACTTCTTTCATCCCAAACTCACATTTTGATAATTTAGCAAATAAAGACTCTTCTTGCAAGATTTTCAACACAATCTCTAACTGTTGCAAATGCTCTTCCCATGTTTTATTGTAAATGAGAATATCATCAAAGAAAACCAAAACAAACCTTCTTAGTTGCTTGCAAAATATCATATTCATACATGCTTGAGAGGTGGCTGGAGCATTAGTTAACCCAAAAGGCATGACAAGAAATTCAAAGTGGCCAAAATGACATCGAAAAGCGGTCTTTTGCACATCTTCATCTTTCATTCGAATTTGGTGATACCCTGATCTAAGGTCAATTTTTGAGAAGTATTTGGCCCCATGTAGCTCATCCATGAGCTCATCAATCCTAGGAATAGGATACCTATTCTTGATAGTCTTTTTGTTCAAGGCTCTAAAATCTATGCACATTCTCAATGTTCCATCTTTTTTCTTCACTAGCACTACTGAAGAAGCATAAGGGCTAGAGCTTGGTCTAATGAGCCCCAACTCTAGGAGTTCTTGGATATCTTTTTCAATCTCACCTCTAAACCTTTTAGGATGTATATAAGGTGGTATCTGAATGGGTGAAGTACCCTCCTCCAAAACAATACTGTGCTCAACCCCCCTATCTGGTGGCCTACCATGTGGAAGGTCTCTAAAAACCTTTTCATATTTTTGCAAAAGTTTCTCTATCTCCTTTGGGTGTTTGACAATATTTATAGTTGGCTTGGGATATGTAATATGACATTCAGCAGCCCATTCTATATCCCCATGCCTCAATATAGATCTCATGCTATTGCAAGTCACTACTTGATTTGGATAAGTGTGTTGCCCTCTCACAACTCTTTGTACTCCTTTTGAATCTTGGAATTTCATTTCGGGAATTTGATAATTTACTATATGCTCTCCTATTGAATACAACCATTGCACTCCCAAAACCACATTAGTATCAGCAACATCAACCACATAAAAACTATCAACAAAAGTATAGTTACCTACGGTGACTTGCAGCTTTGGAACCCATGTTTTGCATTGCATTGTGTTGTGACCGGGAATGACAACTGTGAAGCCATCGAATGGTTCAATAGGTATCTTTCTTTTCTCTACCATATCTGCATCAATGAAGTTATGAGTGGCTCCTCCATCTACCAAAACTGAAGTTCTTTGTCCTTGTACCACACCTTTGCATCGGATAGTATGATAGCGAGGTACTGCTGAAAGCACTGCCATTCTTGCTTTGTCCGGTGAAGGCTGATTTTCTTCTTGTCTTTCCTCTTCTACTGCAGTCTCATATGCCTCTTCTTGATATGAAATATGTCTATCTTCATCCATGCCCCCATCATACCCCTCATTATCAGAAAATACTTCTATGTATTGAGCCTTTCCTTTGGTACATTTGTGCCCCGGTGTCCATGGTTGGAAGCATATGAAGCATAGTTTCTTTTTTCTAAGTTCATCCCTGTTTAGTCCATATTTTTTATTCCTCTCAAATGAATCTCTTTGCAAAGGTTTCTTATCATATCCATCCCTTTGCCAAGGTTTCTTTTCAAATTTATAGCTAGGCTTAGGAGGAAATCTCGTTCTAGGAAGCACATTTTGGAGATCCCTAGTCAAGCTCATTGCATCTTTTAATGTAGTTAGCTTGTGGGCTTTGACCAAACCTCTTAAGGGTTCAGCCAAACCTTCAGTGAACAGAAATACTAATCTTCCCATAGATACATCAGCCACCTTGACTGATAATTTTTGAAAGTCCAACATATATTCGGTAGGGGACCCAGTTTGCTTCAATTGAGCTAGTTCTTTGAAAGGCAATTCTGGATCTTTTTGTTCAAATCTTTCTAGTACCCTGTTAACAAATTCTCCATATGTTTTAACTTGATTATGACCCAAGGTTTTCAGCCCATGAAACCACCATTCATTGGCATCTCCTTCCAAATGCAAAATGGCCATTTTTAATGCATCCTCTTCCAACATAGGATTCAGCTGAAAATATACATCCAATTTTTGCACCCAAGTGTTAGCAGAATTTTGAGAAGAACCATCAAAAGTAGGAAGTGACATTTTTCCAATAGCACTATTAAATTCTTTGTTATGGAATGGACTCCTATTGTCTCCCTTCATTTTAATCTTTTTCATAGCATCAATGTAGTCACTGAGTGGTACACCTCTTTTACACTCTTCATTCAAATCATTCCAATCATTTACTAGTTTCTTGTAATCCAATTCAAGATTGGGCTCTTCTTTGGGTGTGAGAAATTTAGGTGCAGTATGCCTTTGTGTGCTTTGAAATTCATCAAGTCTATTATGAGGTCCTTTACTTGAGAAAATATGCTCATTCCCTTTCATCTTTTCCCCTGAGTGTGAATCACTATTATCTCCTATCATCCCTTTGCCTGAAAGTTGGCTACCCAACAATTCGAAACCTTTCATCATTTGTTTATTCATATCTAGCATAACCATGGTAAGTCATTCAAAACATGGTTTTAAGGCTTCAATAAATTCCTCCTTATGTCTTAATTTTTTCTCCTCCTCTCTACCCATTGTTTTAGAAAAAAACTCTTTTTCTGCTACTATCTCTTCTTCAACCAAAACTTCTTCAACTACTGATTCAAAGGGTGGTGTTTTATTTGTTTGGATTCTTGTTAATACCATCAGGTGCCAAGACCATGCTCTGATACCACTTGTAATATCCCTTTTTCAAATTTTATTAAAATGCCCAATTTTCCACTTTTTTTCCTGATTTCGACCTTTGACTAGTTTTACTGTTTTGACCTCCAAATCAACCCAAATGCTCCCAAATATTCTGTAGGAGTGTATGAATGGTATTTATACTTGAATATAAGGTTTAGGGATGTTTTATGGCCCTTCAAATACTGATTCAAACTTGATTTGTATTCTGATCAATATATGTAATTTTGACTAGTAATTTGTGCATCAAATCCCCCTCGGGTAACACTGCAAATGGCCTTCCAAATGCCTCCAAACTCCCACAAATTTATGAACAGAGGTATATAATGTGTTAAGTATGTTATTAAGGTCTCATATGCACCATTAATTTATTTTTAATACTGTTCTAAATCTCTCACATTCAACAGCAAAAACCCCCAATTCGACCCTTGGGGAAATGGCACTATTTCACCCCCCAATACAACTAAACTAAGTAAAAATGCTTCAAATGCTCAAGTACAGTACATGAAACTTGTATAATACATCCATGGAAGTATATTTATCACAAATATATCAGAGAATCATCCATCCATTCGAAATAATCAACATTATAGTGTCATACATCAATGCATTGGGGAAATGGACATTGTTTGCTCATTAATCAATAGTTTTGCATACAACGAGTGGGTATTTCGACCTGAGACTTTCTGAATATGAATAAAAGAGAATATGAAGCTATTACAATAATAAATATGTAATGAGAACCTCTCTCAAGAAGCACAAGTGCTCACCAAAAACGCCCTCCCTCAAGGAGCACGAATATGCCTTCAAAACTGGAAACGGTGGAGAGAAAGTGCTGCACTAAACCAAACCATGAAACTTCCTGTAGCTGCTACCTGAAAATACAAACTCCATTAAAGCACCATGAAAGAACTGAGTGGCCTCTCCAAACACCAACTTGGATGGGAATCTTTCACCCTCGAAATTGGCTAAAGCAAGAAACTAGTCATCCACTAGCTCTCTCTTCACAAATGCAATTTTTCTCAAATCATCAAAAGCCATTCTCATACTTGATTTCTACATTTTATAACCAACATTAGCCTTCAAGGGGTCTAAATCCTCTCAATAGATTCAATAATTTTCCATTTAGAAAATATTCCTCATTTGCCACTTGTCTCCTAGTTCCAACCTTCCATCTTCTCGCAAATTCGAATTTGAGTCTCTTTAGATTCCTCCAACTCCATGAGCGCCTTCTTGAGCCTATTTTTGGGGCTGAAATGTCATAATGGTCAGGTGTAAGAATTCAGGTCTGAATTTTGTCATAAAATGTCATAGATGCTTCATTATTGTTGTCATAAAACTAGGGAATCTAGCCCATGTGTCCACTAGTCTCCAATTTGACTCTTCCTCTCCCATGGAGGTTACTATTCCTTCCCATTTCGACCTAATATGCTCAATGCCATGTGTTATGACTTACCAACTCACCCAAGAGTGTTCAAATTCCCATGAATTCGAATTGGCAAGAGAGAGCTGCCATGTGTCATTGAAAAATCAAGCTAGTGTGGGTCCCACCACCTCCATATGTCTCCAAAACCACTTGCCACCTAGAATTTCTCTTGAATTTATTTATTCATCATATTTATTAAATGCTTGAACCCTTATAATGTCTAAATATCATTTATTAGTTTCCTTATTACCATCCCAAATGTGCCCATCCAACCTAGGAAACTAGTAGGATTGATGGGATTGTCTTACTATGCATTTATTTGAATGGGGACATTACAACTCTTACCTGCAGATCTGCGAAAAGAAACAGGTTCAAATGCTTTAGCTAACATAGCTAAGTAAACCTTAGGGTACCCCGTAGGACCCCTTCGTCATCATCCAAAATCAAACTGTCAGTATTATGTCTAGATGATTGTATCGTAAGAGAATTTAAATACAACATATATATTACAGTTAACACAAGCAAAATTGATGTCGTATTTTGTGTTAAGAAGTATGAATTTTCGTCGTCATAATTTATTATTAGTTTAAAGGATTAACATTTATTTTATTTCCACATTAGAAGGTACAACATTTAATGTTACTTTAAAAATTTTAAATTTTTGTGAATTTTCGAGATGTTTCATGTGGTATCAGAGCGCGGTTCAAACTCTAGGCCTGAAATAGGCTCACGCACACAAAACAGAAAAATGAAACTAGAAAGTTTATGTCACTGACTTTTATTTTAATTTTGTTTTTGTACAGAACAGTTTGATGTTTAATTTGCAGGTATGGAAATACCGGAAGAATCAGTAGAGGACAGGTCTCCTCGTAATGAGCATAATAACAATATTCATGAAGGAATATATGTTGAGTTAAATAACCAATCTTCTGAACTTCTTCGTACTATAAAAGATTTAAAATCTGAGATAAGAATTGTTAAAGAAGACAATGGACGGATTTTGAAGGCGCAAGATGAGTTAAATCAGATTTTAATTGAGAAATACCATAATGAGGAAAGAGGAAGGAAATCAGAAGCAAATTCTAATTCTGGAACAATGTCCCACAAGAATAATACCAAGAAGGCAAGGAATGGTAAAAGTATTAGTTACTCTTCATCTGATTCAGATCAAAGTATTTGTAAATCTGATTATGACAACAGTGACAGTGATTGTTGTTCCAGAAAGAGGAAGCATAAGCATCATGAACAAATTACAAGAGAGTTTAAAAAGATTAAGCCACCAACCTTTAATGGCGAAAATGAAAAGGGTGAGACAGCTGAAGCATGGCTGTCTGGCATGAAGAAATACTTTCATATCTACGACTACTCTTCTCAGTTAAAATCCAAGATGGCTATTTACAATTTGACTAGAAAGATAGATATTTGGTGGCAAGATCTTAAAAGGATTAAGAGTATCAAAGAAAGAGACATAACTTGGAATATGTTTAAAAATTTATTTAAGAAGAATTTCTTGTCAGAGCAGTACTATGAAGATAAATCCAAGGAATTTTATGATTTAAAATTGGGTACTTTGAGTATGAAGGCGTTATGCAACAAGTTCCTTAGCTTGCTGAGGTATGTGCCCTACATGGTCGAAGAGAAACCTAAGGTACAAAGGTTTTGAAGTTGTCTACCTTTCAACATAAAAGATATGATCGAGTATGATAACCCTTCCACTTTGGAAGAAGCTATGAGGAAATCTAATTTCTGTTTTGACCAAAATCAAAAAAGAGAAGGAATATCTGGCTGGAGAAGTAACAAGTCTAATCCTTTTGAGCATAAAAAGAAGAGTTTTAGTCAGAATTTTGGAAGTTTTAAGAAAAATTTCAATAACATAAATTTTCCAAGTAATAATAATTACAGGGGTAATGCACCCCAGAATTTTACTGCTACAAGGAATGTACCTAATAATAATAACAACACCAGATATGCTGAACAGAAAGCACCTTTGAGGTGTTTTGATTGCAGTGGACCACATAAAAGAGCTGATTGCCCACGCAATAGACATTCGGTCAACAACATTCACACTATGCAAGCATAACCTACAGTTGGAGATGTAGCAAGAGAAATGCCCAGAATAAATGCAGCACTAGAAAATTGTCAAGCAGGCCATCAAACGTCTATGGTCGAAATCGAAGGTATGATACACAAAAAATCTATTTCCATTTTGATAGATCCAGGTACAAATTTGAGTTACATTTCACCTACTTTAGTGAAAAGTTGCAAGTTAAAAGTAGAAAAATTTGATAATTCATGGTTAGTTACGCTTGCAACAGGCACTAAAAGAAAGGTTACAGATTTTGTCAAAAGTTGTGATGTGTTTATGAGTCAACTAAAAACACAAGTTAATCTAAATGTTTTACCATTAGGATCATATGAATTGTTGATTGGAATGGACTGGCTTGAACAACATAGAGTAGTACTTAATTGTTATGAGAAATCTTTTACTTGTTTGAAGAATGAAGGTATTATTGAAACAGTAAAAGGAATCCATAGGAAGATTTCGGTAAGACAAATTTCTGCTTTACAAGTAAAAAGAGCTACAAGAAAGGGATGTAAAATGTTTGTTGTTAATGTTATTAATGATGAATGTTCATCTAAAGAAGATAAAGTAAAACTGGAGGATATACCCATCCTTAGGGACTTTTCTGATGTATTCCCGGAAGAAGTTCCAGGACTACCTCCAAAAAGGGAATAAAAACTACATAAGGCCGAGTGTGTCTCCTTGGGGAGCACCAGTTATTTTTGTTAAGAAGAAGGACGGTACCATGCGACTGTGCATAGACTATCGTCAACTTAATAAAATGACCATTAAGAACCAATATCCCTTTCCCTGCATCGATGATCTATTTCATCAAGTACGCGGAGCAGAGATATTTACTAAAATTGATTTAAGGTCTGGATATCATCAAGTTAGAATAAAAGATGAAGACATATTCAAAACAGCTTTCAGAACGCGATATGGACACTATGAGGTCGTAGTTATGACTTTTGGGCTAACTAACACACCAGCAGTGTTCATGTGTTTAATGAACAACGTTTTGCATAAGTACTTGGATACATTTGTAGTTGTATTCATTGATGATATTCTAATTTATTCAAAAACTAAAGAAGAGCATGACAAACATTTAAGAATAATTCTGCAAGTGTTAAGAGAACATTATCTTTATGCTAAGTTCAGTAAATGTGACTTTTATAAAGATAAAATACAGTACTTAGGTCACATAATCTCTAAAGACGGAATTTTCGTTGACCCTGATAGGATAAAAGTGATTAATGAGTGGCCTGTTCCTAAAGACGTAACTGATGTACTGTCATTTATGGGGATAACAGGTTACTATAGAAATTTTATCGAAGGGTTCTCTAGAATTGCTAATCCCATCACTTCTTTGCAGAAGAAAGGGAAGAAATTCATATGGGATCAAAAGTGTCAAGAAAGTTTTAATAAGTTAAAAGAATTATTAACAACAACACCTATATTAAAAATTGTTGATCCTAATAAGGACTTCGTTGTATGCACTGATGCATATAATGAAGGACTTGGAGGGATCTTAACTCAAGAAGGTCATGCTATTGTTTTCAAGTCTAGAAAGTTAAAAATCTACGAAAAGAACTACGTAACATACGATCTTGAGTTGGTAGCCGTGATACATGCACTAAAAATGTGGCACCATCACTTGATTGGAAGAAAGTTTATACTAATGACAGATAATAAGGGTTTAAAGTACTTGTTGGATCAAACAAATCTTAACGCAAGGAAAGCTAGGTGGCTAGCTTTCCTTAGCGAGTTTGATTTCGAGATTCAACACATTAAGGGTAAAGAGAACAAAGTTGCTGATGCCTTGAGCATAAATGAAGATTTGTGGCAACAATCAACACGTTTAAGACAGATCTGGAAAATCATATCGAAGAAGGAATTAAGCAAGATGAAAATTATCAAAATTTGCTTGGTAAAGTTGCTGAAAATTTAATCACAGATTACAACATTAATGAAAATGGCTTAATGACTTATAAAAACAGAATTTATGTACCTAATGTGTCAAAATTTAAGTTATTGATTTTGGATGAGGTTCATAAAAGTCCTTATTCGGGACATCCTGGTTATCATAAAATGATAACTATGTTGAGAAAGGATTAGTTTTTTCCCAACATGAAGAATGAAGAGGCTGAGTACATAGCTAGGTGTTTTGAATGTCAGACCATTAAGGATGAACATCAACATCCAGCTGGACTATTGCAGCCATTTCCAATTCCGGAATGGAAATGAGAAATTATAAGTATTGATTTTATTACAGGTTTTCCTAAGAATCACAAGCAGAATGACTCAATAATGGTTGTTGTGGACAAGCTAAGTAAAGCTGCTCATTTTATTCCTGTTAAGACCACTTTTAAGGCTTCTAACATTGCAGATGTATCCATGAAGTAGATCTTTCAATTGCACGAAATTCCAAAGGTAATTATTTCTGATCAAGACTCCAAGTTTACTGAAAATTTTTGGACAACATTGTTTAAAGGTTTAAATACTAAACTAAATTTCAGCACTTCTTTCCACCCACAAATTGATGGGCAAACAGAAAGGGTAAATTGGATTTTGAAAGACATGTTGAGAATGTATGTCAAGGACTAGCCATATAAGTGGGAAGATTATTTACATTTAGCAGAATTTGCATACAATAATCATTATCAAGCATCTACTAGGTTTAGTCCATTTGAAATTTTATATAGAAGAAAGTGTAGTAATCCTATATCTTGGGATAATCCTATTGATAGACTGATGCTAGGAATAGATTTGTTAAAAGAGATGGAGCTAACAGTGAAACAGGTGCAAGGAAACTTAAAAGTTGCACAAGATTAGCAAAAAAATTATGCAGATCTGAAACGCACTGAAAGAGAATTTCAGGTTGGAGATCATGTTTTTGTAAAGGTAAAACCCAAGAAAAGTTCTTTTAAACTTGGGAGTTGTGCTAAACTAGCACCAA
The DNA here is from genome assembly GCA_027924585.1 of Larix kaempferi. NCBI lineage: Eukaryota > Viridiplantae > Streptophyta > Pinopsida > Pinales > Pinaceae > Larix > Larix kaempferi. The sequence continues at coordinate 4,254,056 of BSBM01000071.1, forward strand.
GGTACTGTGGACCATTTGAAGTCCTATCAAGGATTGAACCTATTGCATATTAGTTGGCTTTTCCATCTAATTTAAAGATCCTTTGCCATCTAATTTAAAGATCCATAATGTTTTTCACATTTCTATTTTAAAGAAGTATGTGCACGATGCTACTCATGTGCTGAATTGGAATGACATACAGGTGGAACCTAAAGGATATTTTCAGGTGGAACAGGACTATATTCTTGAAGGGAGGGAATTTATGCTCAAGAACCGTACCATAGGGCAGGTAAAGGTGCAATGGAAGCACCTTAGCCCTGATGTGTTGAAATATTGTAACTTCCAAGAATATTATATTTTTATTTTATTATTTTGGAGATGGCACATTCCTCCGTGGTGACCTTATTGTATATCCGGAGATGTTTAGTCCTCTGAGAGAATGTGGTAACTAGGGTTATTAGATCTCCCATGTTAGGTCGGCCCTGAGTTTACTATTTGGGGGTTATTAGACTCTCTTGGGAGAGGTCGGCCCCATTAGGGTAAAAGGTCAGTCGGAGATGAGTATAAGTAGAGGAGGATGTTCCTCACTTATCTCATTCATTCATCCACTCGGGAGTAGTGCACAAGTGAGAGAGAGGTCTGCATAGGAGGAGAAGGAGCTCTAGTCTTGGACTACATCTTGTATTTGGTTGATTATCTATATTGAGGAAAGCTTTGCTGGGTTTTCTACCGCATGAGGGTTTCCCAGGGTAAATCTTTTTCTATCTTGTGATTGTGTTTCTTTCAAAGATCTTGCTAGTCAAATTAGGCTAAAATTAACATGGTATCAGAGCTAGCCTAAATAGGACATCTTTCACAAGGTGAAAATACATCTCTCTCCTCCTCCGGTGAAAATTAGGGTTTCTGCAAAAGTTGAAATTTTTGGATTCTGATTGTATGGCTGGATAGCCCTCCTCAAAATCAAAGTTTTGAGCCTTGGATCGAGATTTTTGGTTGGGTAGAACTCTGGGAAAGTCAAACCCTAGTTTGACCAAAAGTGCAGAAAACCAAAAAACCAGAGAACTAGAAAAGCTGCACACCTATGCACCAATGAAGCAGAAAAGTTGCAAACCTATGCACCAAAAAACCAGAAAAGAGAAGACAAGAAAACCAGAAATTCTGTTGCAGATCCGGAAGGTGAAAAGTTGAAGTTTCCAGAAACAGAACACACAAAAACTTTCAACTCAATCAAGCACATCTCCTGGTAAGTGTTATTCTATCTCTTGAGAAACTTCAATCTCCTTGAACCCTAGATAAGATGGCTCCAAGCACTAAGCTTGAAGACAGGCTAGAGGGTATAGAAAATTTACGGGCATGGAAATACAGAATTGGTCTCATTCTTGAAGAGAATGATCTTGCCCAATATATCAAGGATGAGGTTGCAGAACCTGAAGAAGGTGAAGCCAAAGAGAAGCACAGGAAGGATTTGATTAGGGAAAAGAGAATCATTACTAATTCTATCAAAGACCACTTGGTTTCCCAAGTGGCATCCAAGAAGACTCCAAAGGAAATGTATGATGCCCTTTTCAAAATGTATGAGGGAAAGAACATCAATAGGAAGATGAATCTGAGAGCTCAATTGAAAAGCACCAAGATGAATAAAGAAGAATCTATTCAAGACTATTTCTCAAGGGTTTCCTAGTTCAAGGAACAACTAGATGCCATTGGAGATACCCTTGATGAAGATGAACTAGTCATGACTGCTCTAAATGGTCTCACTAGACCTTGGGAGTCATTCATCCAAACTATGTGTGCCAAGAAGGAAAGTATGAAGTTTGATGTGGTATGGGAGGATTGCATTCAAGAAGAAGCTAGGGTATCCAATAGAGAAGCCCTTCGCAAAGAAGATGACCAAGCTTTGGCTACGCACACCAAAAGAAGAAGGTGGAGTCACTTCAACTCCAAGAAGAATGGTCACAAGGAGCCTCAAACTCTACACATATTTCAAAAGAAAAGAAGACCAAGTTCAGGAGGAGACATCTCATCAATCCAGTGCTTTTGTTGTGACAAATTGGGACACCTTGCTAGGAATTGTCCTTTAAAGAAAAAGAAGAAGAACACTCATTACAAAAGACATCAAGCACATATAGCAAAAGATGATAGTGAAGAAGAAGATGAGAGGCCTCAAAAGAAAAGATCTAAAATAGAAAAAGAAGATGCAGAAGAATATGTGTTATTCTCCGCTCTCTCCGGGTCTGTGACTCCTGGAGTAGATACATGGCTCATTGATAGTGGTGCTTGAAACCACATGACAGGACAAAAGAAAACTCTATCAAGTCTTGAGGAGAAGACCTCTCCACAGAAGGTATCTTTAGGAGATGACTATCAATATCCCATAAAGGGAATTGGTGAAGCAAGCTACAAGCTTGATTCTGGAACCCCATTGAAGATGGAAGAAATATTATATGTACCAGGTTTGAAGAAGAACTTACTCTCTATCTCTGCTTTGGGTAAGAAAGGCTATAGGGTTGCATTCATAGATAGGAAAGTACTAATGTGGCCCAAAGGAAAATCAATTGAGGATGCAATTGTTATTGGTGAAGAGGAAGGAGGTCTATACAAACTCAAGGGCCATTCAGAAGCTGCCCTTGTTCATGAAGACACTAGCCCAAGTGAGCTATGGCACTGAAGGCTTGCTCACATTAACTACAAAGCACTACCTCATGTGAGAAAAGTATTCATAGGACTACCAGACTTAAAGATTGATCATGATGGCACTTGCAAAGGATGTGCAAAAGGGAATAATGTCAAGAAACCTTTTCCAAAGAGTGATACAAAGACTAAGAGTACATTGGAATTGATTCACTCAGATGTATGTGGACCAATTTCAACCACATACTTGAGTGGATATGAATACTACCTTACATTCATTGATGATTACTCAAGGAAGACTTGGATCTATTTTCTGAAGGGAAAAGATGAAGTTTTTGGAAAGTTCAAGGAATTCAAGGCCTTGATAGAAAACCATTCAGAAAAGAAGATTAAGACACTCAGGATAGACAATGGTGGATAATATACCTCAAAATATTTTGAATTCTTTTGTAAGGAAGCTGGAATCAAGAGGGAACTAACCACTCCCTACAATCCCCAATAGAATGGTGTTGCGGAAAGAAAGAATAGAATCATTATGGAGGCAGTAAAGACAATGATACATGATCAAGACCTACCTATGTATTTATGGGCTAAAGCAGCCAGGACAACAGTCTATGTGCAAAATAGACTATCTCATAGTGCTCTTGATTTCAAGACCCCAGAAGAAGTGTTCATAGGTAAGAACCCCCTGTCATGAACACATCAAGAAAGAGAAAACCAGCATGGGCAAGAGACATTATACTAGGAGTAGAAAAGTATGGAGCTCCTGAAGGCTCCACTAGGGTGAGCAAGAAACCAAATACATTCTCCAACTATGTGGCTTTGATGTGTGATCTTGTAGATCAAGAACCCACTAGTTATGAAGAAGCATCTCATAAGAAAGAGTGGGCGGAGGCAATGACAGAGGAATACCAGTCAATAATAAAGAATGATGTTTGGGATATAGTCCCCAAACCAAAGGACAAGAGTGTGGTATCCTCCAAATGGATATACAAGATAAAGCATGCTACGGATGACAGTATTGAAAAATATAAGACAAAGTTTGTGGCCAGAGGATTCTCTCAGAAAGAGGGAATTGACTATGAAGAAACATTTGCACCAGTGGCAAGGTACACTTCCATTAGGACCATCATGGCACTTGCATCCATGATGAAGTGGGAGTTACACCAGATGGATGTAAAGACAGCCTTCCTGAATGGTGTGATTGAAGAGGAAGTGTACATAGAACAACCACAAGGATTTGAGGTGGAAGATGGAAGAACCCATGTGTGCAAACTGAAGAAGGAATTATATGGGCTGAAGCAAGCTCCCAGAGCTTGGTATGGCAGAATTGACAGTTTCTTGACTAGCTTGGGATTTACCGAGAGTAAAGCTGATCCTAACCTTTATCTCAAAGTTATGGGTGATGAACCTATCATATTGTTGTTATATGTAGATGATCTATTCCTGACTAGAAATGAGAAACAAATTATCGAGTGCAAGAAGAAGCTCTCTACAGAATTTGAGATGAAAGATCTCAGATTGATGCACTACTTCCTAGGTCTGGAAGTGTGGCAAGGTTCAAAAGGAATCTTTCTTAATCAGGGAAAGTATGCGGTGGATATCTTGAAAATATTTGACATGTTGGAATGTAAAGCCATGACCACTCCCATGGATTCCAACTTAAAGCTACTAGCTAATGACTCATCAGAGTTAGTGGATATGACTATGTACAGATAGATAATTGGGTCATTAATGTATTTGACAAATACTAGACCAGATATATGCTTTTCTGTGAATACCCTGAGTCAATATCTAGTGGAACCTAGACGAGTTCACCTAATAGTCGCAAAGCATGTGATGAGATACCTAAAGGGTACAATAGATTTTGGTCTATATTATCTTAAAGATCATGACTTCAAACTGCATGGCTACATAGATGCTAATTGGGCAGGAAGTGTATCAGACATGAAGAGTACATCGGGAGGATTCTATTGTATGGGATCTTCCATGATCTCATGGTTTAATAGGAAGTAGTCTAGTGTGGCTCTCAGTACAGCTGAAGAGGAATACATAGCTGCTTGCTATGCTAGTTGTGAATCAGTTTGGCTTCGGAAACTATTGTCAGGACTATTTGACTTAGAGATGGACTCCACTGTGATCCTGTGTGACAATCAGAGTTGTATCAAGATGACATAGAATCCAGTGTTCCATGATAATTCAAAGCACATAGAGATCCGATATTTCTATATACGGGATATGGTGTATAAAGGAGCTATCAAGCTCGAGTATGTAAGCACTGACGAACAAGTTGTTGATATATTGACTAAACCTATGTCTCGAGTAAAGTTTGAGTATTTTCGAGACAAGCTTGGTGTAGTTCAGAAGGACCCTCCTTGAAAGGGGGAGTTATATGGTCACTGATGATGAGATTTCCCGCATTGACAGTGAGGTCAATGATGTGGATACCTGTATTGGTGATACCGACGATGAGGTCGATGAATGGTTCTTAGACTGGGTCTAAGTTGACAAGAGGTATTGCATCATCCCTAGACTTTGGTCCCTTGAATTGATCTGTAGACAGATGTCTCTGAGAATGTAGGGATTGCATCATCCCTAGACTTTGGTCCCTTGAATTGATCCGTAGACAGATGTCTTCGAGAAGTGGTCCCTAGTGGATGAGAGGGATTGAATCATCCCTGGACTTTGGTCTCCTAAATTGATCCGTAGACAGATATCTCCGAGAAGTGGTCCTTAGTGGATGAGAGGGATTGCATCATCCATGGAATTTGGTCCCCTGAATTGATCCGTAGATAGATTTCTCCGAGAAGTGTTCCCTAGTGGACGAGAGGGATTGCACCATCCCTAGACTTTGGTCCCCTGAATTGATCCGTAGACAGATGTCTTCGAGAAGTGGTCCCTAGTGGACGAGAGGGATTGCATCATCCTTGGACTTCGATCCCCTGAATTGATCCATAGACAGATGTCTCCGAGAAGTGGTCCCCAGTGGACAAGAGGGATTGCATCATCCCTGGACTTTGGTCCCCTGAATTGGTCCGTATACAGATGTCTTCGAGAAGTGGTCCCTAGTGGACGAGAGGGGTTGCATCATTCCTAGATTTCGGTCCCCTGAATTGATCCGTAGACAGATGTATCTGAGAAGTGGTCCCTAGTGGATGAGAGTGATTGCATCATCCTTGGACTTCGGTCCCCTGAATTGATCCGTAGACATCTGTATCCGAAAATTGATGATAGGACTGCATCGTCCCTGAACATTTAGTTCAAAATGATGTGTTTGGATTGTATCATCCATATACGTCGGACTTGTCTTAAATTGATAAGGATTGATCATCCTGGGAATTTGATCTGGATTGTATTGTCCATGGACCTATGTCCTAAAGTGAGAGGGATTGATCATCCCATAATAGGATCTTGTGTATTGTAGAATATGTTGCTATGATGATGATGTAGATCGAGATGATCCAGATGCTGTAGATCAAGATGATCTAGATGCTGTAGATCGAGATGATCCAGATGCTATTGATCGTGATGATCTAGATGACGATGCTGATGATCGTGTGATGATGATGATCGTATGACGACATTGCTGTTGATCGTGAGGATCTAGATGATGATGATGTTGTAACTGATCAAGTGATGTAGAAGATGAAGATTCAATATTAATGATGTTGACATTCCAGTATTGATTATGTTCCAGTAACTATCTGAGTTACTGATGATGATGATGTATTAAGAAAGCTTCCAATGATTTATAGATGTATCATGTACCATGTAGTTGATGACTCCTTTCTCTTGCAGATGTTGTTATAATGTCCTTCTCGCTAAGGGGGAGTGTTGAAATATTGTAACTTCCAAGAATATTATATTTGTATTTTATTATTCCGGAGATGGTACATTCCTCCATGGTGACCTTATTGTATATCTGTAGATGTTTATTCCTCCGAGAGAATGTGGTAACTAGGGTTATTAGATCTCCCATGTGAGGTCGACCCTGAGTTTACTATTTGGGGGTTATTAGACTCTCCTAGGAGAGGTCGGCTCCATTAGGGTAAAAGGTCAGTCGGAGATGAGTATAAGTAGAGGAGGATGTTCCTCACTTATCTCATTCATTCATCCACTCAGGAGCAGCGCACAAGTAAGAGAGAGGTCTGCATAGGAGGAGAAGGAGCTCTAGTCTTGGACTACATCTTGTATTTTGTTGATTATCTATATTGAGGAAAGCTTTTCTAGGTTTTCTACCCCATGAGGGTTTCCCAGGGTAAATCTTTGTCTATCTTGGGATTGTGTTTATTTCAGAGATCTTGCTAGTCAAATTTAGCTAAACTTAACATGATGAAGCTACCTGGGAACTGGAAAGTAATATGCGGGCATCATATCCAGTTCTATTCTAGGGAGGCTCTGATGAAGAATAAACAACATCAAGGACGATGTTGAGCTTAAGTGGGGGTGTTTGTAACATACCCCTTTTTGCTGAAAAACATTTTATGTGGAAACATTATCTTAACTTTTATTGTAAAGTTTTATATTGGACAAGTATCCAAGGATGTCTGTAATTTGCATAGTATTTTATTATTAAATTAATTAAATAGGAGACAAACACCTAAAGAGACTGTTGAAAGAGTGTTTACTGACCCACTAGGTGGAATGGAATCTGGTGTAGAAGACAATGGAGAATTGGCAGCTTCATGAGGCAAGTAACTAGCTGTTGGTATGGGACAACTCCCTTGAAATGTGGTCATAGTGTCCTGAAAGATGACTGGAGCTTGAGGCTCATTTATTGAAAACTGACCACTAAAGACCTAGGCAGTCTATATAAGAGCCTTCGAATTATGGACTGAGGTTCATCACTTTTCCTGACGAGGAAATTTACCTTGGGGTTTTGCTGCTTGCACCCAAGAGATTTGATGAGGGGATATGCTAAGTTTTTTATCATGGTATAAGTCTACCTGTTTTACTGCTGAGTGCAGAGTTATACTACTGAGTGCTGAAGTCATAAAAGTTACTGCTGAGTGCAGATTTATACTACTGAGTGCTGAAGTTATAAAAGCTAAGGAGCAAGTCTTAGAAGTTTGCTGCCTATACAAATTTTGAGTGCCTTGCTTCTACACAGAATATTCTACCTAGTGGTTCAGTGAACAGGCTCGGTGGTCCAAAGGAGGAAAGTAGATTGGCTGCTTCTTCTGGAGAAGGTTGGGAGGAACAAGCCTCCTTGGGTGTTTGTCCACATGTCTACAGTTATAAGTTCTACTCATCATTTTTTTTTTTAGTTAAATTATTTTTCTGAAGGTACTGATTTAATATTCATTAGATAAAAAGTGCTAATATCATTATGCAGAAATAATGGCTGATTTATGTCCTAGTTATGAATGTGTAGAATGATGAGTAAAATGCCCTCTCTGTATTTTTCCCCATGCTGTTTTCTGCATAGTACTCCAGTACAAAGAAGGAGGTTTAGAATAGATGATAACATTTCATATTACAAACATTCTAGTATTTTATTTTACTTATTGTCAGAAATAAATATTTCTTATCTGTACAAAAACCTAGGGTTTACACTTAGGTCATTTACTTCTTTCCAGATTTCACATGCTATGCATTTTATTATTATTTCATTCAAAACTGTAAAGTATTTAATTTCATTTCATTCCTTCATCGATATTCATGAATTATAAGCAGTTGCGAAATAAACTTAATATTTTCATTATTTTTCAGGCTAACCTGCTATGTCCTGCATTTTGCAGAAATAAAATATTCTAGATTTTTATTTTTCAAGTCATAGCAGATACATTCATCACAATCTTTAAACAATTTTCATTTCCCTCTCTTTACTATACTTAGTCTTTGAAAATAGCTATAATATCAACACATAATATCTATGTTATTTCAATACCAAAACCTTCTATATTATTATGCAACATTTAGATATTAATCAAATTTAAACTGTCTATGTATTCCAAATTTTTGGAGTAGATTATCTTTTATATTTAGAATCAGAATATGTTATCTACCTCTTTAATCCTTAAGGTTTGATTTCAAGAATTTCTTAGCATCTTTTAGTTCGAATAATCGAAACCCAAAAACTCTAGACATTTATTTGTATCTTCAGTAGAAAACACCTAAACGTTCTGCAAAGGAATTACAAGACTATTTCTCAGCTTTACAAAATTTGTAGACACCTACGGTTTCGATTTAGAAAACTCTAATGTTATCTTATAGCCAGTTTATGGACAAATATTTCAGAAAACGTAAACATCAATTTCTTTTCCTCAAAATGTCAAAACGAAACACATTGCTATAGTTCGACTATTACATTTTACGATAGCTATCTACCTGTCCAAGTCAAACTCATTCTAAGATACTATTATCATTCGTAATGGGTATTTTAATTTATGTTTCAATGCAAACTCAGTCCCATATCACCATTCAAACAAAGGTATACACATTGTAGCACAAAACATTCTATTTCGCAGAAACGAGTTAGCTCTTGGCTCGCGACTATTATTTAAACACTGTATTCCCATTAAAATGACTGAGGGTTCATCTCTTTAGCAATTACATATTAAACAAGTTTACTTTTTTGACAAAAAATACAATGAAATGCTGCAAAGCAGAGTAACAAGACAAGCCGAGGATCTCATCCTCTGGGCACTTTGTCTTTTGTCTCTCAAAACATAACACTGGCCAAAAACTTTGCTAGGAACCAAATACCAAACTCTCTTCAAACATCAAGCATCGGCCACACCGGGCCAGGAGAGCCTACGAGGGAAGAACCACCGAGGCTTACTGGGTGGTTGAGCAACATTCTTCCATCGAGCTTCAAGCAAGTAACCCTTCGACGAAGTAACACATTCCACAAGAACCGATAAGAGGTTAAACGAGAAATTGCAGAGATAATTATAGACACAACAGATAGCATTAACACTTCAAGTTCAAAACATTACCTATGTAATGTAGCTCCAAGAGTAGAGACGCCTGTAGAAAATGACGACAGAGCCATCTAGCAAACACCGTGAAAAGGGAAATCAAATTCTAAGAACCATTCTTATTATGCTATGAGAATCAACCCCGGTCCAAACCTCACACTCAAAGACTAACAGAAAAAATCTGGATACTATCCCTAACACACCACCAAATGCTGCATTACGACTCGGCTCTACAGGAGAAAAAAATCCTGGAACTAATAAGTTTTCCCACAGGTCCAAGGATCAAAACTGAGGAAGGAGTCCTCCAATATTCAACTACCAAACCCTACATTGTAGCAGGCGGTCGGCCTCTCCACCTTACCACCACCAAAGCAAAATGAAGGCCAAATAACCACTTCAACACTAAGCATAACGAAAGACTAGCGTTTCAATTCAAAGCCCAAAAACATATGATATTAACGATGGAGATGATGCCAACTAGGCACGTCGCGAATCGGGAAACAACCACATTTATTTCATATTGATCATCACTTCCACCACGACATCCAAGTCAGTAGACCCGAGGTTAAAAGTATTGCACAACTCGACGTCTTGGTAGAGATTTGTGAATTCTATCACGTGAACCACAACCATGATGGCATCCACTAAGACTTCCACTCAACGCATAAGGAAGGTGACTTAAATTCCAAGGCCAGTTATGATAGCCTACTAGCACGCTAGTACCAATACATTCAATGCCCTGTCATTATCACATTCAACACAAAGACTTAGGGTTGCAACATATATTTCATTTCATTATCCAAAGTATGTAGTTGACACCTTATTGTTGATAATACATTTCCAATGTATTGGTCATAGAATGTATGGTTAATATATGTTGCATATTTTTCTCAAATGACATAGGTAGCTTTTTATAGAAGACATTCGATACTTGGTTTATAGTTTAGAATTTCATAAAATACATTGCCACTTTTGTTTACAATGCTACATTATTATTAATCCATCGTATAGATATTAAACAAGGATTGTTTAAAGTCCTATAGTTTTATAATTCATACTAGTAACATCATATTCATGATGGATACAATATATCAAACCCTTGCTACAAAAGTATGGATCTTCGTGTATTTATATATTGAGGAATGCATAGGATATTTAGTTTACATTTGTGATTCTAGTGAATCCACTTAATAAACATCAAATTGGCTCACGTTTCTATAGTATGAAGTAACATATAAGGTTGGTACTTTCACATAAATAAACACATGATATTATCATTCTTTTCAAATAGGCAAATAGAGATAGTAGTATGTTAAGCATATAGACATTGTATCCTAGGTAAGGTTTAGTAACATTTACATTATTTTTCCATGTGATGAATTATTAAGACTCTAGTCTATTAAATGGAAGTTGTGATTCTGCGACTCTTATTATGTTTAATAACATTAATTGAAACAAGAATAAAATTCATACCATGAAATAAATCTTAGGCATGGAGTACTAGAGCTATCACAATACATTTGATGGCTAACTATAAATATAATTAAAACTTCTTAGAATTACTAGAAGTGCTGGAACATGTCGTAATACTCTTACCTGCGGATCTGCGAAAAGAAACAGGTTCAAATGCTTTAGCTAACATAGCTAAGTAAACCTCAGGGTACCCCGTAGGACCCCTTCGTTATCATCCAAAAGCAAACTATCAGTATTATGTCTAGATGATTGTATCGTAAGAGAATTTAAATACAACATATAGATTACAATTAACACAAGCAAAACTAATGTCATAATTTTTGTTAAGAAGTATGAATTGTCGTCATCATAATTTATTATTAGTTTAAAGGATTATCATTTATTTTATTTCCGCATTAGCAAATACAACATTTAATGTTACTTTAAAAATTTTAAATTTTTGTGAATTTTCGGGTTGTTACATTGTTTAGCAAAGCAAGTACATTGATATGCTTAAATTTTATTGGATTTATAATTAATTCAGTCATTTTGTTCACATTTCCCCCCTTAAAGAATATATCTACTACTAATATATATTCTTTAAACTTGTAATTGTTAGATATGTATTTTCCAATCCAAAATATTCATGTTCATAGTGCCTTTGTTACCACCGTATCACTCAGATAATGAGTGAATTGAATTATTAAATGAAATCCCTTTATTCTCAATGTCTAATTATAATACTAGATCATAATGGTTTGTGTGCAATCGATTCACCATGTTATAGACAAGGTTCATTGCAATAAATAAACAAAAACATAAGGATGGCCACAATAAGATGTTAATAAATCCTGTATAATGTATAACTTATTCATATTTGTTGATTGAGTTGATTCATCGTATGTGCATTTTTTAAGTGTTTAATCATACATGTTTGTAGTGTTAAACTAGAGATATAAATTTTCCTTTCCAATAAACCATCTTTGTAGACTAGATTGTTATGTCTCCTAGCGATATGCGTATGTTGGATTCAACATGGATGGTCGCATAACTATGGTCGGCATATTGACTTATAGAGCACTGATTTATATTGACATATAACATGCTTCCTTGGAGTTAGTATTGAGTTGGGCCAACAAGCCTTCTCACCATTCACATTCCTATTATTCCTAGCATGGCCCAAAGCTAGGTAGAGTGCATTCCTCTTCTTATTCTTCTCCTAAATCATTTGTTTACATATGTAGAGTGTAAGGAAATATTTTATTATAATTAAAAAAATATCATGAAATAAATTTTACCTTCAAAACTATTGACTGTAAAGATTATATGTAAAGTTTGCAAATGCATTTATTAATCAATGTTTTTTCGAGTGTATTTGAAGTACATAATATCAAAGTATTACTCTACTCACTTTGATCAATTGTAAAGAATGCATAATTTTGTGTGCCTCAATGTTTATAGCTTATGATAAGTTTGGTTCAATCATTGTTGGGTTTTACTCTAATTCTTGCTTCATCTATCCATGTCATTATTGGTGTTTTAGTCTGTGCCTACATACCCTAATCACAGTTTTTTTACACATGGTTAGAATTTACAAGTTACAAGTGTATTTCATTCATGTTATCATCAAATTATGCACTTAACTAGTTCAACACATAATTATTGTAGCCATCACTAGGAGTATTCCATGCACCAATTGTGCCATAGATTCAGATAATCCTTGTACCTGGAACTTCTAGTGTTCCTACACACATCGATGTTTTTTTCCTTTCACCGATCACTATACCCACTATGATTTTGAGTGAGGCCACTATTGTACACTTCATTGTTTGTGCATCTATTATAGGACCATATTTTAGTGGTGAATCTACTCTAATCACATCCATTGTTTTTTCCTCACTATTATTTTACAAGTGGTTAAAATTTACAAGTTAGATGTGTATGTCATGCATGTTATATCATTAAAGCATACTTAGTTTGACACCTAGTTATTACAACCATTGACAATAATATTCTATGCCCTACCTCCATCATTGTTTCAAATGCCCCTTGTACTTGGCCCTTCTAGTGCATCTACACATGATGACATTTTTCCACTTCACTTACTGCTATAACCATAATAGTGACTTCAATTTGTGTTGGCAGGGAGAATGATATTTGAAGAATGGCTCCATCTCCTATCTACGAAAGTTAAAATTCTAGTAGCGAGTTGAATAGTATATGAACATGTTAAGGATAAAATGACGTAGTACTCTATTCATGCATTCATATTTGGTCATATTAAATGGTTACCTATAAGTTTTGTAGTTAACAATTGTGGATAAGACTTATATGAGAAGGAGGACATCAAAAGCACCCATAACCTATGTGGAAGCAATGATATTTTGTTATATCCAGAATGATATTTTGTTATATTATTGGTTATTTGGTAGTAGTCAATTTATTTTCTTTCTTAATTTATAAATTGGGAAAATCAATTTGTAATCGAACCCCAATCTTAGATATATGCAAGCTGTTAGGATATTTAGACACTTAGGAGTTAGTTAAGATCAACTTGTGTAATATATCCGTTAGGGATAGTGTGTTTCTTTAGTATGCATTAGTATGCATTTGTAAATACTTAATCCGACGGTCACGATATGTTTCCGACATAGAGTGATCCGACGGCTCAACTTCTCTTAGATCAAACCTAACCTTGATCCGTGGCTTAACACCCGATTGGTCCATGATCTCTATTTAAAGAGCATGGAGGGTCATTGTTTAGTTGATCGATTATGAGAAGCTCATTTGTAACTTTCTTTCTTTGCATAATAAATTGTCCCGTAGAAGCTATTTGGCCGGGGCCGTGGAGTGTTTCCCTCAAGAGGGTTTAAACCACGTCAAAACATCGGTGTGTTGATCTGTGATCTGTTTGTGTGAAGTGGTTTCTCTTGGTGTTCGGTCCTTTGGTAGTACCCTGTGTACCCGAACATGGTATCAGAGCTTTTATGAAGTGCCGCTTCCGGTTATGATCTAGATCTTGAACTGTTGTTGCCGAAACTCGAAAGGGTTTCTAGTTCTGGTATTTCTGTGCATTTCTGGGCTGTGGGAGGTGTTCCATTGCGTCCGGAGCGTCGTTTCCATTGGGAAATAGTTTTCGTTTGATCGAAAACGGTTCCCGGTTGCTCCAGAAACGCGTTTTTCATCAGATCTGAAGGTATAATGTTACAGTGACGCATTTTTTATTTCGTTTTTTGAAAAGAAAAAAAATCTCATATTTAATTTTTTTTTACTGTTAGATTTTTTTTGGTTCGGATTGTTGCTTTCCCGTCTGCGTATGCTCTTTGCCGTGCACCTTGAGCGATCTCGGCAAATCAGAAACAGAAAGGGAAAGGGTTTTTCTCGGCTGCGTATGCTCTTTGCCGTGCACCTTGCGCGATCTCGGCAAATCAGAAACAGAGAGAAAACGTAGACTTTCCGGGAAAGCTAACAAGATCTAACTCCACAAGTGTGGAAAAGTTTTTTTTGTTTCGTTTTGTGGTTTGTTTTGCAGGAAAAAGGGCAAGCACGCAAACCGAGCAAGAAGAGTAAAAAAAAAAAAAAAAACCCTTCCTCATTTCAATATTTTACATACCTTTTAAACTAGCTCACTTGGTCCAAAGTTGCTTTATTCCTTAATAGGTCTTGAGTTCAAGTCTTAGGAAGTTACTTTAAAAAAAAGAAAAGTGCATGCAATTTCTATTTTCAAGTTACTTTATTGTAAAAGTGCATCTCACTTAAATAATATAAAATAAAAATACAAGTGAGTCACTTAAGCTTTTTATTTATTGTTGCACTATTTAAAAGTAATATCATTGTAAAAGTGAAATCACTTATTTTACAAAAGTGATTCACTTAAAAGCAACTTTTTTTTGTAAAGTGATTGTCAAAAGGTTCATCTTGGGAAGAGGGGGGTTCTTTTTTTTGCTGGACATTCTCTAGCTGCCACGTCACTATTGGGGACATCTTCAACAGTTTCTTTGTTCAAGCATAACTTCATCATACAGAGTCCGTTTTCAGTACCGTTTTTTTTGAAACCGCCTATTTTTTCGAGCTCTTCACATCCAGACTATTGGTTTATGCTTTTAAAGCCATTAATTTACAAATATGGCCGCCCCTTGTGATATTCTACTTAACAGTTCCAACTATTTCTCATGAAAATCTCGTATGGAGGATGTTCTACGAAGTAGGGGACTTTTCAGAATTACAACAGGGAAAGAAAAAGAACCCACTGATGATGATAAGAAAATAAAATGGGCAAATAGATGTGATGAAGCTCGTGGATTGATTGGGATGTCAATCTCTACTGATTTGCGATTCCACATATCTGGAATTGATGAACCTAATGCTGCTTGGGACAAGTTGGAAACTGTGTTTGGTAAACACAATGAAATTCGAGGTCACCAACTCGAAAATGAGTTGATTTCTTTAAATCCAAGTGACTTTTCATGCATTCAAGATTATTTATCTAAGTACAAAACTCTCAAGCTCTTATGTGCAGAATGTAAGATTGAGAGGAAAGACAAACAATGCATTTATCATATTCTTTCCAAACTTGGACCTGCATATTCTGTTTTTGTATCTACATTTTACTCCATGAAAGCGTCATTGAATGCAGCTAGCTATCAAGAGCCTAGTCTTGAATCCTTTTGTGATTCCTTGATTAGGGAACAAGATAAACTCATTCATCTTGGAATAATCAACAATGCAGATACATCTGGGAAAGCCTTATTGTCCCAACAGAAAGAAAAGTCCAAGCCTCCCAAGAAACAAAATTTTCGCAATAATAAGTCAAACAAGGGTCCCAAACCCTCTCAGTCAGCTCCTTCTTTAAAAAATGACAAAGGATCCAAGCCAAAAGGCAAGAAGACTGATCGTCATTGCAACTATTGCGGGAAAGATAATCATGATGAAGCAAAGTGTTTCAAGAAGATGGCAGCCTTGGAAGCAGCAATGAAGAAGCACCACATCAGCCTAGATTCGCCATCAGAATCTACCTCTCATGGACATGCACTTTGTGCTTCTGGTTATTCTTATAATGCATCTTCTTCTTCTACTTCAAATGAATGGCTCATTGATTCTGGAGCATCTTATCATATGGCTAAGGATCAAGCCATCTTTTCTACTATGCATGAATGTAACACCAAACAAATATTTGTTGGTGATGATAGATCTCTAAGTGTTGTAGGAGCTGGAACAGTTCCAGTAGATAATGGTCATTTTAGTGATGTACTATGTGTTCCAAGAATTTCCTGCAATTTGTTATCAGTCTATCAGATCACTCATTCTGGTGAAGGTAAAACTGTGACCTTTACACCTCACCAAGTTGTAATCAAGGATTTTAAAGATCCTCAACAGGTTCTAGCTACTGGAATTATTGATGATATTACCAGGTTGTACAAGTTTAACAACTTTGGGTCATCACCTTTCCCTTCAGTTTTTGTTGCTCATAGTGATAACTTGAGCAAACTTTGGCATGAGCGATTTGGTCACTTAAATTATCGCTCATTGCAACAACTATGTAAAGAAAATATGGTGACAGGTCTTCCGATGGTATCTTGCAGAGATGGTGTTTGCTCCGGTTGTGTACTCGAAAAACATCATCGGGACAGTTTTGACAAACGTGCCTCTTGGCACGCCTCGGTTCCCTTGGAGCTTGTGCATAGTGACTTGTGTGGTCCTCTTCCATCTGCTTCCTTTTCTGGTTTCAAGTATTTCTTAACTTTCATTGATGATTACACCAGACGCACTTGGGTTTATTTCCTAAAACTTAAGAGCGAAGTATTTAACATGTTCTTGGCCTACAAGGCCCTTGTTGAAAAACAATCTGGTCATCAAATTATTAAGTTAAGATCTGACAATGGAGGAGAATATGTTAACAAACAGTTCACTACTTTCTGCACTGAACAAGGCATCCAACAACAGCACACTGTTCCATATACACCACAACAAAATGGTGTAGCTGAGCGGAAGAACCGCACTTTAAAAGAAATGGCTAATTGTATGATCCAATCTAAGGGACTAAGTCTTCAATTTTGGGCTGAAGCCATTAATTGTGCAAATTACATAGTTAATCGCACCCCCACTAAAGCATTACAAGGTATAACACCGGAAGAAGCATGGAGTAAAACTAAACCTGATGTAAGTCACTTCCGTGTGTTTGGTAGTGAAGCATGGGCTCACATTCCGGATGAAAAACGGAAAGCATTGCAGCCTAAAAGTGAAAAGTGCATATTTGTTGGATATTCTGAAGATGTAAAAGGTTATAGACTTCTTCAACCACATTATCATGCTATAATCATTAGAAGAGATGTTAAATTTGATGAAAATATCTTGGCCTGCGAGCCTAACTCGGCGAGTGTGCCATCTTTGGCCTGCGAGCCTGATTCGGCGTTTGTGCCTTCTTCTTCTTCTTCCAACTTCCTTGACAGGTTTCCAACTCCAGTTTCTGATGATGACAGTGAGGATGAAAATCCACCTCCACCTGCTCATGTTCCTCCAGTTGCACCAGCACAAGTGCTTCCTCGATGGGTCCGTTCAACATGTGAAGCAGCTGGTGATCTTGCCGGTGATCCTAGAGATCAACGTCGAACACGTTCTCAGTTTCAGCGAGCCTCTTCTCTTTTGGCTCAAGTTTCCGAGAATCATGATCCATAAACTTTTGCAGAAGCTTCAGGGAATCCAGATTGGGATGCAGCCATGGATGAAGAATATCGTTCCTTAATGACGAACGATACTTGGGATCTTGTACCTCTTCCAAAAGGAAGAAAACTTGTCAGATGTAAATGGGTCTACAGAACTAAGTATACATCAGATGGAAGTGTTGAAAGACTTAAGGCAAGGTTAGTTGCCAAAGGTTTTTCCCAAGTTGAAGGGATTGACTACAATGAAACCTTTGCTCCCGTCGCCAAAATGAACTCCATCCGCCTTGTTCTTTCCCTTGCAGCCTTACACAACTGGGAAGTCCATCAAATGGATGTCAAGTCTGCCTTCTTACATGGTGATTTACAGGAGGAAATTTACATGGAACAACCTCCTGGCTATGTTCAGAATAACTCTAGCCTTGTCTGCCGCCTTAAGAAATCCTTATATGGCCTTAAGCAAGCTCCTAGAGCTTGGTATGCCAAAATGGATAACTTTCTCCTTGACACTGGTTTTTCTAGATGCCATTCTGACCCCAATGTCTATACCAAGAAAGTAGGAAACCATCTCATCATACTTGTTCTATATGTTGATGACCTTATTCTTACTGGTAGTGACCCTAAGCTTATAACCCATGTGAAATCCAGTCTTAAACAAACTTTTGAAATGTCAGACTTAGGACATTTGCATTATTTTCTTGGTCTCCAAGTTCTGCAAACCAAAGAAGGAATCTTTCTTTCTCAGTCTAAGTATGCTTGTGACCTTCTTCGTCGCTTTCACATGGAAGATTGTACACCAGCCCCTTCTCCCTTCCAGTCTGGAGTCAAACTTTCTGCCACTTGTACTTCACCTGAAGTCGATGCCACCTTGTATCGTCAGCTTGTTGGTTGTCTCTTATACTTGACTCATTCCCGTCCTGACCTTTCCTTTGCCGTTGGTAGAGTTGCCCGTTATATGCAGACACCTCATGAAAGTCACTGGAAAGCAGCTAAAAGAATACTTCGATATATTCGAGGTACAGTTCAGTTTGGGATTCATTACAGTACAGGGGGGAAACCTTTGTTGGTTGGTTTCACTGATTCAGATTGGGCCGGCGATCCTGATGATCGAAAGTCTACTGCAGGTTATGTTTTCAGTCTGGGCTCTGGACCTATTACTTGGGCTTGTAAGAAACAACAAGCTCTTGCTCTTTCTTCAGCAGAGGCAGAATATCGAGCAGCAGTTAATGCCAGTCAGGAAGCTTTATGGCTTCGACAGATTCTTTCAGAGTTTGGATTCGAGCAGCAGCAGCCTACTCCACTTTGGTGCGACAATCAAAGTGCCATCAAGCTTGCCAAAGATCCAGTTCTACATCAACGCAGCAAACACATTGAGCTACACATGCACTTCATCAGAAATCTTGTTCATGATCGTGTTCTTGAAGTGCTCTTTTGCCCTACAGATGATCAAGTTGCAGACATCTTCACCAAGTCTCTTACAGAAGCGAAGTTTTCTAAACTTCGATCTATGTTAGGAGTTCAGGAACTTGTCATTAAGGGGGGATAGGCTCTAATGCCTCCTTCCTTCTCCTAATAGTGTCACTTTTGTAAATCCTTCAATCCTATCCCAAGTTGTTCTTAAGGGGGGATGTTAGGATATTTAGACACTTAGGAGTTAGTTAAGATCAACTTGTGTAATATATCCGTTAGGGATAGTGTGTTTCTTTAGTATGCATTAGTATGCATTTGTAAATACTTAATCCGACGGTCACGATATGTTTCCGACATAGAGTGATCCGACGGCTCAACTTCTCTTAGATCAAACCTAACCTTGATCCGTGGCTTAGCACCCGATTGGTCCATGATCTCTATTTAAAGAGCATGGAGGGTCATTGTTTAGTTGATCGATTATGAGAAGCTCATTTGTAACTTTCTTTCTTTGCATAATAAATTGTCCCGTAGAAGCTATTTGGCCGGGGCCGTGGAGTGTTTCCCTCAAGAGGGTTTAAACCACGTCAAAACATCGGTGTGTTGATCTGTGATCTGTTTGTGTGAAGTGGTTGCTCTTGGTGTTCGGTCCTTTGGTAGTACCCTGTGTACCCGAACACAAGCTCAATCTAAGTCATGACAAAAAAGAGGAAGATTATATTTTGAGATGCGCTTGGCATTAGCAAGTAAAGTGGGGCTTACTAAATTCCACCATTATCCATTTTAGTAGCCAATGCCATACATACAAGTAATTATGTGATGATATATATACTTTGAGATAAGTACATTCATGCCATTTTGGATTATGTATTTTGGAAATACAATTTTTAACAAAATATTTATGATTCATTTTCCTTATGTGTCATTACATAAATCCATTTGTATTCTAATCCACTTCAATTTTAAGGAAACAAAATTATTTGCATTGTAAAATTGCATTTCTATTCTTGATCCATTTAAGTTTATCTCATGTATCAAAATGGTTTGGTTTGTAAAGAGGAACATGTTCATGGCTTGTTCGTTACTCTAGAATGATATGTAAGTTTCCTTCTTCTTGTAGATATGGGGGAGTTAGTGATTACAAAAATTATATCATGTAAAATCATTGGGTTTATTATGGTAATAGTAGGAGCACTTTATGATTGTAGCGGTTGTTTGTCCTAAAAGTCAGTTTCAATTAAGATTTATAGCAACATAATTCAAATCGTCATTGAGTAAGTATGTAGAGAAAGGAATGCAACTCTTAACGTGTAAGAAAGATATAATACAATTATTATCCAAATCATACATCAAAGCTTATCCATTAATTATTTGTAGATAACAAATAATGCAACAACTTTTTATTCATTTGGTCAAATGAGTTGGTCATTTCATTCATTATCCATAAGTAACAAAGAATTCAAGCCCAATCCCATCCCATTTATTATTTTTTTCTCTTATTATTTGTGTTATATTGAAAATAAATAAATAATAATGAAAAGGATAAAAATGATGTCCAATTTTAAGTCATCTCGAATATTTTTAATATTTCATAATGTTGAAGTAATTATGAGAAAGGACTAAGTTCTTATAAAGTCTTAAGTTTTCCACCACAACTACCTTTAATATTAATTAAAGATCTCTTAACCTTCCAGTCACTCTCTAAAATTACTTTAAAAAGACATGTTTCAACCTTCATAGGACTAGAATAATGATGTACTGTTAAGGATGTCAATCTTAAATTCTCTAAGGTCACATGATGTAGTTTTTTGATGGCTCACTACTACACTCTTATGTAGAGATAAATGTTAGTTGTTAATTGTACATCCTCTTTGTTCACGCATGATGGAATTGTTTAATGGTTCATTATACTTACACATGTAAACATTTGTGTTGGGAGGTCAAGTTTGCAATTCATTCATCTAGACATTTGATGGTAGGTGTTTTGGGCATCATAATGGTAATAGAAAAACACGTGTATGAAGCAATGAAACATTTTTTTTATATGTTTGGTTTGTATTCCTCCATGTTCATTTTTTAAGGTTTCCTTGAATTCCAATTTAATGTGAGTTGAAACTTGTGATATAATGAAATTTTGTGTTGGTTCAATCAACCATTAGTGAACTGTTATTCTACACATCATAATTATGCTATGGGATCCCTTTGTCCACTAGTCACACACTCACATGTGTTTTTTTTTTGAAATTCTATATTGAGGATTTTGTTCAATGGGATGAAATGAAAAAGTTTATGTTGGGAGGCCATTAAGAGGCCAACTTCAGAAGTCACTACCTTGGAAATTTATGAAGGGTGCATTGGGATTTGGAATGGAGAACCACATTTATGTGGGGTGACATAATATAGTTCTACTAATTTATTTGATTTTATTCCTTTGATGCTGTTTTAGTACTGGGTGTCCCTAAATTTCCTTTGGATGTGAGTTACAAGTCATGATATAATGGAAACTGAGATTTGGATTAATGAGCCATTGATTCCTTTGGATTTGGAACGAATAATTAAACTAGGGTCCCCTTCATCT
Source organism: Larix kaempferi (assembly GCA_027924585.1). NCBI lineage: Eukaryota > Viridiplantae > Streptophyta > Pinopsida > Pinales > Pinaceae > Larix > Larix kaempferi. Next base: position 4,275,685 of record BSBM01000071.1, read on the forward strand.
TCTAACCACATGTCGTGACAATATGCATTTTTTCATATGATTTCGAGATCCATGGTTTCTTTTATTGGGATGTAACAATTTTTTTTGCATTGGGGGATTAAATTTGCAAAGAGATATCTTGGAATTGATGCAGAGCATGCCACTCTCTAGATTGTAAAAATAGATATTTGAGAGGTGACAAAATGGAATTTTTAAAATTCATTTGGTCTTTATGCCCTCAGGATAATTTTTGTAGGTGTCCCTAAATATCATTTGGTTGTGAGTTGCAACTCTTGATAAAATGAAAATTAGGTGTTAGATCAATGAGTCATTTATTTTGTTGGAATCTAAAGATAATAATTATGTTAGGGGAACCATTAGTTTTCCAGCCACATGCACTAACATGTTTTTTTACAAATGATTTCTAGATCTAGGATTTTGTTCAATGGGATATCATGTAGAAGTTCACATTTAGGGGTAATTTACATAGGGTGTGTTGGGATCCATCATGGAAAATATAGATGTTTGAGGTGATGTAATGAGATTTTGTTGATCTATTTGGTTTTCATGCTCTTGGGACCATTCTTGTAGGTGTCCCTGGATGTCATTTAGATGTAAAATGGAACATATGATAAAATGGAAACTCGGCATTGAATCAACGGCTTGTTTGATACATTCAATTCCAAACATCATAATTACACTAGGGGCACCCTTCCTAATATACTCACATGCCTCAACATGTGTTTCATTAAATGAATTTCATATCCATGGTTTCATTTAGTGCGACGCAATGAAAACATTCATGTTGGGGGGTCAAGTTTCAAAACCATTCTCCAATATATGGTATCCCGTAAGAACATGGGATCTCATACACACCTTTATAAAGAAAGGGATCTATCGATTCGTTAAGTGAATCCAGCATACCTCTAATGGTATTAGGGGATTTGAAAGAGGTATTGATATTATTCTTCCTAAGAATCCTTGCTATCTTGTCAGTGACTCCATGGATGTATGGGATGACCAATGAGGGGTTGTTATCACCAACCTTATCACGAGACCTAGTGCCGACTTTGTGGATAATCTTCCTAACAATGGATTCATTGCATCCATTATACTTAAACACTTGGGCTAGATGCCAACGTTCATAATCTAGGTGGTCTTTATCTGAAACCAACTAAAGTATTAATGACCTCGAGTTTTATGGGTTGGGTGATGGTGGGAGTTGGCATGAAGATATTGTTCAGTGTAAGTTGGTTTCCTAAAAAATTGATGAGCCAATGTACTATATTGCTTCTTGGTAATCATTACATCAAGAAAATGCATACTTCCTTTGGCTTTTGTTTCCATGGTGAATTGGATGTGTTCAAACTCTTTGTTCAGATGATGGAAAAACTTATCCAGCTCCTCATTACCATGAGGCCAAATAACGTTTGTGTCATCAACATATCTTTTCCACATATTGGGCTTAAGGGGATAAGTGTCTAAAGTCCTAGTTTCAAACCATTCCATGTAGAAGTTTTCCACAGTTGGGGATAGGGGAGACCCCATGGCAACACCACTTGTTATAGCTTCCTGCATAAGGAATGTGCAAGTTCAAATCCTTAACGAGCTAGTGGAATCATAGTTGAGACTATACTACGAATTTTCACGGTGCTTCTTGGCCGAACATAATGTGGGGTTGTATTACGTATGGTGAAAACGGATGTGAAGCCTTTGCATATCTCAAGGTGAGCTCAGATATTTCAGTCAGCACACAACATGCGTGATTAATAATGACCATAGATTATTGGGATCGAAACCCGATGGATTGTCAAGCGAATTCATGGAAATGATGTAATTTGTGGACATATGTCAATTGAAATCCTCACTCCAAATCCCAAGGAGAGTTTCAACTAATAAAAATTTAAATAATTAAAATATAAATTAATACAAATATTTAACATCAAAGCAAATTGGAAAATAATTTTGTACTACTGAACTAATATATGGAAAATGATTCCATTATATCAGAAACACAATAATAATAATAATTAAATATTAAATAATAATTGACATTATTTAATAATTAATTTAATATTATTTCATGTATTCAATTTCATTTAATAAACTTGAAGATATTTAGTTGATATTCATAAATGAATATCATTCCATGTCTTAGGTAAAGTAATAATGTAAATAATAATAAAAAGTGATAATGCCAATATCTCAATATATAAATGTTAGTCAATATCTTACCTTTTTATTCAATTTACGATTAACATTTTAATAAATAATAAGGCAATGATTCTCATTTGAATATTGCAAACTAGATAATATCCAATACCTTATTTCTTTATTAAATATTTGATATCATTTAGAATCAATATCTTCTCTCCACTTGAGTGTCAATATTGAATTACCATTCAAATTATTTCTTTATTAAATATTTTTTTGTTATTTAATATATATCATGTAGAGTCATTATCTTCTATCCACTTGAGTGTTAATATTGAAATAACATTCAAATTTAAATATAGTACAAAATGCATTTTTTCTTATACTAAGGTAATAGTCACTATCTTAAGTTTTCCTTTAGATATCAAGAAGATTTATTGTATTTACTCTATAGTAAATGTCAATCTAAAAAAATGTCAATATTCAAGTATCAAAAAAGTTTAATATAATCATTTAAATTATGTCAATATATATTTGAATCTTGTATTTGGGTTGCAATCAATATCCTATCTCAATATTGGTTGTAATCAATATCTAAAATTTCTCTTAATGTTAATATGGAAGTACCAATGGATTTGAAATAAGGTAAAAATAAATAAATTTATGAAGGAATAGTTTCAACAGGACTATTGTTGACACAACGACTGTCGACAGGGGTTCACTGCACACTATCGTCAACAAACCACCAACTAAAATCCCTTACGCACCGGCCCAAAACAATGTTAACCCCTCTAGCAACACTCGCAGAGCGAATGAAGTCTCACCTGAAATGCACAAGGGGGCTGCAGGAACCAAGTTTCCGCAGTGGAGTTGAGGACATGCATCAAACACACATTGCACTCATAGAAACTAGAGATTATATGATTCGCACTACGCTAACATTTCATCATTCTCATATTCGTCAATCGTAGAGTTAACATACAACAGGCATTCACATCAACATGATCTGATTACTCATTAATATAAACAACGATTACTAAACCCATAGAGCATCAAAACATCTCATTAATCATTCACATTCATCATTCAATAAGAACAAATACAAAGAGAAAACCATAATCAAACATCTTCATGCATTCATTAAACCTGCGGAATGACCTTCGCAGAAACAATCAATACATCATATTGCGGATAAAAGACAGATCAAAACTGACAAAGTCGATCACTCTATTCATCATTCAATTCTTATATGCCCTTAGGATTACAATCATACTTCTATTTATACAAAACTAAGTGGTTACAAAATGGTCCACATGACCCTTATCTAACTAACTATCTACTTTCATGCTTTTGTGTTCTCCATGGATGGCCCTTTCTTCCGCGGATTCTCCCTTTTGTAGCTATCAGCTTCCGTACTTCCTATGGAATAATATCGTGCCAATAGGCCCCCAACACAAACTTGTGGCTCGACCTCGAGCCACCTCAGCTGGACACCATTGGTACTTCTCTCTGTTGTCGATGTGGTAAACTTCTGAATCTATTCTTGACGTGTGGAGCTCGCTATCATGTACTTCTCGAACTCATCCACCAATCTCTGGGAACCTTGATCATCTACCTCGAACTCATCCTCCAGTCTTTCGAAACCATGATCATCTACCTCGTCTGCACTTGCTCGGGTACTTCAGACTTGCTGCGACCTGGGGACAACTTCATCGTCGTTGCCAAATTGTGAAATAGGCTATCTGCTCTGGCACATTTGTTTCGCACATTTGACAGTCCACTGTTGGAGCCAGCAGGCATCCGCCCCTGGTGTTTTGGTGGTCGGGGGAACCCCGACCATTCTAACTACTACAACACTCTTAGACATCTCGGGTGAGACCTCGTCTCTGTTCCTCCTGAGTGTCCTCGTTGCCTCCTTCGCCGGTTGTTCGTGCACTATCGTCGTTCTGGCTCTTAGAGGACCTGGGTTGCTTCCGCTCGAAATGAAGTGCACCATTGCAACTATATCACTAACCTTTTCCACGGATTCCTTGGGATTTCCTACTGAACTTCCTAACATTCCGCATCTAACTTACAGACTCACATCAAACAACGCACTATTTCCCTTCTTAGATTTCCTATACTTCAACGTGCGTTCTTTACCCTGACGGCGGTATTTATGATTGCTTCTTGACACTTGCTCATCATCTGAAAAATATTATCCATGACTTGTCAAATCTTTCATCATACTCCTCTGCCATCTTCAGGTGATGTCGATCCGCAATAATCATACTCGGATTTGACTCCCTCATGCTAAGCCGTGCGAAGCATCGGCTAGCGACCTAGATGGACATACTTCCCACATGCTTCCCAGTTTTTAACATCATTGGTTTTTTTTTTAACTATGTTTCTAAACTGCTATGCACCTGATCATGGCGATAAGGTTTCACTTGATTCCCATTTACTAGCTTAGGCAACAACATGCCATCTAAGCTCTTTAGTTGTACCGTACCTCCGTCAATAACAAAATCTATAACATAGAGAGCTAACCAATGCATCTGTAACTTACCTGGATGCTTAGTGAACTTACTGTCATATAGAAGAACTGTATCCCCGCGCTGAAAGTGCTTTTGTTTAATATAGCGGTTGTGCCAAACCTTCTGTCGATCCTTTTCCACCTTCTGATAAAATCCTGTGATGAACCTGTCCTCATCAAGCTGTACCAATTGGGCCAATCATTCCTCCAGTGCTCCATCATTGCTCATGCCGGTGACAACTACAATCCGTGGACTGGGGACAATGTACTCCATCGGCATCATGGCTTCCTGCCCTTAGACGAGCTTGAACGGTGTCTGGCTAGTCAAACGTTTGCAAGTTGTGCGATACGCCCAAAGTATCACAGGGATATTCAAATCCCAATCATCCTGATTCGTGTTGCATACCTTTGTGAGAACATGATCCAGGATTTTGTTAAATGCTTCCACTGTTCCGTTTTCCTGCGGATGATAAGGGGTGCTCTTTCTGTGTTGTATCTGAAATTCCTCTGTCATTGCTGCGATTGTCTGATTAACAAAGTGAGTCCCTTGTTCACTCATCAATACTTTTGGGCACCTAAACCTGGTGACCACATTGTCGAAGAGGAATCTTGCGGTTGTTGCAGCTCAGTAATCCTTCACCGGGGCTTCTTCTTCCCATCGCGTCAAGTAGTCCGTTGCTGTAATTATATAGCGTGACCATGTTCTTCTTCTGGGTGGGTTGATGGGTCCCACAAAGTCAACTTCCCACTTGTCGAAAGCCTGCAATGTCAACTGAGGTACTAGTGGCATTTCATCCCTTCTTGATGGCTTCCCTATCCATTGACATACATCGTAGCTTTTAACATAGTTTGCGGCATCTCCATGCATTGTTTGCCACCATAGTCCTGCTCGTAAAATATTCCTTGTTGTGGCATGTCCTCTGTAGTGTCCCCCGACGATCCCGTCATGAGATTCTGCAAGAATCCTCTCGTGTTCATGCAGAAGGACGTATCGTCGAAGTATCTCGTCTGGCCCCATTTTATACAATTGTCCTACGATCAATTGAAAGTCTGCAGCTCTGACAACTAGCTGCTTCTTTTGGTTGGTAGTGAAGCTTGTCGGCGCTTCCCCTGTTTCCAGAAACTGAATGATTTGTTCATAATGGTTGTCAACCATTCCAATCCTAAACAACTGAGGATCCGACAATCCTTCGTCAATGCTCCTTGGTTCTTCCCCTAAGTCACTTCGTGACAAGTAGTCTGGGCTTGCATTTAGTCATGTTGGCTTTATGATGATTTCAAAATAAAAATCCTAGAATAACAACAACCAGCGATAGATCTTCCCCCCCAACATAGGATTGTTCATCAGGTATTTTAATGATGAGTGATCGGTGAACATTTTAAAGTGCCCCCCTAATAGGTAGTGTCAAAATTTCTATAGGGCGTAGACCATCGCCAACCCTTCTAGCTCTGTGGTGGTATAATTATTCTCCACAGTAGACAACTTCATACTTGCAAAGGCTATCAGGTGGTCAATGTCGCCTTCTTCTGGTTGGGACAAGATGACTCCTAATGCGACTGATGACGCATCGGTGTGAACGTGAAATTCCTTCATCCAATTTGGAAATTCCAATATAGGAGTGGTAACCATGTTTTCTTTTAATATGTCTAGACTCTTCTGGCACTCTGCATTCCACTCAAACTTGGAGTCTTTCTTCAACAACTTATCCATTGGGGCTATGATTTCTACATACCATTTGATAAACTTTCTGTAGTAGCCTATGTGGCCCAACGTCGCTCGCAATTGCTTGAATGTTGTCGGTGGTGGGAGGTTGACAATAATTGCAATCTTTGCCGGGTCTACCAACATTCCTTCCTGGCAAACAATGTGTCCCAACAAAATTCCAAATGGAGCACAGAAGATGCACTTCTTCAGGTTTAATGAGATCTGGTACTGTCAACATTGTTCCAACATTAGCCTTAGGTTTGCGATGCGATCCTTTACCAACCCATACACTGTCCAATCGTCCATATAGATGGCAAGAAATTTATGAATATAGTCTTTGAACGATGGCACTACTAATCTTGAAAAAATGGCTGGAGCATTCTTCAATCCAAACGGCATCATTGTGTACTAAAAGCAACCCCATTGTGTGACGAATGTAGTCTTATGTCGGTCTTCCTTCGCGATTTTGATCTGGTGATAGCCTGAAAACCCATTTGTAAATGAGTAGATCTCCCGACCTCCTACTCCTTCCATCACCTCATCCGTGAATGGTGTCGGGAATGGGTCGTGTAAGCATGCATCGCTCAATTTTCGCAAGTCGACACAGATTCAGACTTCCCTGGTTTTCTTGTCCTAGACCACCATCGGGCTGATCCACTCGGATTCTTCGACTAGTTCTATAATGTCGGCTTCCAACATCCTTTCAATCTCAGCCTGCACTCTCTCCTTGTGCCTTGGATTCAATCGGTAGGGCCGCTACTTGACTGGATTCGCATTGGGTTGTAGGGGGGTCTTCATTTTGCCTAAGTCCTCGAAAATTCCTTTCATCTCTAAGAATTTCATTGGGAACAAATCCTGAAACTCATGCAACAGATCCGTCATCTTTGCAATGGTGGACTCATCGCAATAATCCCTAATGCTTCAAACTTTGGGTTCTCCTTCAACCCAATGTTTACTTTCTTGATCTTCAGCGGTTGCTGGAATTTGTCGAAAGGAATTTATGGTGCCTCGACACTGCGACTACCTTCTGATTTCGGCACATGCATAGCCCTTGGATCGTCCTCGTCATTCAACTCTCCCGTGATGTTGTAGCACTCCATCATCATTTCTGGTGTCGCAGTCCACCGAAGTTCTAATGGTTTCTCTATCGGTACTTCTTCAAAGATCTTCTCGCGGATCACTTGTAGCGCACTATGGATGAAGGGTTCTCATCTGAGAAACAAAACGTTTGGCTGAAGCCAAGTGTTAGCTTCTCCCATGAAGTCATTCTGCGTCCCAGTTCTGCTGCGACATACCAACTCTGTGGTACTTCATCCAATGTGTGAACAAATGCATGGACCCACTCCTCTTTTTCTCATAATATTCATTTGCTTTTGCACTCAACCAAATGCACCTTCGGGTCACTTATGTTGTCAAACTTCCTTCCGCTATATCCTTCTGCATCGCCAAACCTAACTGTCATTAGGTGGCGACATAGTGGCCAGGTTGTGATATTAGGATTGTGCGCTTCCCACCAGCACGTAGGAGTAGCCTTTAAGGCTTCCTCCAACGCCAATAGACGCTGCGGCTCCACCATTTTCTCTTCAAACTCTGTGAGAAAGGTGTTCAACTTAGGAAATCCCTCATATGTTGGTAGCGTGTACTCCTCTGTGGCTACCCATCGTAGTGACTATGTGATCCTTGCACATCTCCTAAATGACACTTCATGCATCTGGTTCTGCCAATTCTTGAGCGCCTCACCCAAATCTGACGATGCTGAATTCACACTGTGCCAAACCAATTCACCGTCTGTGGTAGGATTAATGTAATCCTTAGATATATTGTATACACTATCCCATCCCTCCGTAAATTCATCTCTCGCTGGTTCAACGTATCGCTGCCCTTCCATAGGATCCAAAGGTGCAATGACCCTCATCTCGCGATTCTCAAATGACATTGTCCGCTTCTTAAAGTTGTTAATTGCTAGATTATCGATTGCCTAGTCAATCCCTAGCAGCAATGGGTAGGGGTTGGTATTGTCCACAATTTCAATTACATCGAAATCTACATAAGACTCGAGGCCCTCAATCTCAATAGGAAGTTGGTACACCCGACCAAGTGGAGTAACCTTACTCTGGTTTTCTAATTGCAACTGCACTGGTGACCAGGCCAACTGCGGTTTCCCCATGGTCTCCCATGTCTTCTTTGTCAGAATGTTGACATCTGACCCTAGGTCTAAGATAATTGAGTCGACATCAAAAGCTCCAATTTGTGTCGACATTCGCATCTCTCACTTTGTCTTCCTCTTGTGTATGCGATTAACTCTTTGTTCCTGGCGTACACCCTCCCGTTGATTCAACATATTGGATATTTCCTCCAGCACATCCTGATCCTTTTCCAACTCCAGGAAACTCTTCAAGAAGGCGTTAAGGTATTAGCCTTTCCCCGCAACTTCGTCTTGTCGAACGTCAATGGCATATCGTAGATAACTTCTTCCTAAAGAGGTAACTACCTCCTCTATCTCATCGCCTCTTGCGCTTCCAAGAAGATATCCCTTTTGACCTCCGCATCAAAAGTGACATGTTTCTGTACTGTTGATCAGACAGTAGCTCGTGGCTCGTCGGCTCCTGTCATTGCCCCTCCTCGTGTCACCACTACAACAGTCGCATGTTGTTTTCGAGCCTCCGTCGACATCATCTGTACTGCCGGTGGATTCTGATTCTGGTTCTGTGGAGGTGGTGGCTGATTCTTGGTCTTCCATTTTGTGATGAGCTACGGACAGTCTTCAACACCATGATCCACAACGCTGCAATAAGTGCACTTCTTTGGTGCTGGATTCGGGCAATCCCTCTAATAGTGCCCCTGCTGCCCACAATTGTAGCATTTAATCAGTCCTCATCCTCGTCCAATAGCTCCTCCTCGCCTTGCGCCAGCACCTCGACCTCTGCGGAATCCTCATCTCGCCCCTCCACGTGGTGGGACATATGGTTGGTACTACGTCTTCCCATACTTTGGCTGTTGAGGTGATTCATATGGTGGGTACTACGATGACGGATAATACGGTGCCGCATACTACAGTGCCGGATACTGCGGTTTCCCATACTGCCCCTGATCATATTACTGCGGTTGGTGATTATACTGGGCCGACAGCTGGTTATACTGCTGTTGTTGCTGACTTAGTGCTTCTTCTTCTCCTTCCATGAAATATGCAGCTGCAATTCTCTCTTGGAGTAGGCCATAATCTCTGCAGTTGTTATCATCGTGGCCAACCGATTTACAAAACTTGCAATACAAGTTCTCTGGTTTCGACACAGTCTTCTAGTCGATGGCCTCTCATTTGGCAGATATGACACCAAGTAAACCCTCCCTGACTGAGGGTATTTGGTGCACCAAATTGCAAATAGTATCGAAAGTCTAGGCACTGGTCCTTGTTGTGTCCCTTTGTCCTACACCTAGTACACCAAATCTCTTCGTGAGCCTCTTTCCCCTTCTTCATATCTTGCAATTGGATCATCAAATTTTCCAGCTGTGCTTGTATTTGATCCATACCCAACCCTCTCACCGATTGGTGAAGCCTCCATCTTCATCGCAATATCTAATGCTTCCGGTTGGGTCGCAACCTTCTGTTGCATTAGTGGTCCGTGGATGTGTGGTGCCAGTCCTACGATGAACCACTCCTTGTGCTACATATCATTTATCCCAAAGCTTACCTTCGCTATCAATGTCTTGTATCACTGATCAAATTCCCATACTAGCTCATTTGGGTATTGCTTGATTTCTTTGAGCTTAGTGACATACTGCGATTCCGACTTTGGCTTTCTAAATTCATTGATCATTCCTGCTTTGATCTACCCCAATGATCTGGCTGGTGTTAGCGTCGAAACCCTCATAAACTTCATAAACCAATCCAGTGCACGACCCTTAAGGGTTGTTGCTAGCTGTCCCTATTTAATAGCTTCATCCTGGACCTGCTTCATGGTCCATATTTCTTCGCACAGAAACCAAAACTGCTCAGGATCCTCAGTCTCGTTTCCTTGGAAAGTGGGCATTTTTGTGTCGTCTGCCATTCTAACGTTGCTATTGTTATTGTTTACTGATGCACTACTTTTACCGCTACACGTGGGGAAACTTTGAGAATAGCTTGGGTTTCCTCTTGTGAAATTATGGGTATTGCACGGGGTTGCAGGTATGTTGTAACTTACGATCCATGTCTCTTATGCTTCTGGGCTAGCGTGGTCACCGTCTTCTTCACAATAGGGTCACTTTCTCCCTTGAGGTCCTGTTTTGCATCCTTCTGTTCCAATCCTCTCATGAGACTCTCTCGGTCCTCCTCTTCTTCTGAGGACGTCGAAATATTGCTACACCCCTCAAGGTACCACACTCCTCATCAGCTTCCCATATAAACTCGTTGTCGCTCATGTCCATCTACCTTGCATCTTTCTATTGTATCTGCATTCACACGACACCTACAACCTTCGCACATTGATCTTTTTACTCGTTGGAAGTCATCCTCAAAATGCCTTTTTCGCAGACGAGCATCTTAATCCACAACTTTAGCAACAACAAGAACCTTCCCCTTGGTCCCCTAAATAAATTCCTCTCCGTGTCGCTGTATGATTTGATTGTGTTTATTGTGAACTAAGTAATATATCCCTCTAGGATACTATCCACCCATAAATCGATAGCCCTTGATACTGTGTTGTCGACACGTTTCAGCTATCGAATCAGTTCTGGCGTCCAATTCTCAGGCTCAGTCTTTTGGAAATGGTGCTTCTGGAATGTTAGATGCGCTAACCACTTGTGCAGCAGTACTGGGAATTTGCATAAAAATATTTCGTGAATATCTGAATAAATGTACTTCTGTAACCAACTGCTTACTATCTGTCTGGGGTTTTTCTTTTCTCCTTCTGCGAATTCTTTTGTCTTTCTGTCAAACCACTCTTGGATCTTCGGTTTCATCGGGTTCCACAACATATCCTCTTCTTTTCCTCTTCAAGGTCCCGGCAACAGAACCATTTGTTAACACAGTGACTATCGAAAGGGGTTCATTGCACACTGTTGTCAACAAACCATCAAACAAAGACCCTTATGCACCATCTTAGAAAGGTGTTAACCCTTCCAGCAACACTTGCAGAGTGAATGAAGTCTCACCCGAGATGCACAAGGGGGCTGTAGGAACCAGCTTTCCGCAATGGATTTGAGGACATGCATCAAACACACATTGCACTCGCAGAAACAAGAGATTATATGATTCTCACTATGCTAACATTTCATCATTCGCATATTCATGAATCGCAGAGTTAACATACAATAGGAATTCACATCAACATGATCTCATTACTCATTAGTATAATTAACGATTACTAAACCCACGGAACATCAAAACATCTCATTAATAATTCGCATTCATCATTCAATAGGAACAAAGACAAAGATAAAACCATAATTGAACATCTTCATGCATTCATTAAACCTTCGGAATGACCTTCACAGAAACAATCAATAGATCATATTGCAGATACAAAATAGATCAAAACTCACAAAGTCGATCGCTCTATTCATCATTTGATTCTTAGATGCCCTTAGGCTTACAATCATACTTCTATCTATACAAAACTAAGTGGTTACAAAATGGTCCACATGACCCTTATCTAACTAACTATCTACTTCCACGCTTTTGCGTTCTCCGCGGATGACCCTTTCTTCCGCAGATTCTCCCTTTTGCAGCTATCGGCTTCCGCACTTCCTCTGGACTAATCCCGTGCCAACAACTATACATCACATTTTGTATATTTTATATTTTTTCAAAGTCAAATTGTACATTTTCTATACAATTTTATACATGTAAAGGATTTACATATTCATATTGTATAATTTAAATAAGAAAATGGAATATTTGAAATAACGAATTGTTCAAAACACATTTAATTTTTTCTATATTACATTGTCACAATAATGATCTTGAAATAAGCATCTTAAATTTGAATATGTATATATATATATATATATATATATATATATATATATATATATATATACATACAACCATTTTTATTGTTGTATTGAGACATAAAAAACATAACCCTCTCTATGTCACATGTGACGTTAACCCTTTTATTATAACATTTACCTCTATTAAAAATTCCTTGAAAATCTTATTTTTCTTTATATTGTTAATTTTTATATTAATATTAAAATTCAACCAATTACAACTATTGCAATCAAAATTCTACTATTGATAACCAAAATCAACTATAGTCAACCTTTCAGGTGTTCACCAAATTTAAAAATATTGTCACGCGCACCAAACCAAAGTTTCATATGTGATCAACCATGCCTCACCTAGGCTAAATATATAATGAAACATCCTACACAAAAGTCATCCAAAGTTATGCATTGTCACCCACTGTTTTACAACCAAAATCAACCTAACTTAGCCGAATTCACCAAATTCAACAAAGTATAACCTTAGTCAACCAGTTTCAACCATAGTACACCCGAGTTACAAATATAATCAACTAAACCTTATTAATGTGACACAAATCTTCATAATTTTCCTTAAACATCTTAATCATTTAAGACTGATATATTTCATATCAATATTAAAAGTGATGCATAGATAATGAAGGTTCACTAAAGTTAAAAAGATAGACATCCATGGATCAACAAATTTAAATATATAATCATTCATAGTACACCATACTCAACCACACTTTACCAAAGGCACCCACTTTTTTCAAATTGCTTGATTTAGGTCAATCAAAGTCTTCCACATTCACCCAAAATTTTAAAACCAAATTCAACCTAAAGCAAAGTGCCCAATTCAAGATTTTGTATTGGTCATACATGGTCAACTATCATTTAACAAGCTTCATTAAGCATCATTGATGTTCTTCAACCATTGTCAACCTTCTCTTTGCAAATTCAACCATGATTTATTAATGTCAACCACGGTTGACTAAAGTCATCCGTAGTCACCCATAGTTCACTAAAATAAACTATGCTCAAACAATAGTCACCCATTCTTATGTATGTACAAACTTAGTCAGCTATCTTCATACATAATCGACTTTGATTACCATAGTCAACTGCAAAATCAAAATTGAATATTTATTTATGTTTTTTAATTTCATATAAATAAAAATAACTCAGCTCCTATTTGTATTTGTATTATTCATATTTGTATTGTTTATATAAATGATTGAACTTATTATTATTATTAATTATTTAATTTTTATTTATTTATTGAATTATTTTATTAGTATGTATTTTCTATGTTATATATAATTTAATATTTATTTTTATAATAACAATAATAATAATTCACCATTCCTTCCTTGCACACCGATAGTCAACTAGCGCAACCACATTTTTAGAAGTGGTTGATATACGCCAATTGATGTATATCAATTACTTTTAATTGTTTGGTGATGGTTGATATACGCAGATTGACATATATCAACCACTTTTAAAAATGTGGTCATGCTAGTTATATATTGAAGTTGCAACTCTTGTTTTGTAAGAGTGTGATGACATGGGGAAGAGAAAGAAACAAAGTAAGATTATATTGATAAAGTCTTCATGGATCTTTTGTAATTGAAACCAATATTAAGAATCAACATTACCTCTTTAAAATGATAAAACATGCTCCCCAAAAATATATTTTAGAAAATGTAAGTGAAAGTGTAGAAGCATGATGTTCTAAATTTCATTCATATGTTTAAGAAAACTTCAAGTACAGAGAATGTAGAGGAAGCATTTCATCAATTTTTTTAATATTGATTCAAAATTCAATGATTAGCAATGAAGAATTTACCTTGAGTTTACCTTGTGGAACTAATAAGACTAAGAAAATAATGAGTTTTACCAACAATGAATCACCTTCTCACTCATCTCTACTATGAGTGATTTTATATTTTTCTCTCTTGGTTTGTTTAGGTTTGTTTAGAGAATTATATTATTCATTATTTTTTTTAAACATAGTCCCTAGTCCTTTCATAGTATGATCGAGGCCATTACTTTCTTTAATATATCCTAGATTAAAAAATCACATTTTATTTCACTAACATTATTTTAGCAATACATACCTAACAATGATATCTTACTCAAATATTTTATGCAATGGAGTTTTTCACTCAATGTTATGGTTAGTAGTGTTGAGTTTTAATGTGTGCAAAATTTGCACATCTTGTCCTTTATGTGTAAATATAGTTATCCAATTAATTACAAACAAACCACAAATTACGTTTATAATATGAATGTATAAAACAAAAAAAAATCAAATTCATTATGTAATTAATCAAATAGTGCTTAGATGAATTATAAATAATTCTTATACATGAAATTTAAGTCATATTGAAACCGTCTTTTTTATAATAGGTATTAACACCCAATCATAAATATTTTGACTCACATACTACTTTGAAGGTTGGCCATGACTTGTTCGTTGTACATTAGCACATTCAACGCCTAGTCTCACCTCAAATTTGAACCAAGTTTTCATTCGTAATGTCCCTTAACAACAAAACTTTAGTAGCATGATGCTAGGCTAATGAAAAATAAATTTTACAAAGAAAAGTAACACTCTTGCAATAAAAATCATATGTCTTGGTATATTCTGACACATTGTTTCTTAGATCCTTTTCCAAGCTTCCTTTCCTTTCACACACAGTTTCAATCTTCATTTCCCTTCATACACAATTTTAGGATTTGTTGTGAGTTTCACACTAAATTCAAGAGAATGGTTTTCAAATATAATATCACAACCTTCCATAATATGATGTATATGTTTATATAAATTCATAAAACACTCTCATAAAAGAAAAGTCACTATGCTGAAATTTAGTGAAAGCCATAGTTCATAATTTCAAAGTGTATTTTAACCACTTTCTTCACTTGCATAAAGATGTTAGTTTTTTTTTTTCCATTAAATGTAAGCACTAGCATTAGTTGTGTTTATATAAAACACACATCCCATTCTCAAAAGGGGTATATATAAAGAATTTAGAAACCTTAATTCAGTGGTAATGTTTTCTTATTTGGACTAGTGTTTAGAATAACATATTTTAGAACTACATCTTATCTTATCAATATATACATTTTCAAACATTTAAGTATGGTCCAGTAATATCAAATGCTAAATGTTTTGAATAAAACACTTTTGTAAAGTACTTTTATTTTACAAAATTGATATATTAAGTACAACATTAATTATTAATCAAATATATACAACATATATTGAAATACCAAAACTTAAAGATATTTATGTGATAAATATCATTTTATATAATATAATAATACCAATATTAAATTTAATATATAAATGCTAGTCAATATCTTACCATTTATGATAGACTTGAATTATAAATGATAAATCATTATCTTATCCCTCTTAGGATTCTCATTTGAATCTTGTACACAAGATAATAGCCAATACCTTATTTCTTTCCAAGGTATTTATTTCTTTATTAAATATTTGATGTCATTGAGATATTTATGTAGAGTCAAGATCTTCTCTCCACTTGAGTGTCAATATTGATGTACCATTCAAATTTTAATATTGTACAAAATGCATTTTATCAATATTGGAGCACCATTCAAAATTTAATATCATACAAAATGCATTTTATCTTATCTTATATTAGGCAGTAGTCATTATCTTAAGTTTCTATTAAGTGGAGTTAATGTTTTCACTCTAGTAAATGTGAATATTGAAGTATCAAAATAGTTTAAGATAACAGTTTAAACTGTCGGGATATGTCTGAATCTTGTACCTCGGTTGTAATCAATATCATGTCTCACTGTTGGGTGTATGGTTATTATTTGGAATATCTAGTACATTTTGGAATAGTAAACCATATTTAAAATTTCCCATGTCAATATTGAAGCATCACAGATATTTGAAATAAAGTCAATATATATCAAATCAAAATCATGTTATTAAAGAATCGTTTCAGCAAGAATTGTTTTCACATCAAGTAATGCCGCATATAAAGTTGTGATGGACAATAACAGTGAAACTTCGAATAAGAAAACATGTCTATTCACATAACAAATACCTCAAGATTTCTAATCAGCATATGATGTAGTGGTCTCGTACTATGTTGTCTTTACACGGGCCACACTCAGTGGTGGGCTTTACTAAAAATATTTTAATTTTTTTTAATAAATTAAAATTGAAATTTGGTATAGGTGCATGTTGTTTATCGAATTTTAAAGGTTTTGGATCAATTAAATTTGGCATAGTTATAGATTGTTCATAAAATGTTGGTAGTTTTGGAAAGAACTTCACAACTTTTAGGAATATGAAAAAACTATACTCTCACACTTTATGATAAAACACTTAGCATTCAATTTTACACCAAACTTTTAAAACTATAATTATCACTCAATTTTTTACCAAATTTATTACCTAATTAAAAAACCAATTTTCCACAAAACATGGTTTTTTATCTTTTATCTCGTATTTCTTCGAAGTACTTCTCACACGTAACATGGCTCTCTATCTTTCATGCATATTTCCTGGAAGGACTGTGTTTTAAAGTTTGTTTTTCACGCCACACTTAGTCTATTCCAAGAAGGCTTCAAATTCAAAGTCTTCAATGTCTATTCGAAGAAGGCTTCAAATTCAAAGTCTTCAATGCCAGAGCCTATTTTACCCTTCATAGAAAGTCACAACAATTTTTGCCATGCTAAAAAAACAATTTTGTAGCCGGCCCTTCAATAATGAAATTGATCATTATTTTGCAACTTTGCAATTGAATTGTTGTTCATAATTTTGTCTATCAAAATTTTAGATGGTTGAGATTGCACGATTATGCAGCAACAAAGGTAGAAACCCTACCGAGTATGACATTCAATTCATCATCATTATTTATCAAAATTTAAATCATGATGAAACTTTAAAACATTTAAAATTAAGTTTAAGTTTTATTGCCAAGTTATATGTAGCTTCTTCCTCTAGTTTTCCAATGCTCTTGACTCCAAACACATCCACAACACAGAGCTTAACTTTCACTGTCCTTGATTATATATGGATCCAAATACAATTAACCCAAATCTAAACTCATACATGGATAAAATTGCGCAACAAACTTAAGCCTCTAATAAAGTCAATAGTGAAAGCTCATTTAATTATTAACAAGACTGTACAACAAGATATGGATGGACTCTTAGCTTGAAATTGACATCTTTATAATTATTTTTTATTCAAATATAAGTTCTTTATAAAAAAATTAAATGAAAATAACATTTTTAATGGTTATTAATTTGTTTCAACACTACAATAGTTGATTTTTTTTATTAGGATGTGACTTTGCAATGAGTTGTATTTATTTTATAAAAATTATTAAAACTATAATTCCATGGTTTGGATCTTCGAGTAACTATACAATGACAGTAGTATTATTTACTTATATGTAGACTATTATTGATAACAAGATTGATATGATCTAATATTTAAAATCTTATTTTCTAGAATGGATGCATTTGGGAAGAAGACTTAAATTCTCATTTCCTAGGATCATAGGATGGTTGCATTTTCATTAGTACTCTTCCTTTCGTAATAGAATCCCCTTTTTTGGATTTGCATATGTGAATTTTCTTTATCGTTGTAGCATAGAGGCCATCGGGATATTGTGCAAGCCTTCAAAATTTTGCTCGATGACCTTTTCTTCTTTCAGAGTTCGAATCCTCCGAAACCATATTTTGCAAAGCCATGTTTGGTTTATTGTATGCAAAAATTATCATTTGTTGCATGGGATGTGTGCTATAATGTAAAGTGGTTGTGCTACTAGCCATGGATTCATGATTTCATCAACTATGGCTAGTTCAAGAGTCTAGAGGCTTGGAGAAGAATTGAATGAGATTGTACATCAAGATATTAATGGAGGCGAATGGTACAACAATATTTCCAAACTTTGAGAAGAGAGTATGCGACGCGTGGAAATTAGCGTTACACACTCGTGTACACACTCTTTTGCTATAGATATATATGTTGCAACTTTTTGTTAGAAAACTTGTCCAAAATGAAGGTATTTGAATGAGAAAACTTCTCAAAATAAGGTGACTTGATATCCTTTTCTCCTAAGTTCAATTTGATGGATAATCTATATTATAATGACAAATGTAATCCATAAACACCAAGTGTCTATACCTTTCCACTCTTTTCCAAAAGGTTAAAAACTAGTAATCACCAGTGATGCGTGATGCAACCCTAAGTGCCAAGCATTAATTGACAATCACCTCTAGTAAGCTAGTGGCCTAGTAGAAAATAAAACATTAAGTGAAATATGTTGTGGTAAGCTAGTATCCTAGTTGCAAATAAATGGATTAATTATGGTTGTGTTTTAGTAGGCTGTCACAGTTGAAATCAACTGACAACATGCTTCAAATGCTTAAAATAGCTTGACAACTATTCCTTCTCAAATCCCAACCAGTCTATGTGTAAGGTGAATAAGAAATCTATTAATAGAGAATTCAATCACACAATATGGAATCAAATTGTTCACTCAATAATCATAAATTAGAATTAGAATTGATTCATCATTTTTTGCACTAGTTTATAATTAATGTAATTGAGTGATTGGAATTAGGGGATCGATTTAGAACTATGATTAATCAAATGGTTAATGGAATTTGGAAATGTGATTATTGTTGGAACATTCTATCCATCTAGACCTTGGCTATGCATGTATGCATGCTGTAACATTCCCAAGATTTAACCCCAGTTTAAAATATAAATTTGTAAAAGACAATGAGTTCCTGTAACATGTTGTATATTTTTGTAAATATTAAAAGTTAAGCTCGCAGTGACGATTCAACTCATTGAATGATCGGGGGCTCATGTACATTCACCTAGGTTAGTAAGGGGGGGGTGGTATAGTGCAATTTCAAGCTTCATTTCCCTTCACACACAACTTTATGCTTCCCTAGTGAGTTTCATACTAAAATCAAAGAAATGGTTTTCACGTATAATATCACAAGTCTCATATAAAACATATATCCATAATAGTATAAAAAACACTCTCATATAAGAAAACTCATTGTGCTCAAATTGAGTGAAATCTATAGTTCATAATTTCAAAGTGTATAACAACCACTTTCTTCATTTGCATGAAAATGTTGGTTATTTTGTGTTTATACAAAACATACATCTCATTCTTAAAAGTGATATATATAAAGAATTTAAAAACTTTAAATGAGATTGGTAATGTGTTAGGGATTAGTGCTCATTGAAGATGGTAACACATTTTAGTTACATCATACCTTGTCAATATATTAGACATCTTGAAACAAACAATTAGGCATGGTCGATTCATATTAAATGTTAGTTGACATATTTAGCATATGTTTTTAATGAGATTTTGATAGTGAAATTTTATTTTACAAAATTAATATACTACATAGAATATTAATAATTAATTAAATATCTATAATATATATTGAAGTATTGAAACTTGAAGATGTTTAATTGATATTCATAAATGAATATCATTTCATGTCTTACATAAAGTAATAATATAAATAAAAAATGATAATGTCAATATCTCAATATTTTATCTCTGTATTTAATTTATGGTTTAAATTAATTAAATAATAATGATTATGAAATATTAAATAATGATTAACATTATTAATAATTAATTAAATATCTAAACAATTAAAACTTGTTAAAAAATATGTAATTAATATTCATATGTTTAAGTAAAGTGATAATGTAAATAATAATAAAAAATAATAATATCAATATATCAATCAATATCTTACCTTTTTATTCAATTTATGATTGACATTTCAATTATAAATAATAACCCAATATATTATCTCTTATCTAATTTATGATTCTCATTTGAATCTTGTAAACTAGATAATTGTAAATACTTTATTTCTTATTAAATATTTGATGTCATTTAGATATCATGTAGAATCAATATCTTCTTTCTACTTGAGTGTCACTATTAAAGTAATATTCAAATTCTTTCTTTATTAAATATTTGATATCATTTATATATAATCTAGAATCAATATTTTTTCTCCACTTAAATGTTAATATTGAAATACCATTCAAATTTAAATACAATACAAAATACATTTTATCTTAAATGTTAATATTGAAATACCATTTAAATTTAAATATAATACAAAATACATTTATCTTATATCAATAATTACTATTTTGAGTTTTTCTTTAGATTTCAGGTAGAATTATTGTATTTACTTTCTAATAAATATTAATATTGAATTACTAAAAAAAATTAATATAACTATTTAAATTATATATTTATGTTTTTTTTCATAAGAAAAAAGTAACTTGCTATTCAACCACCAAATCAAAGTTACAACCAAAACTATGTCAATATGCTATCTCACTATTATTAGTTGTAATCAATATATAAAATCTCTATTAATGTCGATATTGAAGTATCAACAGATTTGAAATAAGGTCAAAATATATCAAATCATGTTATCATGAAGGAATAGTTTCAACAGGACAATTGTTTTCACATCAAGTAATGCTGCGTATAACGTTGTGATGCTCAATAACAGTGAAACTTCAAATAAGAAAACATGTCTATTCACATGTGAAATACCTCAAGTTACTAATCACTATATGATGTACTGGTCTCGTACTATGGTGCCTTTACACGGGCCACACTCAGTGCCGTGCCTTACTAAAAATGTATATATATTTTTAATAAATTAAAATTAAAATTTGGTATAGTTGTTTGTTGTTTATGGAATTTTAAAGGTTTTGGATCACTTAATAAATTAAAATTGAAATTGAAATTGGGTATAGTTGTTGATTGTTTATGGAATTTTTAAGGCTTTGATTACTTCATGACATAGTTGTGTATAAATCAAAATTGAAATTTGGTATAGTTGTTGGTTGTTTATGGAATTTTTAAGAATTTGGATTACTTCATGACATAGTTGTATATATTGTTAGAATATGGAAAACTTATATTTTCACACTTTACAAACTTGGTCATAAAAAATGTTATTTTTTATTTTTGTTTTTTTAAAAAAAATGTACAATTTATATTAAAATTTCATAAATTATATTATAGATTATTTGTTGAAGATTAATCTTTGTATATGGTAGTTGGAAAATTAGTGTCAATGATGATATCGAAGGTTTGATTATATATATATATATATATATATGATTGGGTTGTGAAAGCCATTATTAGCTCCCTTTGCTGAATTTATTTATTTATTTAATTTTATTAACACAAATTCATTTTTTTTTAAAATTATTTTTAGTAACTTTATATAACATCTCTCCTATCTTAAAATTTAACAATTTCTCCGCACATAGAGTTTCAAGCTAATTCCCCATCTTTCACACATAGTTCTAAGTTTTAATAAATACTAAGACCCACAATATATGATAAAATATATGTTTATAATTTCACGTAAACAATCTCATAAGTGAAAACTTATTGTACTAAAATAGAATGGAAACCACAATTCACAATTTAGAAGTACATATAACAACCACCTTCCTCATTTCCATGAAGATTTTAGTTTTTTTTGCTCCTTATTTTTGCTGCCACCAATCTCAAATTCTATATCCTCAAACCACTCAGAAGAAGTTATCATAAAACGATTCATAACCAGCTATTGAAGTACGAGCTCACCATCTCAGAAGAAATCCGAAAAATGAAATATTGCAGGATATTCTGTTCGGAAGATATTATGAGGTGGAATGCTATGAGATTCACGAAGCTACTATTGTAGTAAACATTTTTAAGGTTCACTGAATTCAAAAATTTGAAAGTTAGAGTTTCTACTGATTTGGGTTTATGATCTTAATTTAAGATTTTAATGGCTTTAGAAGTGAGAATTTGAGTCCATTTAGAAATTATAAGAACTATAAAACATATGGATATACCATTATAGTAAGATAGCCATGTGTTCAAGGGTTTGGTGTTATAGTACTTTCACTCCTCTCTTTAGTTTAACATTAGATGGCTATGTATTTATGCACATGGATATCTATTTGTAGACTTAGAAATTCAAGCCATCTCAAGTTGCCCTTATATCTTTAATTTTGTAGATATTTAAGAAAAAATATCTAGCAATTAAGTTTGTCTTTGCACTAATCCTTAGATATGTGGTCTCATTGGATAACCCATTCATCTTTTTTTATCATTTAGAAAAGCCACTCTTATTAACTAGAGATGCAAGATATTGTGATCCTAGGGCTCAATTTGATTTAGGAATTCTTAACGTCAATTAAATAGAAATGAGTCATTTTTTCCTTGTACTCTATCATTGTTATATGTTTTCATATATTAAGATTAATGTTAGATGTACAATACCAAAGAGATTATTTTCAATTGAGGGTTGAGACCTCTTTTTTCAATCATGAGAAGTACACATATCCCCATGAGGCTTTATGGAGGGATCATATAGGTCATGTGGTGATATTGTCTTCCTTGACATTGTAAAAAACCTACAAACCCTTGTTCTCCCTACCAAAATCACCCACTCGAAAAACAACCCAAGAGAGTGAAAAATCAGGCTTTGCATGAGAGCTCTTTAAACTAGAAATCACCTATTCCCTTAAATATGATATCAAGCCATGGATTTTATGAAAACATGGAACCAACCTACAATAAACTAAACCATACCAAATTATATATAAAATACTACACACATAAATAGATAAAAAGGTGGATTAGATGAACAAGTGACATACAAAGGTATGCGGAAGATCATATTTGGTTCTCAATCTCATTTTCCATATGAAGGATTTAGGTGATTTCAGCAAGGGGCAAAGGTATAATCTTATTGATTTTTGCTTCCAAAAGAGAGTTTTGCCATTATTGATTGTGTGTTGATTTCAAATTAATTTGATTTATAATTAATTCGATAATTTTGTACACATTTTCCCCTTAAGTATATATCTACTAATATACATTCTTTAAACTTGTAATTATTAGATACGTCTTTGCCAACCCAAAATATTCATGTGTAGTGCCTCTTCCACCATCGTATCACTCAGATAATGATTGAGTTGAATTCTCAAATAAAATCCATTTATTTTTAATGTCTGATTATAATATTAGATTCTAATGGGTTGTGTGCAGGCAATTCACCATGTTATAGACACGGGTCATTGCAATAAATAAATACAAACATAAGGCCACAATAAAATGTTAATAAATCCTCAATAATGTATATAACTTATTCCAATTTGTTGGTTAAATTGATTCATTGTATGTGCATTTTTGAAGTGTTTAAGTATGCATGTTTGTAGTCTTAAACGAGAGATACAGTTGTGCCTTTCCAATCAATCGTCTTAGTAGACTAGAGTGTCATGTCTCCTACTGATACGAGTATGTTGGGTTCAATAAGGATGGTTGGCATAACTATTATTGTTACATGTTCGATGGCACCAAGTCCCATAGAGGTAGCCACTTAGTTTCTTTAATATTTTATATTGATTTACAAAGTACTGTTTTATATTGACTTATAAAGTAATGTTTTATATCGACATATAACATGCTTCTTTCGAGTTAGTTTTGAGTTGCACAAACTAGCCTTCTCACCATTCACATTCCTATTCTTCCTAGCATGGCCCAAAGCTAGGTAGAGTGCATTTATCCTATTATTCTTCTCCTAAATCATTTGTTTACGATGTTAGAGTGCATGGCAATATTTTATTATAATTAAAAAAATATATACCCTTAAATGAATTTTAACTTCAAAACTATTTACCATGAAGATTAAATGTAAAGTTTGCAAATGCATTCATTAATCAATGATTTTTGGGTATATTTGAAGTACATAATATAAGAGTATTACTCTACCCACCTTGAACAATTGTAAAGAATGTATAATTTTGTGTTTCTCAACATTTATAGCTTATGATAGGTTTGGTTCAATGAAAATGCATTCATTAATCGATGATTTTTGGGTATATTTGAAGTACATAATATAAGAGTATTACTCTACCCACCTTGAACAATTGTAAAGAATGTATAATTTTGTGTGTCTCAACATTTATAGCTTAGGATAGGTTTGGTTCAATCATTGTGGGTTTATACGTTAATTTTTTTTTCATCTATTTGTGCCACTATTGGTGTTTTAGTTCCCAAAATATCTTAATCACAGGTATTTTAAACATGGTTAAAATTTACAAGTTACAAGTGTATGTCATTCATGTTATCATCAAATCATGTACTTAGCGAGTTCGACACCTAATTATTGTAGCCATTGCTAGGGGTATTCCATGTCCCAATTGTGCCATAGATTTAGATAACCCTTGTACCTGGAACTTGTAGTGTGCATTCACACATCAATGTTTTTTTTCCTTTCACCTGTCACTATACCCATAATCAGTTTGAGTGAGGCCACTATTGTACGCTTCACTGTCTGTGCATCTATTATGAGACCCTCTTCAAGTGGTGAATCTAATCTGATCACATTCATTGTTGTTTCCCCACTATTATTTTACAAGTGGTTAAAATTTACGAGTTATATGTGTATGTCATGAATGCTAGATCATTAAAGCATACATCTAACTAGTTTGAGACCTAGTTATTACAACCATTAGCAAGAATATTATATGCCCTAACTACACCAGAGACTCAAATGCCCCTTGTAGATGGCCCTTCTAGTTCACCTGGACATGATGACATTGTTTCCACTTCACTTACTCCTACACCCATTGTAGTGACATTGATTTCTATTGGCAGGGACAATGATGTTTGAATAACTCTAGCTCCTAGCTACGAAAGTTAAAATTCCGGCTCACATTCACTTTTTTGGGTGGGGATGAATAGTATATGAACATGTTAAGGATAAAATGACTTGCTATTCCATTCATGCATTCATATTGGCCGAATTAAATGGTTACCTATGAATTTTGTAGATTACAATTTTGGAGAAGAGTTCTATGAAGAGGAGCACATCAAAAGAACCCATAACATATGTGGATGCAATGATCTTTTGTTATATTATTGGGTAGTAGTCAGTTTATTTTTGTTTATGTTTTTTAATTTATAAATTGGGAAGACAACTTATAAGTATTGTTAGTTAACTTTTAATATTTGCAGATGAACCCCAATTTTAGATATGCGCAAGCAACTCAATCGAATACACAAGCAACTCAATCAAAGTCAGGAAGAAAGAGAGGAAGATTATATTTTGATATGCACTTGGCATTAGCAAGGAAGGTGAGACTTACTAAATTCCACTATTATCCATTTTGGTCTTTGGGCATGACATCACATTTCTAAATTTGTGCATGATATGCCAATGGCATACCTACATTTAATTATATCATGATATATATATTTTAGGATAAGCACATTCATGCCATTTTGGATTATGTATTTTGGAAATGCATTTTTTAACAAAATATTTATGATTCATTTTTTTGGTGTGTCATTTAAATCTATTTGTATTCTAATCCATTTCAATTTTAAGTACCAAAATGATTTGCACTGTAAAATTATAATTTTATTCTTGATCCATTTCAGTTTATCCCGTGTATCAAAATGATTTTCTTTGTAAAACTCTATTTCTATGAAAATGTAGATTGTATGTTCATGGCTTGTTGGTTACTATAAAATGCTTTCTAACTTCCTTTATTCTTGTGTATATTCATGTAAAATCATTAAGCTTACTACATGGTAATAGTAAGAGAACTTTATGATTGTAGTGGTAGTTTAACCTACAATCTTGTGTCAATGAATTTTTAAAGCAACATAATTCAAATCATCATTGGGTAAGTATGTAGAGAAAGGAATGCAACTCTTAACATGTAAGAGAAATTAACACAATTGTTTTTCAAAACATACATCAAAGCTTATCCATTAATTATTCGTAGATAACAAATCATGCAACAACTTCTTTTCTATTAATTATTTCTTTTCCATTAATTATGCAGTTGCTCAAATGAGTTGGCCATTTCATTCATTATTCATAAGTAACAAAGAATTCAAGCCCAATCCCATTCCATTTTTTTCTCATATTATTATGTTTGATTGAAAATATAAATAAATAATAATAAAAATCAAAGATGTTAAATTTTAAATTATCTCGAATATTTTTTATATGTCATAATGTTGAAGTAATTGTGAGAAAGGTTTTACTTCTTAGAAAGTGTTAAATTTTCCACCACATCTACCTTTAATATTAAAGAAATATATATTAACCTTCAAGGAACTCTCTAAAGCTTATTTAAAAAAGACACGTTTCAATCTTCAAAGCACGAGAACAATGATGTAATATCAAGGATGTCAATCTTAAATTATCTAGGTAACATGATGTAGTCGGTTGATGGCTCACTAATACACTCTCATGTAGAGATAAATGTTAGAAGTCAATCGTACATCCTCTTTGTTCACACATGATGGAATTGTTTGGTTCATTATTCTTACACATACAAACATTTGTGTTGGGAGGTCAAGTTTGCAATACATTGCTCTAGACATATGTTTGCAATACATTGCTCTAGACATATGATGGTATGTGTTTTGGGATCCATAATGATAATGGAAAAACACATGTGTGTAGTAAAATGAAATGCTATTTTTCTCATATGTTCGGTTTTTATGCCTTCATGATCGTTTTTCAAGGTGTGCTTGAATTTCATTTTAATTTGAGTTGCAACTTGTGATAGAATAGAAATTGTGTGTTGGTCCAATCAATAAATAGTGAACTGTTAGTCTAGACATAATAATTATGCTATGGGATCCCTTTGTCCACTAGTCATGCACCCACATGTGTTTTTTTTGACAAATTCAATATTCAGGGTTTTTTTCAGTGGGATGTAATGAAACTTTTTATGTTAGGATGCCACTAGGAGGCCAAATTCAAAGATCACTACCTTGGACATTGATTAAGAGTGTGTTGGGATTTGGAGTGGAGAAATAGATCTTTGTGGGGTGACATAATTTATTTCTACTAATCTATTTTTTTTTTTGTTGGCAAGTGGTAGTACCTCCTCACTAGCAGGGTTCATCATTCGCTGAGAGACCACGAACCAGGGGCATCTAAGCCGTCAAAATCACCAGGGGATCGCACCCGGCCTGGACCGCACCAACCCTTCACATGGTTGGATTTTAGTATTTGCAGGTTTTTGAACCGACGACCTTTCCACTTACGGGTGTCTTAACCATCACCTGCCACCGACTGTCTTAACCATCACCTGCCACCGACTGTTCTACATCTCACGGATATTTCTACTAATCTATTTGATTGTATGCCTTTGGTGCCATTTTAGTGACTAGGTGTCCTGAAATTCCCTTTGGATATGAGTTACCACTCAACATATAATGGAAATTAGGATGTGAATGTATGAGTGATAGATTCCTTTGGATTTTGGAAAGCATATTTAAATTAGGGTCCTCTTCATCCTCTAATCATGCCCTGGAAACATGGTTTATTTTATTGGGATGTAACACAAAAGTTTGCATTGGGTGATTAACTTTACGAAAAACTATCTTGGCATTGATGGAGGGCATTCCACTCTCTAGAATGTTGGGAGGTGACAAAATGCATTTTTTTTTTCATTTGATCTTTATGTTCTGAGGATAAAAAATTTAGGTGTCCCTAAATACCATTTGGTTGCGAGTTTCAACTCTTTATAAAATAAAAATTAGGTGTTAGATCAACTAGTTTTTTTATTTTGTTGGAATCCAATGATAAAAATTATCCCAGGGGAAACATTAGTTTGCCAGTCACATGCACTCGCATGTTTTTTTATAAATGATTTCTAGATCTAGGATTTTGTTTAGTGGGATACAATGTAGAAGTTCACATTGGGGGGTCATTGACTTAGGGTATGTTGGGATCCATCATGGAAAATATAGATATTTGAGGTGATGGAATGTGATTTTCTTGATCTATTTGGTTTTCATGCTCCAAGGACTATTCTTGTAGCTATCCTTGGATGCCATTTAGATGCAAAAAGAAGCACATGATAAAATGGAAACCAGGCATTAAATCAACCAGCTGTTGGTTACATTCAATTCCAAATATCATAATTACACTAGGGGCACCCCTGCTCATCTACTCACATGCCTCAACATGTGTTTCTTTAAATGAGTTTCAGATCCATTGTTTCATTTAGTGTGATGCAATGAAACCTTCATGTTGGGGGGTCAAGTTTCAAGATCATTTCCCTAACCATTGATAACATGTGTGTTGCAATTCATAATGAAAAAATACATGTGAGTGAGGCAATAGAATATGTAATTTTACTATTTTTGTTTGTTGTATACTCTTAAGACCATATTTTCATGTGTCCTTGAAATCCATTTGAATGCGAGTTGCAACTCTAAATAAAATGGATGGATATTGGGCACTTGATTGATGATCCATTAGTTCTGTTGGATTTTTAACATCCTAATAGGTGCAATTCCTCTCATATTCTTACCATTTGGAATGTGTTTTTCAACTTTTGGATAGGTGTTTTTTAGTGGGACATAATGCAATAGATGGCATCAAGGGGTCAACTTGGAAAATCGCTACCTTCGACATCAAAGAGCATGTTGGGATTCAAAATGAAAAATACACATTAGAGAAAATTTGCATGAAAAATGGTCTACCCAACCCTAATTCAAATTCCATGTCATAATGTATTAGCCAATTAAAATGCTTAAAAATTCAAAAGAGGTGCATATAAAAAAATTGGAGGGAAAAAACAAAAACTACTTTTTTGGATCGTATTTTCAACTTATCTCTTTGTAGATTTACTCAAATTTCAAGTGGGAGAACTTGTCGGATACATAATTAAATTATGC
Source organism: Larix kaempferi (assembly GCA_027924585.1). Taxonomy (NCBI): domain Eukaryota; kingdom Viridiplantae; phylum Streptophyta; class Pinopsida; order Pinales; family Pinaceae; genus Larix; species Larix kaempferi. Next base: position 4,304,780 of record BSBM01000071.1, read on the forward strand.
ATCCAACGAGTACCCAACTTGCATACTTTTAACATCATATACATCACGAAAATTTGAAAATGCTTGAAAAACACATTTTTCTCTCACTAGAAACACGTTTTTTTTATTATGTATTTTCAATTTTTCATGATGTGGATGTTGTCAAAAGTATGAAAGTTGGGTACTCGTTGGATGCATAATTTAATTCCACATCTAACAAGTGCTCCTACTTGAAATTTGAGCAAACCTACAAGAAGATAAGTTGAAAATATAATCCAAAAAAGTAATTTTTTTACTCTCTCTCTATTATTATTTTATTATTTTCCTTAAGATTTCCCTAGGAGGACCATTTTTCATCCAAATTTCCTCTAATGAAAGTGAGAGGTGATGATACATGATTTTGTTGATCTATTTGGTTTTTATACCCTAGAGACGTTTTTTTCAACTGTCCTTAAAGGCCATTTGGATTCGAGTTGCATTTGTTGTTAGGTTTTCAACTAACATAAATAATAATTACGAGAGAAATTAACTTGCAATCACAAATAGAGACACATAGTTTACCCTGGAAACCCCATGTGGGAAAAACCAACACCCAATGAAGATCTTCATTTCATGGCCAAAACCGACCACCGGCCATCCGGGCCAATTGAGCTAACCACCGCTCATCTCCAAGACACTTTACAATGGAGTACACCAAGCCCTTTATAGGCTTCATTACATGAAAATACAACTAGAGGCATCAATCTTCCTCCAGTTTATCCCATGTATCAAAATGATTTTCTTTGTAAAAATCTACATCTAAAAAAGTGATATTGTTGTAATGTCCCTCAAAATGCACCCTAAAATAAAATTTATAAGGGCCTTAAACTATTGTAAAAGCATATGATTTATCACATTACCTTCAACACTTAGAAGTAGGATAGTAGATTTACTTGTTTGCATTCCAAATAATCTGTTTGTTCTTTTATCGTCAATGCATTGTTTAGAATGTCGTCTTTCACTAGAATTTCATTTTATAGTATTTGACTGATCTGTATATGATTGTTTTCCTTTGATGTTTTGTCATATCCTTTAAAGAAGACTGATTGTCTTACTTATGATAATTATTCGTCACTATGTGATCTGGTATTTTAACTTAATCTATGTCATAATAATAAAAGCGTTGGTTTATTCCAATGATGATAGTAATCTCGTTGGTTTGTGTTCCAAATGTATTTATCGGCGGTTGTTTTCTCTATGGATGGATCTATGATCCGTAGAAGCCTGATATTTACTTAGTTATACCAAGCTAACATTATTAATTATTTTCTTCTTGTAGGTATTTGATTACCTATACTATGCTTAAAGGCCAACGAACCTACTTATACCAAGTCCTAAATATTAAGCCCAAGGGCATGTAACTTATAAAAAGAAATGCCATGTATGAAACTCATAAACAAAAATTATGAGAAGACCAAGCCTTAGCATTGGTCGTGTGATTCCTATGTATAACGAAGGTCACTTACATATAAAACTTATTGATCCAAACATTATGGAAAGGCCAAGCTCTATGCTTGTCATGCCTAGTCTTACATATAGAGAAAGTGTTTGAATGACTCAAGGCATAAACGTTTGATCTTTGAGATCATATGCTAAAGGGCCTAAGTGGAGGTAGGCTGTCATTTAAGACATCCCATGTGATGGGAATTCGTGGAGCGAATGGTGAGTCTCCACAATGGCATATCATTTATTCCTTGTCCTGAGGCAGGGTTTCATCATTTGGGTTCCTTTAGAAGAGTTCTATTGTTCATTTGAACTCGTTGTGGGAGAGGGAAGCAAAGGGATTCTTCTCTATGCCATTTCTGAAAATGTTTCACAGAGCTCTGCTCTGTCTTAGATTCAAATTCGTGGTCCTTTGCAAGAGGCGTCGCCATGCAATGAAACTCATCCTCATAGGCAGGTATTATCTTACTTCAATCTAGGTTTTGTTCTTTTTAGAATAGCTCTTTGTTTGTTTTATATGACCATACTAAATTTTGACTTTGTTTTTGCGTTGTGGGGTTTGTGTGTAGGTAATGCATGACTTGGGGGTCGCCACGCTTGCATTTTGTAAGAACCTTTCCTACGTTCCTCGGTTTATAAATAAAATCTAAATCTTTTCACTGTTTAAATTTTGTTTCAAAATTTTCTTTTCTTTTCTGGTTTAGTTCAAGATCAAGTGCCTTAAAAATAACATTTACAGGTCTGGAAATAATTGTACTATTTTACTAATTCCATCATTTAAAAGTTTACATGTGCAACATATATATATATATTGAAACAATTTCATTAAGTTATAACTTGAAATAAGTAAAAATTTACACAGTTAGAAGGGGATTTTTATACCTATAGGAAAAATACCTTAAAGATAGCAAGTTGTCCCTTTCAGCTCCTCCTTGTCCTTCCTGTCTGTCCCTGCAACCAAAATCATTTCCCACTAGGAAAATCAACCATCCCAAACCAATCTGGTATGCCTCCCTTCCAACTAGAGAGGTATCATCGAACACCCAGCTCCAAAAGTTTCCTCTTGGACCCCCGTGCCCAAACCGAGTACCAGTCCAACTAGCTCTCCCTGTAATTTTTTCCTCCAACACTTATCCTATGTTCTCCAATTTTCCTCCTTTTCCTCCAAACCCCCCTTAAAATAGAAAGATACTTTCCCAAATTCTATTCTCCCCTTTATTCCTCCTTCCACCAACTCTTTCCTACCATAACTACCCTTATCCCCATCATTAATATTCTCCATTCCCAGGACCTTCTCGAGCCCCAACACTTGACTCAAAATAATTTAATTGTATTATTTTATTGTATAAATAATGCTTGGGTTGGTTCACCTACCAATCGTAAGTGTTTCACATTTACACCTCTTATCCACATTAATTACTAGTTATCACTCGTTGACTTTACAATTCAATGTTTCACAATTAAATTTATAATTTTTATTAAATAACTCCAAAACGTATTTTAACACCTTGTTTTATAAATTTCATATGGTAACTATTTATGAATTTACCATATGTTCTAAATGACTTTTGACATAATCGTAATTAATTAAATAATTATAAATTAAATCCGATCCATATATATTTATATTAATTAATTAACATTGTTTAAGACGTAATTAATATTAATTGATCAAGTTAATATTACTCTAATTGGCATTACAATTACCATTTAATATTTTAAATCAATATCTTGACTATTTAAGATCAGTAATACTCATTTAAGCATTTAATATTCAAGTACATTAATTAACACGTAAGTTAACCACAACCTTATGAACATTGTTAATCATCATTAACATTTATCGACCAAGTTATTAACCAACATGTTGACCCTTAATCTTACATCATTAGCATTAATTCGCCTTTATTGACCATAATTAATAATTAACCCTAGCCATAATTAACTAACCGTTCATTTACACTTGACGTAATAGTTTTATTTCTCATCTAAGTAGGTAACAATAATTATAACGCGATCGTTCTTAGCCACAATGAACCCAAGCTAGTTTTGATAATAATAATAATAATTCATACAACGTAGGTAGATGAGTTATGTAAGCATAGCTAATGCTTACACGGATCGTGTAGGTACATTAATAATCTTAACCACACAACATTTTGTAACAATAAAATAATAATCGTGTCGTCTTATTTCATCAAGTGTCGCAGAGGATCCAGAGATGACAGTTCAAGCAAAATCAGACATTTCTTTCAATGAAGCTTTGAGGACAAAGCTTCCCTTAAGGGGAAGGCAATGTAACAATAAAATAATAAATTAATATTAATATTAATTTATTAGAATTAAAGACTATCTAAAGTCAATAGTCACGCCCTTTTACGAAAAGGTGCATGACGGGCTTATATAAAGCCCAAACCTATGTAACTATTAATCATCTACCATACATTACATTTTTACATTACTATTGATCCATTTATGGACCACTTACGTTACTTACATTGGGTTTTCCCATAAGAACAATATTTTACTGCTCCACATTCATAATCACATAAGTTATTGTTTGCTGACGTCTACTTAACATAATTTGAACTGTTGGATAATTCACTTAATTAAATACAATTAACTAATGAACAATTATACAACTTACCGAGTTAGGACACATGAATCGAAAAAAGGTTTTCAACATACATAGTTAATCAACTTTCCTTCCTAACTTCATGATACAACTATCTACCTACATAATCTATATAGTTCACAACTAACTTCCACATCCTATCCTTCCTCTGTTGGACTACCCTAAAGTGTCACGCCATGACCGGCTCCAGTTAGAACCCGTAAGCGGAAGTGTCGACTACATCAACCAATATTCCCCAATAGGAAACCACCAGTCATCATTACACACCTTGGGGAGCGTATCATAGCACAGCCCTCCCTTGACTCTGTGTTTCGGGGATAAACGGTGGGTAAAGCCTCCACCTTGCTAATAGAACAAGGGACTATGTCTACACCGACATAGTGACTGCATTGTGACTTGTACTCAGTTTTTCATCGTATAACCAATCTGGGCAGTTGAGTTTCCTGAAACCCTAACCCACCCATACATCATGATAATAAATACAATAATCAGGCTAAATAAATAATGCATCACTTGCATACAATTTATCTTTCGGATTCCATGTCACTGAGGTACTCCCACCTCGTAGGATCCAGCTATCACTTAGCCATTTTAACATGTAGGTTAGTCTCCAACATATGATCGAGAATATCGTGCAAATACTTGACATGTATATATACATTTCATTATTAAGAAACAATAAGCAAATCATTTCTACGTACCATGCATCTGGTATCACATTTATCCATTCAACATATAACTTTTAACTTGGTATCCATGTACCCATCATTCAATAATTTGCATGTAAGAGACATAATTAACAAATGAATATATATATCAAAACACGAATACATATCATAACGTTAACATCACACACACACACATATATATCTCGTCAAACTAATAGAGCCATATGTCGACAGTGTCATCAACTAACGAAGTCTCACAATAATAAAAAATACAACATATAATGATAGTTCAGGTAGTAAGGTCAAAATAGGGCATTACACATTTGGAAAACGTTATAGCTCTCCAGGTAAGCTCATGGATCCCTATGGGTTCGTTTTCCTCCATGGAGAAACAACTTTGAAGAGGTCTCGATCTTTGTTTCTGAATTGTTGTTGGATTGGTGTTCTCATCACTATCATGGCTTCACTTTAAGCGAAGAGACAAGGAGTTACGAGTCATGGTTTTATTCACAGGGTTTACCCTATTTCCATTTGTATTGTAGACCTTTCCCCACTGGGGCTTGTAACTCAGATTTTGATATGTAAATATTTATTACTGTTCTAGATGAATGTTTTGTGTTTTAATGAAATTTCTAAGCCTGAAAAGGCATTTTCATATTGTATTACTGTATAACATATGACTCTATTTGACTGGTTAAAAGGGGAAGCATTCACACTTTCATCATGTATTTTACCATAGATTTATATATGTTTTTACCTCTATGTAAATTGTGACTCTATTGAAAGAAATGAATCGTGACTCTCATGCTTAGGCTGGTTAAAATGTTGACTGTGTGACGAATGCTCTGTTTCTAAAGTATGTGTGTGAAATCTATGTAAATTAATTTGTATGAGAAATCTGGGTTGATGATTTGCAAGTCTTAGTGTTTACGGGATTCGATCCCTTCTCACGACTTCTCTGTAATTCGTTTGTTTGTCTGAGAGAGAGAGCCATGCTTGGCAACGAAGATTTCGCTCCATCCTATGCATTGGTTTTGTTTAAAGGGATTCAATCCCTTTCAATGTTTAATGCATGACAGTGTGGACTCTAGTCTTAAAATGTGACTCAGTGTTTTAATGTGAACTCGTTGTATGTCTATGACTTCCATAAGTTGTTATGTTTATCTCTCATGCCAATAGCATCAACCTTCGATTGATGACTGGGGACCTTGATTCGATATAAATATACATAGTATAATATATATATATATATATATATATATATATATAAAGTGTTTACAGAGGTCATCTCTGTGTTGGACAGGCAGTCACGAAATCGTGAGCCTTTGTTGTGATGTCTTGTCTTTCACCATGAAAGTGTTTTATGTATCGTGCTTGATTTTTAAAAGGTTTAATGTTTACATGAGTTTGTATGGATGATAGGATTTATTGCTCTCTATTGGTTACATATGATATGTCATGTTTTTTCATAATGGATTTTAGTTTATAATATGAGTTGTTTTATATAATCGAAAATTGTATTATAATTAATACCTAGTTTATTTAATATATAATATTTATAAATATATATTAAATAACCTAAATAGGGTTTAGGGACTTGGTCACGGGATCTAGATCAAGGATCCTCTCCCTATTTAGGAATAACGGGAGGTTTCTCCCTAGGATAAAAAACCTATGATATGATATATAATTTATACTTTGGGATTAAAAGCAATATTGAAAATGATGAAAATAATAAGATTTAAAAACCCATGCATCGTGACTAAATAATTCTGCCAATGACCATATTCAGAATCTGAAATAGTTATTGCAGCATATATAAAACATGACTATATATTGAACTTGGAAATATAAGACTTATTAGGTTTTAATTCAACAGAAGTAGTTATATCCACTAGTTTCTCAATCAGATTTTTAATGAACATAGTCAACGTATTTATGAATAAAATCAGAGCAGATAGATTTCCTATCAATAAGAAGCTTATATAAAAATATTTAGAATGTAAGAAGGATTAGATCAGATTTATAAGGATAACTTTGAATTAATAATAACAAAATAAAAATACTTATTAGTCCTTTTTTCGCTTTCTGACTGACTTAGGAACTGCCACGTTCCTCCAAAACATAGATCTCAAACCGTTCCTGGGTCATTCAACAGATCAGCCCCGAGCCAAACCGAGCATGCCAAGAGGCTAAAAGGCCTAGGGAAAATTGTTATCTTTCTTACTAATCCAAAAACTCAATCTGGAAAATCTAGTACTCAAATATTTATGAATTGGATCCTCCAATGATATTTCAGACCATTGCCCCTTGCAATGTCCTCTTATTTATAAGTTTTCAATGAGGAGAAGGCTCCTAGGGTTTTAGTTTTAGATCACTTAGTTCAATTACTAGATAGACTGAAATTTTGTTTTTATTTTTATTTAACCATTTGTTTTATTTTAAAACTCTCACAATTGATTTTATCTTTTATTAATAAATTTATCTATTTTTAAACTCTCACGGTTTCTTTTATATTTAAATTAAATAATCATAATATATATTTAAACTCTCATAGTTTTAATTAAATAATATAGGATTTCTTTATCCTAACATCTAGTTGATCTTTAGTTATCAACTACTTGGTCATTCTAATCTCTTGCATGCTCGATGCTTCTTTGAGTGGCAGTCCCAGTCAGTTTAGAAATAATAAAAGAAGATAATTCATATTTTAGTTTAACAGTAGTAAAACCAATTACTGATGATCTAGATCCTTCAGCTCAACATCATTTAACACAATGAGTCTAAGTGCTTCTAGAGATTTTGTTGCTCAGCACTCACACAATCAAAAGTTCCAGTGCTCTTCTAGACCTTATGCTATACACTAATGTAGAATAGTTCTAGTGCTCTTAGAGATCTTATTCTCAACACTAATCTAGGTGTCCCCAAAGCCACACCTAGAGACAGTGATCAAAGTCCAGGTGATCCAGAGCTTATGCTCAACAACAAATAGAATAGTCCATGTGATCCAGAGCTTATGCTCATCACAAAATAAAGTATTCCATGTGATCCATAGATTATGCTCATCACAAAATAAAGTAGTCCATGTGATCCAGAGCTTATGCTCAACACAAAATAAAGTAGTCCATGTGATCCAGAGCTTATGCTCATAAAAAATAAAGTTTTCCATGCGATCCAGATCTTATGCTCATCACAAAATAAAGTAGTCCATGTGATCCATAGCTTATGCTCAACACAAAATAAAGTAGCCCATGTCTCGAGATATTACAATTGTATATTCATTGCTTGTTGGTTACTCTAGAATGATTTCTAACTGCCTTTATTCTTGTGGATATGGAGAAGAATCATGTTAGTGATTACAAAAATTTATATCATGTAGAATAATTGGGTTTATTGTGGTAATAGTAGGAGCACTTTATCATTGTAGTGGTAGTTTGGCCTAAGATCCCGCTTTAATAAAGTTTTATAGCAACATTATCCAAATCATCATTGGGTAAGTATGTAGAGAAAGGAATGCAACTCTTAGTGTGTAAGAAAAATTAATACAATTGTTATCCATTGAAGCATGCATCAAAGCTTATCCATTAATTATTCATAGACAATAAATCATGCAAGAACTTCTTTTCCATTAATTATCCAGTTGGTCAAATGACTTGGTCATTTCATTCATTATCCATAGGTAAGAAATAATTCAAGCCCTTGATTCCATATCATTTATTTATTTTTCTCATATTATTTGTGTTTTATAGAAAATAAATAAATAATAATAATAATCATAAAAATATGTCCAATTTTAAGTCATCTTGAAATTTTTTGATATGTCATAATGTTGAAGTAATTGTGACAAAGGACTTAGTTCTTAGAAAGTATTAAGTTTTCCACCACAACTACCTTTAATATTAAAGAAATATCTCTTATCCTTCAAGGCACTCTCTAAATCTTACTTAAAAGAGACATGTTCCAACCTTCAAAGCACTAGAAAAATGATGTAATGTCAAGGATACCAATCTTAAATTCTCTAAGGTCACATGATGTAGTTGTTTGATGGCTCACTAATACACTCTTAAGTAGAGATACATGTTAGATCTCAATCATACATCCTCTTTGTTCACACATGATAGAATTATGCAATGGCTCACTATTCTAACACATGCAAACATTTGTGTTGGGAGGTCAAGTTTGAAATTCATTGCTCTAGACATATGATGGTATGTGGTTTGGCCTCCATAATGGTATGGGAAAAACACATGTGTGTGAAGCAATGAAACATTTTTTTTTATATATGTTTGCTTTTTATGCCTCCATGATCGTTTTTGAAGCTATCATTGAATTCCATTTTAATTTGAGTTGGAACTTGTGATCTAATGGAAATTATGTGTTGGTTCAATCAACCATTAGTGAACTATTATTATAGACATCATAATTATCCTATGGGATCCCTTTATCCACTATTCATGCACCCACATGTGTTTTTTAAGAAAAATTCAATATTTAGGGTTTTGTTCAGTGGGATGTAATGAAATTTTTTATGTTGGGAGGCCACTAGGAGGCCAACTTCAGAAGTCACTACCTTCGAAATTGATGAAGGGTGTGTTGGGATTTGGAATGGATAAACACATCTGTGTGGGGGTGACATAATATAGTTCTACTAATCTATTTGATTTTATGCCTTTGATGCCATTTTAGTAATATGTGTGCTTAAATGCCCTTTGAATGTGAGTTACAACTCATGATATAATGGAAACCTAGATTTGAATGTATGAGCCATTGATTCCTTTGTATTTTGGAAAACATAATTAAATTAGGGTCCCCTTCATCCTCTAATCGCATGCCTTGGAAAAATGCATTTTTCCATATGACTTCAGGATCCATGGTTTCCTTTATTGGGATGTAACAAAAAAGTTTGCATCGGGGGATTAACTTCACGAACAACTATCTTGGCATTGATAGAGGGCATGGCACTCTCAAGAATGTAAAAATACATATTGGGGAGGTGACAAATTGCATTTGTTTTATTCATTTGGTCTTTATTCCCTCATGATAATTTTTGTTGGTGTCCCTAAATACCATTTGGTTGCGAGTTGCACCTCTTTATAAAATACAAACTAGGTGTTAGATCAACAAGTTTTTTTATTTTGTTGGAATCCAAATATAATAATTATGCCAGGGGAACCATTAGTTTTCCACTCACATTCTCTTGAATATTTTTTTTACAAATAATTTCTATATCTAGGATTTTTTTTCAGTGGGACACAATGTAGAAGTTCATATTGGGGGGTAATCGACCTAGGTTTCGTTGGGATCCACCATGAAAAATATAGATATTTGAGGTGATGGCATGCAATTTTGTTGATATATTTTGTTTTCATGCTCTTGGGACCATTCTTGTAGCTTTCCTTGGATTCCATTTAGATGTAAAATGGAACATGTGATAAAAGGCATTGAATCAATGAGTTGATTGTTACATTCAATTTCAAACATCATAATTACACTAGGGGAACCCTTCTTCATCTATTGACATGCTTCGCATGCCTCAACATGTGTTTTTTTAAATGAATTTCGGATCCATGGTTTCATTTAGTGCGATGCAATGAAAACTTTCATGTTGGGGGGTCAACTTTCAAAATCATTTCCCTAAACATTGATAGTGTGAAAATCCTCATAGTAGATCTAAGATGATGTATACCTCACAAGAGTAATTATGATTAAGCAGGAAAATAGAAGAAGAGTGGTCAATGCAGTATAATGAGCAATAGAATAATAATACAGTAGAACTTAGATAGAAGCAAAAATACTTCACACACACTAATTAGTTAATCACAATATGGACAAATAAGTAGTACAATGCATGAGGATTCGAATGCCAAGGTGGCAATTCGAATTAGCCTTCATGGAGTGATCAAAGGATCACTGGAGTGTCATCAGAGCACAACTAGTAGTCTATCTCATCATCAGTGGAGTCATCAATGCTCAAGTAACTGTCAACCATTAGTCAAACTGAGTCTAACTGAGTGTGGTAGGTGTAACTGAGTGTAACTAGAACAAACTAAATGAAGGAGGCTCAGTGGAGGGCACATGAGGAGCTAACTGAAGTCAGAATGGGAATTCAAGTCTCACTGGAGGTCCATCGGAGTGATACAGTCATTTGAGAGTCAGTCTAGCCTTAAATCAAGGAAAGAACAGAAGATAACTGAAGATAACTGAATGGTAGGTAAGGAAGGGCGGCTTTCTCATGCAATAGGTGAAAGGAGGGCGCACTAAGCTCTAGGAGGGCTGAAACTGAGTGGAAGGAAGATCTAGGGGCTAGGTGCTGGGACTGATGACTAGGATGCATGCAAATGCAAACCCTAAACAATGCATGCAAAGCTTAAAAGTGCATGCATGACCGAGAATGCAAAGGATGAAAATGCTAGTAGGACTAGGATGGAGTATAGGAATATCCTAACATATAGTAGGTGTGTTTCGATTCATAATGAAAATACATGTGAGTGAGGCAATAGAATTCAATTTTACTATTTTTCTTTGTTTTATACTCTTAAGACCATTTTTGCAGGTGTCCTTGAAATCCATTTGAATGCGAGTTGCAACTCAAAATAAAATGGATATTGGGCACCTGATTGAGTCCATTAGTTCCATTGGATTTTAAACATACAAATTGTGCTATAGGTGTATTTCCTTTGTTATTCATACCATTTGGCAGGTTTTTTTGAACTTTTGGATAGGTATTTTTTAGTGGGATGTAATGCAAAAGCTAACATCAAGGGGTCAACTTGGAAAAATTCTTCGGCATCAAAGGAGTATGTTGGTATTCAAAATGAAAAATACACATGTGATAGGTGATGATACATGGTTTTGTTGATCTATTTGGTTTCTCTACCCTAGAGACCTTTTTTTGCAAGTGTCCTTGAAGGCCATTTGAATGCGAGTTACAATTGAGATTAAAAAAAACAAGAAATCAAATCAATAAGTTGTTAGTTTTGTTGGATTCTAGACATCATAATTATTCTAGGGTTGTACTTCATCCACTAGTCACCTGCACCGATATGTGTTTTCAAACAATTTCCAAATCTAGTGTTTTGTTGAGTGGGTTGCGATGCAAAATTTTAGATTCAAGCATTGCTACTAATTCATATTCATGCTATTAATTTTAAATGACATCATATATTTTTATTTTGTTTTAGATACTCATACATCGATATCTACCTTTCTTATTGAGCATGAATATATAAGGAAAACATGATTTTTACATATTGAAGTTGCAATTATTGTTTAGTAAGAGTGTGACAACATCGGCGAAGATAGAGAAACAAATTTAGAGTAGGTTGATGAAGTCTTGATGGGTCTTTTGTAATTGAAATGAAGACTAAAAATCATCGTTACCTCGTTAAAGTGATAAAATGTGCTCCCCAAAATATATTTTAGAAAATGTAAGTGAAAGTGTATAAATATGATGCACTAAATTTCATTCATATGCTTAAGAAAACTTCAACACAAAGACTATAGTGGTATAATTTCATCATTTTTTTGAATGTCAATTCAAATTTCAATAAATAACAATGAAGAGTAATGATGATTTTACCTCATGGAATTGGTGAGCCTATGAAAATAATTGTATTTGCATAAGGACAAAACTTATTGAGACCAAGAATGTAGCGAGACAGAGAAGGATTTTCTATTTTGAAATGATAACTGAAGAGACATCAAATTTTTTAAAGAAAATTCTAAATTTAATAAGAAATTTTTATTTAAATTTTTTTATAAAATAGATAATGTATAATAAAATTTTAAATGGTTTGGATTCTTACGTAATATCTACTCTGGCGATGAGGGCTAGGGTTTGATGGGATGGCGGAGAGGGTCTGAGCTGTGCCTGTGGCGTCAGCCATGCCCACGGCAAACGGCAGTAGGCCGTCAACGACGTCAGTCGATGGCACGGATCCCCTGGCAGTATTGTATTGGACTCATGGTCAAGTTTAGCTGGTGTAAACAATGGTAAGTATTTTTTACTGTTTTTTTTTCTAGCTCTCTTTCCCCTACGGTTGCTTCTTGAACTTCTCGGTTATGGAGCTGTTGGATGAAGTGGATTATAGCAGCGACACGCTGCGACATAGAGACATCTGGAGCTCGCCACCTGGCGATACTCGATTTTTGAGGGGCGACGGTGGTTTTGGAGGAGACAGTTTAGCAGACTACCACCTGAACGAAGGTCTGTTTCCTTCTGCTGAGAGGGCCTCTCTGGTTTATTCTCTGGCACCTTCCCTGTTGGCTTCTCCACTCTGGGACAGGAATGGTGATGGGTTTGCACTGACGAGCAGGGTTGACTCAATCTGGGGTGTTACGGTCCCGCACCAACCCTCTCCAGAACCTGTAAGCGCAGGATTAGGAGACCTCCCTGATTTCTTGCTCTCCTCGGACGGCTCCCATGAATCTCTAGTGCGGGAGTTAAGTGGGGTGTCGAACGCTAGGGAACTATTACAGGGTTTGCAAGACAGCGGGGCCTCGCAGGGAGGTGACTGTGCTACGGATTTGGACTGGGCCGAACAAAGGGACTTCTCTAGCCTGGATGGTGTCTTGGTAAGGAAGGCTGTGGGCTGTGGGGCAGGATCTGAGGGTTCTAAGAGCCCACGGGCGAAGACACATAGGAGGTGCCTCAAGAACTCGGGCAGAGCACCTAACTACGCTTTGGGGGAGGACATTGGTTTCCAGCAGATAGTTGAAATGGTAAATTCTGTACTGGTGGGCAGAGTTTATGGCAGGGCAGTGAGTCTTAAATCGATGATACAGTGGGCATCCAGTGTTTGGCTGGGTCATTGTGGGTATGTTCCACGGATAGTGGGACTCTCTGGAGGTTGGTTTGCTTTCCACTTTAATTCGGATGCACATGATGCTTGGACGCTCAGCGTGAACTGGTTTATCTTCAAGGCTCCACTACTTCTCAAGCCGTGGAACCCGATGTTTGACGCGAGCCATGAGAGAATGGATACTATCCCTCTTTGGGTTAGGCTTCCTGGGCTACCCTTGCAGTATTGGGCGGAGGATCATTTTAGGAGCATTGGCAATCTTTTGGGAAGTTATTTGGAAGCTGACTTCTCTTTCCAAACAACTGCAGTTCAGAAGGTGGCCAGGATCCTGGTTAGCATCAATGTTCGGGAGGGCTTATTTGAGAGCATGGATTTGAAATGGGGACCCTACTGCTTCACACAAACATTGGACTATGAAAATGTGTTGTTTCGGTGCAGAATATGCCATGCATATGGGCACCCGGCCATTGAATGCTCTCTGCCGGTTTGTATGAAGATTGGCAAGAATTTGAAGAGGAGGCCCGTGGAGGAGGAGGCAGGGGAAATAAGGGGAGGAGAAGCGCAGGGAGAGCAGGATTTGGAACACCCCTTTGAGGAGAATATCACTGATGAAGTCATAGCTGAGAACACTCAGGAGAAGGATATGGTAGCTGTGAACACTCTGGAGAAGGATAGCATTGTCCCTGAGCTGAACGTCTTTTTAGGCACAGCAGAGATTGACCGATACTTAACATCAGACAAGACAACGGAGGTCTCCATACTTGATTTGGCTCGCATCCCCGACATTGCGGCTGGTACTTCTTCTGCTCCTTACATAAACCCTTCCTTCAGTCTTTTTTTTAATAACTTTGTTCTTCCTGGTTTCGATTGGGCGGACGGTTTTAGGAATTTAAATATCTTTTCAAAGTCGTTGGCTCTCATACCCTCTCTTCAGGACGATGTTGGCTCTTCCCTTGTGATGGAAACCACCCAGGTTATTTGCCCTTCCCCTGATACTGTTGATGATTCTCCTGTTTTAGTTCAAGTGATGGATGAGACCTCTTCACCCACTGACTCCTCGGAGTCTGGTTACTTCTTACGTTCCATGAACAAAGCCAAGGGAGGAGGATTAGGGTTGGAAAAACCTAAAAAACCTAAAACCAAAGGAAGGAAGTCATTCATCTCACAGGCCAAAACCAGAGCGCGCTCGGATCTTCGGAATGGTACACAACTTTCAATTGAAAGGGCACTTAGAGCAGCGAATGCCCACTTGGATGGGTTGTGATGAAGATTATGTCTTTTAACTGTCGAGGTCTTGCTGGTCCCTCCAAAAGACCAGCTCTGCGACGGATGCTGCAAATTGAGCATCCTGATGTTCTACTTTTACAAGAAACAATGTGTGGTGGTGTTGAGGCCATTGATAGGCTGAAGGCTTGGTTTCCTGGGTGGTGCTTTGAAGCATTGGATGCTAGGGGTCGATCTGGAGGCTTGGCAATTGGATGGAATGAGGCTAGGGTTTGTGTATCTTCCAGATGGGGGATGCAGTCAGTTCTGGGAATTTCTTCCAAATTCTTGGATTTTGATTGTACCTTTACTATTGTTAATATTTACAGACCTTACTGTGAGAGGGAACCATTTTGGAACTCACTTCTAAGGAGAAACTAGCTCAGGGGGGATTCTATGATTTTGGGGGGTGACCTTAATTTTTCATTAGGACATGCTGAGGTTTGGGGGCCGCACGCAAATGTGGATCCCCTAACAAACTTTTTTGTTCGGAAGTTAATTGAAGGTAATTGGATTGATGTGGAACCTATTCTGCTGAAGCCAACCTGGAGGAATAAGAGAATTGGTCTGGACAGTGTGGCTAAGAGACTGGATCGTTTTCTACTTTCTGAGCATCTTGTGGAGGCGACCTTCTTTGTTCGACAATGGATTGGATCAGGGGGTAACTCAGACCATGAACCAATATTCTTGGAGATGAAAGACGGCCCCAACAAACCTCCTGCTCCTATTAAATTCAACAAAGTCTGGCTGGAAGACTCGACCTTCCTGGAGTTGATTTAACAACATTGGGTACCTTTTCATACAGAATCGATTCACTCTGCTGCCTTTCATTTTGCAGAGAATCTCAGAACTCTTAAGGAACCCATTAAATCATGGGCAGTTGAGAAGAGGAGGAGGGATGATAAGGTTCTTAATGATATTGAAGGAGAAATTGCCACAATTGCTGAAGAAGTGGGTGGTGGTTACAGCTCACAATCGTCAAAGGACCGCTTAGTTCTCTTGGAAAATCAGAGGAACCGTATGCTTCTTCAGTTAGAGGAAACTTGGAGACTAAAAAGCCGTGCCATATGGTTGGAAAGTGGGGATGAGAATTCTAAATTCTTCCATGCTTAAGCAAAAGGTAGGAGGTCTGCTAATACCATTTGGAGTTTGGAGGATGCTGAAGGTATTTCTTGGTCAACATTTGAAGGGTTGGCTTCAGTGGGGGTTTCTCATTTTAGGGATCTATTCAAAGCCAGTGAGAGAGCGAATATTGGAAAGGTGATTCGGGTTGCCCAGTTTTTTCCCAGGTTTGTGGAAGCCGAGGATAACAGGAACTTGATGGCTCCCATTTCAGGGGAGGAATTAAAAAAGTTTTTGGAAAGCTTTCGGAAGGATAAGAGCCCTGGGCCCGATGGGTGGACGATTGAATTTTTTATTGCTCTCTTTGATATCATTGGGAATGATCTGCTTGAACTGGTGGAGGACTCGAGAAGAACCGGTAGGGTGCTAGCCAGCATAAATTCCACATTCATCGCACTTATCCCCAAGGTGGACACTCCTTCTACATTAAACGACTTTCGACCTATCTCTTTGTGCAACTGTGTGTACAAGATAGTCACAAAAGTAATTGCTAACAGACTTAAACCTATTCTTTCCTCTCACATCTCTGAAGAGTAGTTTGGGTTTTTGGAAGGGCGCCAGATTCATGAGGCTATTGGCATTTCTCAGGAAGGGATGCATAGCATTAAGACTAAAAAACTGAAAGGAGCTATTCTCAAAATTGATCTGTCCAAAGCATTTGATAAGGTGAGCTGGTTGTATATTTGACTCATACCCATTTAGGCTTTGAGATTGGCTTTATACGCTGGATAATGAGTTGTATTACCACTGTATCCTTCTCAGTCTTAATGAATGGGGCTGCAACCCAGTTCTTTCATTCTGGCCGTGGTTTACGACAGGGATGTCCTCTCTCTCCTCTTTTATTCTTGTTGGTGGCTAAGAGTTTGAGTAGAGCCATCAAGGAAGCTAAACGGGTTGGAGATTTCGAAGGGATTTTGGTAGCTCCAGGACTTTCTCTAACTCATCTGCTTTTTGTGGACGATATTCTGATCTTCTGTTCAGGTTCTAGATTGGACGCTGTTAGGCTTAAAGAGATACTGCAACTCTTCTCAACTGCAACTGGAATGGAGATTAATGAAGGGAAATCCACGCTTACTATCTCTCATCTGAGGGAGGAGGATTATATTTTATATTCTACTTCATTCCCTTTCATGACCCTCAATCTATCGGAAGGGTTAAAATACCTGGGTTTCAATTTGAAGCCTAATGATTACTTAAAAAAGGATTGGACCTGGTTGTTGGAAAAACTGGAAAAGAGGTTGAAGTGTTGGAGTTTCAGGTGGCTCTCGCGTGCTGGGAGGCTTGTTCTTGTCAAGTCGGTGCTGGAATCCATTCCGGTATATTGGATGTCACTTGCCTGGATACCTAAAGGGACTTTGGAAGCTGCAAGGAAGATTTGCTCTAATTTTCTGTGCAATGGAAAGGATGATGTTCATGTCACCCCATGGGTGAGATGGGACAGAATTGCAGCTCCAAAAGCTTTGGGGGGGTGGGGTCTCAAGAATATTTTTCATTTCTCTAAGGCTTTGGCTGCTAAGTGTGGTTGGCGTTTAATTAAGTCTGATGGCTTCTGGGCTAAGGTTATGTTGCAGAAATATGTTGAACCAGACACCGTGGAAGAGTGGATAAGATCTCCACACAAGCGACATTGTGGTGGCTCTGTCATCTGGAAAGCTTTGGTGAACTCTTTTGATGTCATTGAGCACAATCTCGCTTGGGATGTTGGCAATGGTCACAGGTTTCGGATCGGTCGTGACCCCTGGGTCGGATGCAAAGGTCAGCACATCCTGTCTGATGATTTGATGGAGGCGTTGAGGCAACAAGGTTTACTTTCTCTTAGTCAGTTAGCGGATATGGATAATATTTGGATGGGAAGACCTCTTTAGAGAAGGCCTGATTCATTCGGCTTAAGAGTGGTGCTGGTTGAAGAATTAAGACATTACTTTAGAGCACTTTGCAGGGATCAGGTTTTTTTGACCGATGTCGATGACACTCTTATCTGGGATGGGGATCCGATTGGAATCTACACACCTAGAAGGGGTTATCAGTGGATTAGTGAGAACTACGAGCAACGAGATCTGGTATGGTGGTGGAAAACGATTTGCAAACTCCACTGCCCTCCCAAAGCCAGAATTTTCCTGTGGTGTACCCTGGATAACTAGATTCTGACGTGGGAAAACTTGCAGAAACGTAGTTTTCATGGGCCTAGCCGATGTTATTTGTGCAATATGTGTGAGGAAACTATTCCACACCTGTTCCTGCAGTGCTGTTTCACCATGGAGGTTTGGAACATTGTTTCATGCATCTTAAAAACACCACTTCCTTGGGTTGGAAACTCGTTTGAGGATGCATGGAGGAGATGGACAGACAATGTGGCATTGAAATCTTATCAAGCTCTTCCTCCAGTGGTGATCTGGGGAATTTGGCTCATGCGTAACAGTGGTTTGTTCAAAGACATCCTGGGAACTCCGACTCAAGTTTCAATTAACAGCTGTGGGATCTTTCTTGCTCTCAAGCGGGCTTGGCGGCCACCCTCTCCCCGTAATATTCAACCTGTAGAATTTGATAGATCCCAACCATGGGGCTTTTTTGATGGGGCCTGTCAAAATGATATATGTGGGGGAGGGGCTGTTCTTTACATCTCCCCTGTACACTACTATGTGATGGCTTTCAGTTTTGGAAGGGGAACCAACAATTGGGCAGAGATCCTAAGTCTCAAGATGTTGATTTCTTATGCTGTGGAACTTTCTATCCAGAAAATTAACATTTTTGGAGACTCTTTGAATGTGGTTAATTGGGTTAATGGCACATTAATCTGCAGCAATCGGAGGATTGCTTCTGTTTTGGACAAAATTCAGAATGTCACTCTCACATTGGAAACTTTTACTTGTAGGCACACTTACCGTGAAAACAATGCTGAGGCGGACACGGCCTCCAAGGAGGGACTCAACTTGGGGGTCGGCACTTGGAAAATTAATGAATTTCTGAATGGGAATGTGCACGCCTTCTTCCACAGACCATTTATAGAATGATCGAGACAATGGGTCCTTGGCTCCGGTTTCAGTCACAGGTGTTATCTTTTTGAGGAGACAGAACTTCAAACTTTTTTGCTCTTGCAGTTTTGTATATAAAAATAGAAAATATTTTTGTAATAGACAATTCTAGTTTTTAAAGACACCAATGAAGTATATACTCGAGTTTTGTAATTGATGTTATTACTCACACAGTGAGAACATTGTAGCTTTTTGGGCACACTACAGGGTGATTGTCACAACAATATTACACTCCACTCTAGATGAGTGAGCTGTTCAATGTAATTTCGTACTCCTTGGATGAAATGAAATTATGCTTTTTTTTCGGGGAAAATGTTTTTTTTTAAATGGTTAAGTAAATCTATTTAAATATATAATAATTCACATGGTGATGATATAAGTAATGAAAAATGGATGTAGATGTGTAAGCCAACTAAATAAGAATAGTATCATATTTAATGAAATTACTAGTATATGGTTTAGAGTTATGTTTAACAATATTAATATATGTTATAGATAGGTAGGTGATTAAATACATAATAATTTAATGATGTGATGAGTAATATTATAAAAAGGGTTTGTTCATATATTTTATTTAATAACATAATGAATTTTATAAACCATCTTTATAAAAAGAATTATTTATTTCTTTGATATAATATTATAAATAATAACTCTACAATCTATATTTATAACAATAATAACTTTGAATATTATATATAATTGATTTATTTTATATTATTAGTTTATACTATTAATATTATTTAATAATTTTTTTTATCATAATAATAAAAAAAATATCATCATAATTTGCATCTTATTTCCTTTCATTATGTTATTGGTTTTATTTAAAAGTTATATTATTTAAATTCAAAAAAACAAGAATTTATATCTCAATACCATCATTATTTATATCACTCTTTATCACATCCCATTTAATATTACTTTAGGTATCATTGTATATGATTAATGAGTCTAATCAACCATGAATCACCTTTTAAGTTATTGAGACCTATGAAAATAATTGTATTTGCATAAGGACAAAACTTATTGAGACCTCTACCCTTGGGGGTTTGAATATCGATATTACTAGTAATTTTCCCCATTTTCTCCTGAATTCAAATGAAGGTTGCAGAAGTCTTTGGCTAGTTTCTAAGCACCCATTAGCTTCATTTTGATTTCCTAATACCCTTCAAACATTCTCAGACCCAATTCGAAATCCTTATGGGTCATGTGGAATCACTTGATTCATCACTAGTCCAAGGTTCAAATTTGACCAAAAATTGCAAATTTTCCAAATTATTAAAAAGGGTCATTACAGTGGTATAATAGCATGGTCCTTGAACCTAATTGGATTATGACCTATGAGGTCTAGAAGGAATCCCCCACCCTTATAAACCGAAACTGAAATTACCTTTGGTGAAGAGGAAGAAGTAGGAGAAGAGGTGCACTCTATTGAAACTATGACTAAGGATGAGAAAGGAACCTCAGAGATGGAAGAGAAAGAGGAGTTTAGGAAATTCTTGAAACCATTTTTTTAATACATGACGAGGAAAATAATGCAAGGGTTCAAATTGATGGCTAGTCAAATTGGAAGCAAATTGGCATTAGGAGGCAGCAGTAGTTGATCTCCTTTAGAGGAAAATAAGGCATTTGGTGAAATTTTTTTCTCAAAGACAGGGCCTCACAATCGACCCAATGAATTCCAGAGATCAAAAAGAGATACCACATCTAATTTTATTGAACCCAAAGAGGATTCTAACATCCAATATGGAATGCATGAATTTATAGCAGAATGGCAACAATTGAGTGAAGATTGTAGAAGGACCTTACCATTTGATCAATTCTTTACTATCTCAAACAAGCTCAAAATGAGAGGAGGTAACAGAACTCCTTTTCAAAATAAATAATTTAATTATTCCATAGGTACAATTCCCGTTCCCACCTTTGATGGCTCATCCCAAAGTTATGCAAATCCTTGGGTACAAAAGTTAGATGTATATTTTCAGCTGAATCCAATGGTTGAAGAGGATGCTCTAAAAATGGCTATTCTGCATCTTGAGGGAGAAGCAAATGATTGGTGGTTCCATAGACTTAAAACCTTGGGACATGATTAGGTAACATCATATGAATATTTTGTTAACAAGTTATTGGAAATATTTGAGCAAAAAGACCCTGAAATTCCTTTCAAGTAACTAACACAGTTGAAGCTAACTGAAACCCCTGAGGAGTACATGTTGGAATTCCAAAAACTATCAGTTAAGGTGGCTAATATATCTATGGTTTGATTGGTATTTCTCTTTACTGAAGGTTTGGATGAACCTTTGAAAGTTTTATTTAAATCTCAAAAACCTACTTCATTGAAATATGCCATGAACTTGGCAAGAGATCTGCAAAATGTGCTACCCAAGAGAAAGTATCCTCCCAAGCCCAATTTTTCTTCCAAGTTCATATTTGACAAGAAACCATGGCAAAAAGATTCATTTGGGAAGGATAGTAAAGAGGGACCAAGCAAGGAAGAACTTTGAAGAAAGAAATTATGTTACACATGCTTTCAACCATGGGTACCAGGGCATAAATGTGCTAACGGGAAAGCACAATTCATTGAAGTATTTTCTGATGATGAAGGGGACATGGAGGAAGAAGAAAAAATTTCATCCCAAGAAGAGGGATATGACACATTAGAAAAATATCATCCATCACCCGAAAAAGGGAGAATGATAGTGCTTTCAGGAGTGCCTCGTTTTCACACCATTCGATGCAAGGGATTGGTGCAAGGGAAAAGAGTTTCGATATTTGTAGATGGAGGAGAAACTCATAACTTCATTGATGCATCCTTTGTGGAGAGGATAAAGTTACCCACTTAATCATTTGAAGGGTTCATAGTCATCATTCCAGGTAACAATTCTATGGAATGCAAAACATGGATTCCAAAGCTAAAACTTACCATCGGAAATTACACATTTTCTGATAGCTTCTATGTGGTGGATGTTGCTGATACAAATGTGGTTTTGGGAGTACAGTGGTTGTTCTATAGGATAACGTACAATGAAATAATAAATACCTGAAATGAAGTTCAAGGATTCAGAAGGAAAACAAAGGGTAGTGAGAGGAATGCACACCTATCCGAACCAAGTGGTGTCTTCCCACAGTATGAGTTCTATATTGAGACATGGGGACATTGAATGGGATGCTAAATGTTTCATCACTTCCCCAAGTGTAACATACCCTTTAAGCTGGAAAATTTTTTATGTTTAGAAACATTATGATAACTTTTATTGTAAAGTTTATATTGGATAGATGTCCAAGGATGACTGTAATTTGCACAATATATTATTACTTAATAAAATTAAATAGGAGACAAACACCTAAGAGGAATGTTGAAAGAGTGGTTACTAATCCACTAGGTGGAATGGAATCTGGGGTAGAAGGCAATGGACAAGTGGCAGCATCATGATGCAACTAACTAGCTGTTGGTATGGGACAACTCCCTTGAAATGTGGTCATAGTACCCTGAAAGATGGGACTGGAGCTTGAGGCTCATTTATTCCAAACTAACCACTTAAATACCTAGGTAGTCTATATAATAGCCATCAAATATTGAACTGAGGTTCATCACTTTCCCTGACGAGGAAATTTACCTTGGGGTTTTGCTATGTTTGCACCCAAGAGATTTGATGAGGGGATATGCTGTTATTGATCATGTTGTCAGTTTGCCAAACTCTTATTGAGTTCAAGAGGTTGATGCTGAGTGGAGAAGGCATTTTTCAGGAGGTTGATATCGAGTGGAGAAGGTATTTTTGAGTGCCTTGCTTCTACACAGATTCCACCCACTTACTGGATCAGTAAACAGGCTTGGGGGTTCATTAGAAGTCAGCAGTTGAGCTGCTTCTTCTGAAGCAGGTTGGGAGGAACATGCCTCCTTGGGTGTTTGTCGGCCCTATCGTCAGTTGAAGGTTCTATTGTCTTATCTGTTTTATTTTTAAGTTATGTTATCTATTCTGGATATTACAGTTCTGCTATTTATTAAACATTCACTGTTTAATTTATAAGTTATTTCAGTTTCCTGTATAAGTTAATAATTCTGTATAAATGTGAAATGATTGAATAAAATGGTTTCTGTATTTTTCCACATGCAAAAAGGAATAACATCGTACTCCAGTACAGAAACAGATTAAGATAGATACGATATGATAGGAAAACTGCCATGGTGATAGAAGTACCATTTTATATGTACTGTTAAAATGATCTACTATTATTAATTAGTAATATCTACTGTATTATACTCACAGCACTATTTTTATTTCCATTCTTTTCATTTTTGTTTTCCAAATGTTTAACTTCAAAATAATAATTATACTTTGTTGTTGTTATCATTATTGTACATATAGGATAGATAGACAAATAAAAAGCATCATATTACCAACTTAGGGTTTGTAATTTTACATTTAAATTCGTTCAAAGCTTACTATTATTACTAATATTCCTATTACTGTACACACAGAATAGTTAAGCAAACAAAGTCTTTTATCATATAACGAGGGTTTAATGTTTTTCTTTTACATGCACATATAATCATAAACACACAAATGAAATGTTGTTACAAATTTGAGTTAGATAAACAAGCTCTCTGTCATTTTCTATTTTTACTAGCAGTAGATAAATCAAGTATGTTTTTACATCAAAAATCATTACTATAGATTGAACTTATTGATTTCAAA
The DNA here is from genome assembly GCA_027924585.1 of Larix kaempferi. Classification (NCBI taxonomy): domain Eukaryota; kingdom Viridiplantae; phylum Streptophyta; class Pinopsida; order Pinales; family Pinaceae; genus Larix; species Larix kaempferi. The sequence continues at coordinate 4,328,462 of BSBM01000071.1, forward strand.
TATCAATTCAAGTTTAAGACATTTCAATGACTGTAGGAGTAAAAGTCAAACAGAAAACACAAATTCCATTGATGCCGAGCGTATCAACAGTCATCATCATCCAATCTAAACTTAACCACAACCCTAAACCATGATAGGTTTATAGTTGTATGACTTAAACATTTACACAGTCGAAGGTGAGGCATTTGGCCGAAGCCTGTCACATTTTATCAACACATAAACATTGATTTAATAAACAGTAGCTTTGATTTCTTCATACACATTTTGCAAAACGATTTCTTTTAAACATTCATAAGCTTACAGTCCAGAGCGAAGTAATTTAGCTTGAGTACAAGTTAAACCTAGTTTGTATATACATATCAGTTTACAAAATACTGTTAAACATGACTTATTTTCATTTCTTCAATCAACGAACGATAAGTTTCTTATATGGACCAAGACCCAATACTTAAATACGAAAGTAATCACGGCCATTAAGTTCTACAAAAGGATATTTTATTATTACTTCAACAGAGTCTAAAACCCAAATCAAAACAAAGGATCGTTGCCATTATTGAAACCTTGAACTCAAACCCTATACAAATACTAGCCATTACATCGACTCCACAAACTAAGACAACGACTCAGGGTTTTGCAACCACGATTTCCAATTTGACGATACAACTGTTTGCCATGATTTCTGCCTGGAGAACCTACGAGGGTTTTCCACCGGGCTTACCATTTTAATTGTTGTTGCTTCCCATTTTGTCACCGAACTCCTTTACCACATGAACCCAGAGTGTTGAATACAGCACGATGGCATTATCTGCCACAAGAAACTATGAGGAGTTAGAAACTTATCTTTGACTGTTGATAATTTAAAGAAACATATTACTTAATGGAGAAACTAGAAAATCTTACCTTGCTGTTACACAGTCAATTGGAATGTGCTTAGCCTCCAAATCCTTCACCCAACGCAGTAGAGTAACCTTGCAATTGAACCATGATCAAACTTGAAATCAAACTTCACTATTAACCGATTTTGCCACCGGACGAAAGCTATAGGGTTTCATTATTACTCTCATAGCAAACACTCAAGCACTTATACATTATTTCCACAACTAAAATTACAGAGATTGAGGCACAGTGCCATCCATAACTGCCTAGGATCAAGCCCTGTAAACCAGTGGCCTGTCGGCCTTCTTCCTCTAAAAAAAACCACAAAATGAATGCGCAAGGAAAAATAATGTCAAGACAAGTCTCGCTAGGGTATACAAATCCCAACTACCAAGAACTCCAAGATCAACAATCGAGATTGATCCAGCAAGCTACGGAGGAACCAAGGTAGAGATACGATCAAATAGCAATCAATAACCACATTAATTTGCATAACAATCGGATGCCATATCACTCAAAGCTGAGTTCACAGCATGGTGACACATCACCATTCCTCATCAATATTATCACATCAAGCCAGACACACAGACGCCAGCATAGCAACCACAGCACCAGAACAGGATCGCATTAAAATCTGAAGATCTCACATAGATTTTAGCCAGAGTCTCGACTCCACAAACATTTAATTCATATCAAAGCTCAAGTCATGTGACAGCGAAGGCCTCGGGATATTAACAATGCCATACAACTGCATACAACCGTGTATAAGTTAACAAACATAGGATAGAGGCATAATAATACCATAAACAAAGATATATGATTCAATTCATAAGGTCAATACCATTCACGCTAGGAACATAAACCTTGATCCAAAGTTTATATAACACATATATGCATTGCACGCCGAACTATAGTGTTTACACATATCATTGCCATACTAATGTTCGCACCATATAACATTGCAACGATGTTATTAACATAGATTCCATAGGTTATCCAACTTAGAATCGATATAGTTAATACACCAACTATGTATTATAAACCATTACAATGCCATAGTATCATATGGATTATCACAAGGTTAACATTTAAACATTACATTTAAATAGTTAGGCTATTGCTTAAGGTTAGTGTAGAGAATACTTAACCTTCAAATTATATTAAAAGCTAGGGTTTGACACAAACTCTACTATGTTGTATACCATTATATCAACAGCCTCTCGAATCATATGTGGACGCAAAATAAACGGCATCACTAAAACTACAAGACTTATTACATTGCAGCTGTCATCTCCAGGAGAGTCATTATTCTATTAACGACACTATCTTTCTTAAAGACAAAACGTGTTACAAATTCAGACGGTTAAACTAGGCTATATTACCACTGATCTCACCATTAGTTACAATGAGTTTAGTGCATAAACATTTCTATTGACACATGCAATCATTACTTTAAAAAGACGATTCAAGTGGCGAAGTTAAACTGAAGATACATACCATCGACGTCTTCATCCATGGTAGATTTTACAATTATCTTAAACATAGAGATGACAAGCTGAAGATTACAACTTGTCTTGTAAAAATTGGAATTACTCTATAACCTTACCTGCAGATTTGCAAAAGAAGAATCCAATGCTTTAGCTTTCAAAGCTAAGTAAACCCAAGGGCACCCGATAGGAACCCCTTCAGAAATATGCAAACAACTTCATCAGTATCGTTACCAAATCCTTACACATAACAAAATAAACATTGTTATGTTGCATCCTACTTATAACCAAGTACATATTCATGTTTAAAAAAATCAAGACAAATTATATGAGGCAGTTATCATTTGTTAGCTAATTATTATTGTTTCGCAGATAGCATTTATCTTATATAATAGGCTATATCAATTTTTTTTTTTATTTTGCGATTTTTGGTATGTTACATGTGGTATCAGAGCGCGAGTTCAAACTCTAGGCCTGAATGAGGCTCATGCGCGCAAACAAAAAAATAAATCAGAAAGATTATGTTACTAACTTTTGTAATTTAATTTCATTTTTGCATAGAACAGATCGACTTTTAATTGCAGGTATGGAAATACCAGAGGAATCAGCAGAGGACAAATCTCTTCATAATGAACGAAATAATCATAATAACACTGAAGGAATTTACATTGAGTTAAACAACCAGTCTTCTGAAATTTTACGCACTGTGCAGGATTTAAAATTTGAGTTAAAAGCTGTTAAAGAAGAAAATGAACAGATCCTAAAGGAACAGGAAGAGTTACAATAGAATTTAAAAGGAAACTGTCACAGTGATGAAAGAGGCAGAAAATCATAATTTAGAGCTGATTCTGAAATAATGTCTCACCAACATAAGCATAAGAAAACAAGGAACGATAAAAGGAATAGTTACTCATCTTCTAAGTCTAAATCAGGGAACGATGATATAAATTATGACAGCAGTAACAGTGAGTGCTGCTCTAAAAAGAGAAAACATAAGTATCATGAACAGATTACTGGTGAATTTAAAAAGATTAAGACACCTACTTTTAATGGCGAAAGTGAGAAGGGTGAGACAACAGAAGCTTGGCTGTCTGGAATGAAAAAGTACTTTAATATTTATGATTACTCTTCTCAACTGAAAGTGAAGATGGCCATTTACAATCTGACCGGAAAGGAAGATATCTGGTGGCAGGATCTCAAAAGAATCAAGAGCATAAAAGAAAAAGAAGTAACTTGGACTATGTTTAAAAGTTTGTTTAAAAAGAAGTTCTTGTCTGAATAGTATTGTGAGGATAAATCGAAGGAGTTTTATGAATTAAAGTCGGGTACTATGAACATGAAAGAACTGTGCAGCAAGTTCCTTAGCTTGCTGAGGTACGTACCCTACATGGTTGAGGAAAATCCTAAAGTGCAAAGGTTTCTCAGTTGTTTACCGTTTAAGATAAAAGATCGTATTGAGTATGATAATCCTTCCACTTTGGAAGAGGCCATGAGGAAGGCAAATTTTTGTTTTGACCAAAGCAGAAAAAGAGAAGGAACAACTGGCTGGAAGAACAGTAAAACTAATCAGTATGACTATAAAAAGAAGAATTTTAATCAGAATGCTGGAGGTTTTAAGAAAAATTTTAATAACAGAAATTTTCCTAATAATTATCGGAATAATACATCTCAGAACACTACTGCTGCAAGAAATGTACCTAATAATCACAGCAATAATAATAATAACAGTAACAACAGGTATGCTGAGCAGAAAGGACCCATAAAGTGCTATGAATGTGGCAAACCACACAAGAGAGCATATTGCCCACGCAACAAGAGGACATCCAACAACATACATACTATGTAAGCAGAACCTATAGTTGGAGATATCGTAAGAGAAATGCCCAGGATAAATGCAACATTGGAGAACCGTCAAGCAGACCATCAAACATCCATGGTCGAAATTGAAGGTATGATACAAAACGAGTCTATTTCTATTTTAATAGATCCTGGTGCAAATCTAAGTTATATTTCACCTACTTTAGTAAACCGTTGCAAGCTAAAAACATAAAAATTCGATAATGCATGGTTATTTCAGCTTGCAACAGGAACTAAAAGAAAGGTTATAGATTATGTTCAGAATTGTGAAGTATTTTTAAGTTAGTTGAAAATGCAAATTAATCTGAATGTTTTACCCTTAGGTTCATATGATCTGTTAATTGGCATGGATTGGCTCGAACAGCATAGAGTTATATTAAATTGTTATGAAAATTCTTTTACTTGTATAAATAATGAAGGAAATTAAGAAACAGTAAAAGGAATTCATAGGCAGATTTCAGTAAGGTAGATTTCTGCCTTACAAGTGAAGAGAGCTGCTAGAAAAGGTTGTAAATTGTTTGATGTTAACGTTGTTAATGATGAATGCACATATAAAGAAGACAAGTTAAAACTAGAGGATATTCTCATCCTTAGGGACTTTTTTGATGTATTCCCGGAAGAAATTTCAAGATTACCTCTGAAAACAGAACTTGACTTCACCATTGAGTTAGTACCCGGTGTGGTACCAAACTCAAAGGCCCCCTATAAGATGAATATTCTAGAGTTAAATGAGTTAAAGTCTCAGCTGAAAGAATTAATAGATAAAAACTACATACGGCCCAGTGTGTCCCCTTGGGGAGCACCAGTAATATTTGTTAAAAAGAAGGATGGCACCATGCGTTTGTGCATTAACTACCGTCATCTTAATAAGATGACAATTAAGAACCGGTATCCCTTACTTTGCATAGATGATCTATTTGATAAAGTACGTGGAGCAGAGATATTCACTAAAATTGACCTAAGGTCAGGTTATCATCAAGTCCGGATAAAAGGCGAGGACATATTCAAAACTACATTTAGAACACGTTATGGACACTATGAGTTCGTAGTTATGCCTTTTGGGCTAACCAACGCATCGGCAGTGTTCATGTGTTTATTGAACAATGTTCTGCATAAATATTTGGATAAGTTCATAGTGGTATTCATTGATGATATCCTGATTTACTCAAAGACTAAAGAAGAGCATGACGAACATCTAAAAATCATTTTACAAGTACTTAGGGATCACCAGCTTTACGCTAAGTTCAGTAAGTGTGATTTCTATAAAGATAAAATTCAGTATTTGGGTCATATAATTTCAAAAGATGGTATTTCTGTTGATCTTGATAAAATTAAAGCAATTAATGAATGGCCTATCCCAAAATATGTAACTGATGTATGGTCATTCATGGGAATAACGGGGTATTATAGAAATTTTATTGAAGGGTTCTCTAGAATTGCTAACCCCATCACTTCTTTGCAGAAGAAAGGGAAGAAATTCATATGGGATCAAAAGTGTCAAGACAATTTTAATAAGTTAAAAGAATTGTTAACTACTGCACCCATCTTAAAAATTGTAGATCCTAATAAGGATTTCGTCGTATGCATGGATGCATGCAACGAAATACTTGGAGGGGTCTTAAGTCAAGAAGGTCATGCAATTGCTTTTGAGTCAAGGAAGTTAAAAATACATGAAAAGAATTATGCAACGTATGATATTGAGTTGGCAACCGTGATACACACTTTAAAGATGTGGCGTCATCACTTGATCGTAAGAAAATTCATTTTAATGACTGATAATAAGGGGTTAAAGTATTTATTGGATCAGACAAATCTTAACGCAAGGCAAGGTAGGTGGTTAGCTTTCCTTAGCGAGTACAATTTTGAGATCCATCACATTAATGGAAAGGAAAATAAGGTTGTTGATGCGTTGAGCAGAAATGCTAGATTAAGTTTTGTAGCAGCAATCAGTACTTTTAAGACTGATCTAGGAAATCAGATCGAAGAAGGCCTTAAGCAAGACAAAAATTACCGAAAATTACATGATAAAGTGGCTGAAAATTCATCTGAAAATTTTATAACATATTATAGTATTAATGAAAAAGGTTTCTTAACTTACAAAAACAGAATTTATGTGCCTAATTTTTTGAAGGTTAAGTTGTTGATTTTAGATGAAGTTCACAAGAGTCCTTATTTAGGGCATCCCGGTTATCAGAAAATGATAACTATGTTAAGAAATGAGTACTTTTGGCCCAACATGAAGAGTGAAGTTGTTGAATATATAGCTAGATGTTTTGACTGTCAGACTATTAAAGCTGAACATCAACATCCAGATGGGCTATTGTTTCCCTTACAAATTCCATAATGGAAATAAGAAATCATAAGCATTGACTTTATTACAGGTTTGCCTAAAAATCAGAAGCAGAATGACTCAATTATGGTTGTTGTTGATAAACTTAGCAAAGCTGCTCATTTTATTCCTGTTAAAACTACTTTCAAGGCTTCTAACATTGCAGATATTTTCATGAAGCAAATTTTTTGCTTGCATGAAATTCCAAAGGTAATTATTTCAAACCGAGACTCTAAGTTCACTGGTAATTTTTGGACAACATTGTTTAAAGGATTAAATACTAAGTTAAATTTCAGTACTTCTTTCCACCCACAAACCGATGGTCAAACAGAGAGAGTAAATTAGATTTTGAAAAATATGTTAAAGATCAACCATCTAAATGGGAGGATTACTTGCACTTAGCAGAATTTTCCTACAATAATAATTATCAAGCATCTGCTAAGTTAAGTCCATTTTAAATTTTGTATGGAATAAAATGTTGTACTCCAATTTCATGGGATAATCCTATAGATAGATTGATGTTAGGACCAGATCTATTGAAAGAAATGGAGCTAACTGTGAAAGAGGTTCAAGGTAACTTAAAAGTTTCCCAACATCGGCATAAAATCTATGCTGATTTGAAATGCACAAAAAGAGAATTCCAGGTAGGAGACCATGTTTTCATAAAGGTAAAGCCCAAGAAAAGTTCTTTGAAGCTTGGGAGTTGTGCTAAATTAGCACCGAGGTATTGTGGACCATTTGAAATCCTATCAAGGATAGGAGCTATTTCATATCAATTGGCATTGCCATACAATTTAAAGATCCACAATGTTTTTCACGTTTCTGTTTTAAAGAAGTATGTGCACGATGCTACTCATGTGTTGAATTGGAATGACATACTGGTGGAACCCGAAGGAGATTTTAAGGTGGAACCGGACTGTATTCTAGATCGGAGGGAAATTATGCTTTGGAATCGCACCATAGGGCAGGTAAAGGTGTAATCGAAACACCTTAGCCCTGATGAAGCTACTTGGGAGCTGGAAAGTAATATGCAGGCAACATATCCAGTTCTGTTCCATGAGGAACTTGATGATGAATAAGCAACATCGAGGACGATGTTGAGCTTAAGAGGGGGTGTTTGTAACATACCCTTTAAGCTGGAAATTTTTTTATGTTTAAAAACATTATGATAAATTTTATTGTAAAGTTTATATTGAACAGGTGTCCAAGGATGACTGTAATTTGCACAATATATTATTATTTAATAAATAAATAGGAGACAAACACCTAAGAGGACTGTTGAAAGAGTGGTTACTAATCCACTAGGTGGAATGGAATCTGGGGTAGAAGGCAATGGAAAAGTGGCAGCATCATGATGCAACTAACTAGCTGTTGGTATGGGACAACTCCCTTGAAATGTGGTCATAGTGCCCTGAACGATGGGGCTGGAGCTTGAGGCTCATTTATTCCAAACTGACCACTAAAATACTTAGGCAATCTATATAATAGCCATCAAATATTGAACTGAGGTTCATCACTTTTCCTGACGAGGAAATTTACCTTGGGGTTTTGTTGTGTTTGCACCCAAGAGATTTGATGAGGGGATATGCTGTTGTTGATCATGTTGTGAGCCTTCCAAACTTTTATTGAGTTTAGGAGGTTAATTTTGAGTGGAGAAGGCATTTTTCAGGAGGTTGATACCGAGTGGAGAAGATATTTTTGAGTGCCTTGCTTCTACACAGATTCCACCCACTTACTGGATCAGTAAGCAGGCTCGAGGGTTCATTAGAAGTCAGTAGTTGAGTTGCTTCTTCTGAAGCAGGTTGGGAGGAACAAGCCTCCTTGGGTGTTTGTCGGCCCTATCGTCAGTTACAGGTTCTATTGTCTTATCTATTTTATTTTTAAGATTTGTTATCTTTTCTGAATATTACAGTTTAACTGTTTATTAAACCTTCACTGTTTAATTTATAAGTTATTTCAGTGTCCTGTATAAGTTAATAATTCTGTATAAATGTGAAATGATTGAATAAAATGGTTTCTGTATTTTTCCCCATGCAAAAAGGAATAGCATCATACTCCAGTACAGAAACAGATTAAGATGGATAAGATATGATAGGCAAACTGCCATGGTGATAGAAGTACCATTTTATATGTACTGTTAAAATTATCTGCTGTTATTAATTAGTAATATCTACCGTATTCTACTCACAGCACTATTTTTATTTCCATTCTTTTCATTTTTGTTTTCCAAATGTTTAACTTCAAAAGAATAATTATAGTTTGTTGTTGTTATCATTATTGTACATATAGGATAGATAGACAAATAAAAGGCATCATATTACCAACTTAGGGTTTGTAATTTTACATTTAAATTCTTTCAAAGTTTACTGTTATTACTAATATTCCTATTACTGTACACACATAATAGTTAATCAAACAAAGTCTTTTATCATATAACGAGGGTTTAATGTTTTTCTTTTACATGCACATATAATCATAAACACACAAATGAAATGTTGTTACAGAATTGAGCTAGATAAACAAGCTCTCTGTCATTTTCTATTTTTACTAGCAGTAGATAAATCAAGTATGTTTTTACATCAAAAATCATTACTGTAGATCAAACTTATTGATTTCAAATATCAATTCAAGTTTAAGACATTTCAATGACTATAGGAGTAAAAGTCAAACAGAAAACACAATTCCATTGATGCTGAGCGTATCAACAGTCATCATCATCCAATCTAAACTTAACCAAAAACCTAAACCCTGATAGGTTTATAGTTGTACGACTTAAACATTTACACAGTTGAAGGTGAGGCATTTGGCCGAAGCCTGTCACATTTTATGAACACATAAACATTGATTTCTTCATACACATTTTGCAAAACGATTTCTTTTAAACATTCATAAGCTTACAGTCTAGAGCAAAGTAATTTAGCTTGAGTACGAGTTAAACCTAGTTTGTATATACATTATCAGTTTACAAAATACTGTTAAACACGACTTATTTCCATTTCTTCAATAAACGAACGATAAGTTTCTTATACGGGCCAAGCCCCAATACTTAAATACGAAAGTAATCACGGCCATTAAGTTCTACAAAAGGATATTTTATTATTACTTTAACAGATTTTGAAACCCAAATCAAAACAAAGGATCATTTCCAAGATCAAAACCTTGAACTCAAACCCTATACAAATACTAGCCATTACATCGACTCCACAAACTAAGACAACGACTCAAGGTTTTGCAACGATGATTTCCAGTTTGACGATACAACTGTTTGCCATGATTTCTGCCAGGAGAACCTATGAGGGTTTTCCACCGGGCTTACCATTTTAATTGTTGTTGCTTCCCATTTTGTCACCAAAATCCTTTACCACTAGAACCCAGAGTGTTGAATACAGCACGATGGCATTACTTGCCACAATAAACTATGAGGAGTTAGCAACTTATCTTTGACTGTTGATAATTTAAAGAAACACATTACTTAACAAAGAAACTAGAAAATATTACCTTGCTGTTACACGGTCAATTGGAATGCGCTTAGCTTCAAAATCCTTCACCTAATGCAGCAGAGTAACCATGCAACTGAACCATGGTCAAACTCAAAATCAAACTTCACTGTTAATCGATTTTGCCACCAGACGAAAGCTACAGGGTTTCAATATTACTCTCACAACAAACACTCAAGCACTTATACATTATTTCCACAACCGAAATTACAGAGATTGAGGCACAGTGCCATCCATAACTGCCCAGGGTCAAGCCCTGTAAACCAGCGGCTTATCGACCTTCTTCCTCCAAAACAAAACCACTAAATGAATGCGCAAGGCCAAATAACGTGAAGGCAAGTCTCACTAGGGTTTACAAATCCCAACTACCAAGAACTCCAAGATCAACGATCGAGATTGAGCCAGCAAGCTACGGAGGAACCAAGGTAGAGATACGATCAAATAGCAATCAATAACCACATTAATTTGCAGAACAGTCAGATTCCATATCACTCACAGCTGAGTTCACAACATGGTGACACATCACCATTCCTCATCAAGATTATCACATGGAGCCAGACACACAGACGCTAATGTAGCAACCACAACACCACAACAGGATCGCATTAAAAGCTGAATATCTCACGTAGATTTTAGCCAGAGTCTCGACTGCACAAACATTTAATTCATATCAGAGCTCAAGTCGTGTGACAGTGAAGGCCTCGGGATATTAACAATGCCGTACAACTGCATACAACCGTGTATAAGTTAACAAACATAGGATAGAGGCATAATAATACCATAAACAAAGATATATGATTCAATTCATAAGTTCAATACCATTCACGCTAGGAACATAAACCTTGGTCCAAAGTTTATATAACACATATATGCATTGCACGCCGAACTATAGTGTTTACACATATCATTCCCATACTAATGTTCGCACCATATAACATTGAAACAATGTTATTAACATAGATTCCATAGGTTATCCAACTTAGAATCGATATAGTTAATACACCAACTATGTATTATAAACCATTACAATGCCATAGTATCATATGGATTATCACAAGGTTAACATTTAAACATTACATTTAAATAGTTAGGCTATTGCTTAAGGTTAGTGTAGAGAATACTTAACCTTCAAATTATATTGAAAGCTATGGTTTGACACAAACTCTACTATGTTGTATACCATTATATCAACAGCCTTTCGAATCATATGTGGACGGAAAATAAACGGAATCACTAACACTACAGGACTTATTACATTGCAGCCGTCATCTCCAGGAGAGTCATTATTCTATTAACGACACTATCTTTCTTAAAGACCAAACGTGTTACAAATTCAGAGGGTTAAACTAGGCTATGTTACCATTGATCTCACCATTAGTTACAACGAGTTGAGTGCATAAACATTGCTGGCGACACATGCAATCATTACTTTAAAAAGACGATTCAAGTGGCGGAGTTAAACTGAAGATACATACCATCGACGTCTTCATCCACGACATATTTTACAATTATCTTAAACATAGAGACGACAAGTTGAAGCTTACAACTTGTCTTGTAAAAACTGGAATTACTCTATAACCTTACCTGCAGATCTGCGAAAGAAGAATCCAATGCTTTAGCTTTCAAAGCTAAGTAAACCCAAGGGCACCCGATAGGAACCCCTTCAGAAATATGCAAACAACTTCATCAATATCGTTACCAGATCCTTACACATAACAAAATAAACATTGTTCTATTGCATCCTACTTATAACCAAGTACATATTCATGTTTAAAACAATTAAGACAAATTATATGCGGCAACTATTATTTGTTAGCTAATTATTATTGTTCCGCAGATAGCATTTATCTTATATAATAGGCTATATCAATTTTTTTTATTTTGTGATTTTTGGGATGTTACACCAAGCCAAACATAAATATTGCAGAACATCCAAGGGAGATAAGGAAACTACAACACAAGTATGAAATGGTTTCTAGAGACCTTCCTCCTGGAAGGCCACCTAAGAGAGGAGTTGAGCATACCATTTTTTTGGAGGTGGGTACTTCACCTATACAAATACCCCCATATAGAAATCTAAAAAGGTTCAAAGATGAGATTGAGAAGGATATTCAAGAGCTCTTGGAATTTGAGCTCATAAATCAAGCTCAAGTCCCTATGCTTCTTCAGTTGTTTTGGTGAAGAAAAAGGATGGAACCTTCAAGATGTGCATTGATTTAAGAGCTTTAAAAAATAAGACAATAACGAATAGATATCCCATCCCTAAGATAGATGAGCTCATGTATGAGATATATGGAGAAAATTTATTTTCCAAAATTGATCTTAGACCTAGTTACCATCAGGTTCGAATGAAGGAGGAGGATGTGCATAAAACTGCTTTAAGATGTCACTATGGTCACTTCGAATTTCTTGTCATGCCTTTTGTTTTGACCAACGCTCCAACAACCTTTCAATCATGCATGAAAAAAATCTTTTGCAAGTAGCTCCGTAAGTTTGTTTTGGTTTTCTTTGATGATATTTTGATTTACAGTAATACATGGGAGGAACATTTGCACCATTTAGAAGTTGTATTGAAATTATTCCATGAACAATCTTTCTTTGCTAAGCTATCCAAGTGTGAGTTTGGGTTGAAATAAATTTTGTATGTTGGGCACATCATTGGGCAAGATGGGGTAAAGGTTCACTTGGAGAAAATAAAGGCTATTCTTAAATGGCCATCACCCAATAGCATCACTGAATTGAGAGGATTTATTGGGATATGCACTTACTATAGGAAGTTTGTGAAGGGATTTCAAAAACTAACTGATCCCATTAGTCATGATTTGACCAAGAAGGATTCTTTCAAATGGGATGAAGAGGATGAAAAGGCTTTCCAAAAAATGAAAGAGGTAATGAGTAGTTGTCTAGTAATTGCATTACCATATTTTTCTAAACCATTTGTTTTGGAATGTGATGCATCAGGGGAAGGCATAGAGGTGGTCCTACCCAAATCTCCAAATCTCCACTTTGTTGTTTTAAGAAACGAGGTGTACAATTTTTTTTTCCTTGACATCAACAATCAAGGTATTAGTCATTTTATACACAAGGTCATATATGTACTCCAGTCACAAATAGTAATGCATATAACACTTGTTCAATTATTACCATTACCTCATTCCATAACACTTACACATTTAAGTATGATTAGCCATATTCGCATAAACATCACTATTAATTCAGTCTTACAAATTAGTACATAATAACACAAATGGGAATACCCCAAACATTCCTCATGATCATTAAACCATCAAAACCTTCACAAGTAAGGCATCATTTTACATGTAAACTTAAGCAATGGATAATTAGCATTCTTCTTTGAATCTCACTTACCGTTTTAAACCACAATTCTCATGTAAATTAAAACACATCAAGTACACAGAGAAATGAGACTTGTATACGTGGTTCACCCAACTCTTTGGGCTACGTCCACCAAGGAAATGTCACATCTTTATTCATCAAAATAGAAGAGTACAATCTGCGAATTGTGTGTACAATATTTCTACTTTCTCAAGCCTCTCACCAAAAGCACTTTTACAAAACACTTAACCCTCTATCTCACAAGCATTACACGAAATCTCTCACAGATAATCACCACTGATCGTGATAATATACATAAATGGGGATCTATAACTTTGACCTATGCGTAAGGCTTACCCTACCCGCACTATCATATATTCATATTCCCCAATTAATACATTTATGTGTATCAAGGGTTTGCCATACCTCGGCATCAACCTGCATACTCCAAGTTATGCTTTTCCCAAGCATCCCTAAACGTTATCATGCAATATTGAATACACAATATGTATATATATATATATGGGATCAATCCCCCAATGTCTGTAAAATACCTAAATGGTATTCAATATATTAGTCAACACGCTTCAGGGAGCTTTCCCAATATATTCCTAATAACAGAAGAAGCATGCGTAAGACATTCATCCTGCAATATAGAGTTAGTATATGAAAAGGGAAGGTATACAAGTAATCAACATATCTATAGTAATAGGTCATTCTCAAAACTAAACATGGACCTACTCCCAACCTACATCAATTTATCAGGCTATCAATTGAATGTATTGGATCCTATCCCCAAAGCTCTGTCAAAGACATTAACGAATATAGTAGGAAATGCACACACTAATAGCCTGTAGGGATTTCATCCCAACTCTGCATAATCAATAAACAAAACATGATCATCAATAAATACACAAATGTGGGATCAATTTCCCCAAAATGGAATCGCCCAACTTCTTATGGCAACATAGGAAGTCTATCTTCCCCCAAGCTCTACACAACATGTCAAAGACATTGAACATATAATATATATATAAGATGATGTGGACATGCAATCTATCATTAATAAATGTTACATCAATAGAAGTTTTTCGGGGTCATCATCCCCAATCCTCTGCGCAGTAGATAAAGACATATAACATAAGGTTTCAACATATAGCCATATCATGCAGCATTAAATTATCAAGTCATTAATTTCCCCAATTCTACAATGACTAATATGACTGTGAACACTACAAGCCATCCTAAAAATGTTTTTAGAAATGTAAAATCTCCATAAATTTTTTTTTTGTTATTCTTTCTCTTTACTGTGAATAAATACTCATTGGATCTATGTGAACATACACTTAGAATAAATAATACATTCATATACTCTCAAGTTCTGTCCCTTGTATTCTCCTACTGGTTAGAAGGGTAAAAGGTTGACATGCCACTTACTTAGCTATGGCTAACTCTACTTCATATATTGATTTCAGGTGTACTTTATGCTACCGGAATTCCTCATGACGCAGGTAACCGGGTTCTGAGATCAAGGTATGCATTAAACTTGGTGCACATATCCATGATCCTCTCTATATGTGCTATTGTGAATTCCTCCTATATTAGTGTAATTCTCAATACGAAGAAAACCATTTTAAACAAAATATGGGACACAAAACTGCATGGTTTTAAATGATTATCATTAACATTTCAAATTTACATTTTATAATACTACGAGTGGTTAATTACTTAAATTTAAGGACAAGGCTCACCCACCATATTCGTATGTAGTTGGTTACCCAATCGATAAAGTGAATGAATAGTTTCTTTAACAACACAAAGTAGGCTCTTTTAGATAGTTATTTCCATAACCCAACATCATGGTTTTTGACTGTTTAAATCCTATCTTACGAAGGTATTGTAATAGCATATTACATGGTTTGTTCACCCTATATGATGTTGAAACCCTAGCTCATACCCTTCGCTCACCTGTACTGTGTAGGGATGTCATGTAACATTTAAATTCACGTACGAGGGTTGTTCTAACATTAAGCTTGCAGCGTGCCAGGTGCATTCTATACCAATCAGCGCATACTCTATCGGATTTTCCATGTGATAACATAAATTGCAATTGCCAGTGAAAGTGCCACCTGCACCTCGACAGGTTACCCGTACTGGGGTGTATTTCCAAACTTCTATACTGGCCATGTGACCGCATTTATGGTAGTTGAAAGTGAAGGTGCCACCTGCACCTTGGAATGACAGGGTTTGGTTTTTTTGGTTTTTGGGAAGTAATAACCTCTTCAATCGTTTGTTCATCCCTCTCCGGGTTGATTACTTTCTGGCGTTCAAGTAAGGTCTTGTAACTGGCAGATTTATCTCTGCGAATACTTCTTGACAGAGTGTTGCTTATTAACTCGTGGAAGTGCAATTCTGGTGAGTGGTTTTTATATTGACACTATATTGGAGATACGTATTTTCTGAGTCTGCTACTGACCAGGTTCTTTAATTCTCTGCTAATTCAAGTTTTGAAAACTGATTGATGACCGCGAACCTTGCTTACAGAGTGCAGGTTTATAGTGGGAAACTCTGCTTACATTAGTGGATACGAGTTCTCACTCATCTACCTCAGCAAAATTAAATGGATCTCTGCTTCCAGTTACAACGCCTCGAGGTCTCGAAGGTAAACCACAAAACGCTACGGTTCAGCATTCTTGCTCTATTTTGTTATTTTGAAGCAGTCCATCGCTATGGAATAGTAACGTATTGACTGCATAACTATGGTAGGTGTCTCCAGCTTGGAATGGCGCAGATTAAAGAGGGAGCCCTCCTGTTCGTTAAGTGGCATTGCTCCTTCACCTTTATACAAAGACACGAACAACTTGGGCAAGAACCCTCCCCAACGACAACGAGAGTTTTGGTTTCAATCATGGTTAGTTTTTCCGACGCTTCAATGGTTTGAGGCAGCCTAGGGTCTTGCTGTCGCGAATCCAAATGTAATCATTATTTTATAAGACTTCCTTCATGAGAATCTTAGGATTTTAAGAAGGCGTGGAGGACTGTATATTATTTAAGTTTAATGGCTCGCCATTTCAATATTTTGAATGAACTCTATTATACTGTTCTAGGTTACTATAATTATCTGGGGATTAAAAACCGTATGTTCCATGACCTCTGAAATTCAAATCTGAAAGGGGTTCTTGTACAACCCAGTACTTCGTTTTCCTTCCAGTTTAAAAAGCTAAAGGTAATTCGTATCTTATATATGTAATAATTTTGATTTGAGGGGAACAAGTCCTGGTCTAAATATTTTGTAGTTTGAATGTTTCCAGTGCTAACTCTATCTGTCAAAGATTTGAAGCCCAATACTTTGGAGTCTGCCTCAAAAGATAACTTTCCCTAAACTTTCACCCGGAATTAAAACACGGCCAAAACCCTAGGTCTAAAGATAAAACTAGGAAGATCTGATTAAACAATTTTTACTCCGAAATGTAGATCTCCAGTGGACAAAATGATGTAAATGTTCCAAAGAAGGATTCATTTATCTAAAGGTTAAAATATAAGTGCGTTTCTCTTTTAAAGGAAAATCAGTGGTGGACGTTTAAATCTGGCGTTTCCAGGTATCGAGTTTCCTGCCTAAAAATCCACCCCTGAACCCATACCAACATAGTGTGGGGTTTCTACCTAAGCCTTTCAACACAAATTTTCCAGGTGATGCATCTATACTCCGAATTTGAAATTAAAATTAAATTTTCACGACAGAGAAATATAATACAGGTCCATTTAATTGAACTTGACTGCAACTAACCAAAAAGCGATTAATGATGATAACGCAGCAGCTATCCTAAATGGATATTCCAGATCTAAGTATTATTTGAGTTCTATTCGACTACACAGAGGTAATAAAAGATTACCACGACCGCTATTATATAATTAGGGGAAGTCGAATTTAGGGTTCCTCTACCTTTCAACGTTGATTACTAACCCAGCTCTCAACGATTATTATTGCAGAAGAACATAATACAAATAATAAATCGATTTCTAATAAATCCATTCGATAGATCGACTTCCAATTAAAATAAATCAATACATCTGTAATTCAAACTTTGAGAGGAAATTTTTGAATAACGTCCATCACATTTTATCACCAATGTCTGAATACATCGTGATTGAATTTACCAATCTTAAGTTAACTTAATCTATGCAAATGGATAACTCAGGTTAAAATAATAAAAGAAAATCCCCACAGAAGTACTCAATTTCTATTCCGTAGCAGATCTAGCATTTTGATAGTAATGTAACTAACATTTTCCCTTATGCATAACATCTCAATTTCATATAATCTAGAAAATAAAATAATGGAAAGTGATGAAAGTCTATAATCAGAAAACCTGGTACTGATAATCCGAATGAAACCGGAACAGCCACATTCCACCCAACCGTAGATTAGGTACAAACACCAAGTCTGACCGTAATCACCCCCGAGCCATATGCATGCATGAAAAGTGTGGACAGTTAACCTCGAAAACTCAGTCACATTTCCGGAATTCCTTGCCTAACACAGAGTGCTCATACAACAAGAATAATCCTCTCTGGCATACTAAGCAGCGTCCTGCCTCCCACATATGCCCTTTCTTTATAGTTTTTGCCTAGGTCTTACCATCAGCAGCCAATTCCTCATGGAATTTTCGCAGCTAAGTAAATCCCTGATTTTCAGGGTGTGTCTAGTGTCTTAAATACACTTTTGACACCTGTTCTGGCTTCCCTGAGGCTAACTCTCACTTGTCCCCCACTTTTCCATGCATGATCTCCTCATTTAACTTGGTTGTTCCTGTTCATCCTTTTTTTATTAAAGACAATAATTTAAATCAAAGTAGTTTCTTACAACCGTCCTCAAGTAGTTTCTTACAACCGTCCTCCTAGGACTTATTCGGCAGATTTCTCATCTAGCCCCCTTATTGAAATGAAATTCATAATGATAACAATATATATAAAAAAAAAAACATAATGTCCAATTATTATTTGGGGAACACCACAAAGCATAAACAAAAGAAGGGCTTAGAAAACGTTTTTAGCAATGCCAGGAAATGGGCAAAGATACAAATTGTTTTCTCTCATACAGTGAGCTGTACAAAGCTCATAAAACATTTTAATTAATCTCATGCACAAATACAGAGCTCAGAAACATTTATAATAAACCCATGCTCAAATACAAAGCCCAAAAACATTTTTATTGAACCTGTGCACACATACAGAGCTCATAAATATTTTTATTGAACCTGTGCACACATACAAAACCCAAAAACGTTTTTATTGAACCTGTGCACACATACAAGGCTCAAAAACATTTTTATTGAACCTTGGCACACATATAGAGCTCAAAACATTTTAATAAACCCATGCTCACATACAAAGCCCAAAAACGTTTTTATTAAACACGGGCACACATACAAAGCCAAAAAACGTTTTTACCATTTCAAGAAGGAATTACAAAACCCCCAAATCGTTTTATCAGTCCATGCAACAAATGGAGATCCTGAAAAACGTTTTACCATTTAAAAAAATGAATTACAGAACCCCCAAACGTTTTATCACTCCATGCAGCAGATGGAGATCCTAAGAAAATGTTTTTACCATTTAACAGAATGAAAATACAGAGTTGAATCTAAATCATTAATAAGCAAGTGGAGCACAGGAAATCGTAATGTAAAAAGCTAAAACACAAACCAAAAAAACATGCCAAGATCTCCAAAACTCTGCGCATTAAAAGATGTAACAAACTCACATTTAGAAATCGTAAAAATTGTATCCTTTGAGAGGTGAATACCCTCGCGCAGATAGCCAGCAAGTAAAACAATAAAAAAAAACCTCCCCCAATAGAGAGTTCTTCCCCAATTTAACCCTCTCCACAGAAATAAACACTTGGTAAGGCGTTTTTCTTGAGTGAGACGGTTGAGAGTCCACACAAGCTGGTGGCCCTTCTAGGGTTTAACTCAACATTAAAAATATAATAAAAAATACATCACCAAAGCATATATTTTTTCATTTATTTAAAAAACATTATTATAAACGACATTTCATGAATATATATCTATATAAATATATAAATTAATATCATAAACATTCTATTTAATAACTTTCTTCTTAAATAACTTTCTTTCGCCATTGGTTACACACTACTATAGAAAATATACCTGCATCCTCCATTTAATGTATTCCAAAATACAATAAAATATATATAATGTTTTACGGTGCTAAACTAAAACATTAATGTAAGTATTACACTTCACTAATATATATAATACTTATATTTATGAAGTAATTACAAAATATTATTATAGTTACCAATCATTTAGAAAGTCTACCTTTCTTTATTTGTGTCATTACTAATGATCACTACCTTTAGCCTTTAAACATAGTATTAACAAAAGAGATAGTAACAATTTTATCTTAACACCTTATTAACTTTATTTTAAATATCAAAACAAACCCTTTCTCACAAGGCTATTGTTTTAAAATAATATCTAGGTTAAACATAGTAACTCTTAAAAATTCTCTACCGTTCTTTTAGAATGCCACTATGTAGGTATTCCTACCATTTTAATACCTTCGGATGTATTGTAGATACGTTTATAAAACATTTATATAATTAATATTTCACAACTATGTATAATGTTTAACAATTATGAAATAATCATAATGTTTTAAAACTCTATATAAGCATCCCCTCATACTTATATTGTTTCTCCTTGCATTGTCATTACAATGCATTATAGGTATATAATTATTATTGCTAATTATGTTTCTCAAAGTGATAAATAGTTTAGGTTACATTAATAATTTAGATAGTGGTTCTAAGGAAGAAAACCCTTGATGCCCGCTGCCGGGGCTAGGATGTGCAGGACATCCAAAGGATTTTCTTAGATTTTCAATAAATCTTTTAACATAGATTAACCTAGTGCTAAAATTTCGGTTTTAGGAGGCACATACTTCCCTTCGGAAGTTAAGGGTAACTTCGACATCCCTCTCAAGGACTAACCCATAACCCAAAAACAACTTAGTAACCTTCGGTGAACGCCATTGTTCATTAAGTGATTGTGAAAACAAGGTGACATATGTCATCTCCCAATGTTACCAAGCCTTTTAACCTCTTCCCCCTCAGAGGATTCGTGCCCTCTACGTCACGCCACAGAAGAGCTCAGTCTTCTAAATTAGGTATTCCCCAAATACAACTAGGAAATAAATCACTTAGCTTACAAGGTTTGTTGGTGGGGACTTTACCTTGAGCTCCTCACCAGCAAACAAGTAAAATAACATTTACAATTACAAAACAATAGCAGGGGTGTAAAAGAGGGATATTACATCCTCCTCCCCTTAAGAATAACACCATCCTCAGTGTTCATGCTTTTCGACCGTTTGTCTTCCACTCTTGGATTTCTTTGTTTGTCATCTTTTTCTTGCCTTTGAACTTTTCATGATCTCATGAAGTTGATATCGTTCATAACCTGTACTTTTCACAAACAACACAAGTTGTTTTTCTGGCATCTTATCATAAATACATGCATACATAAGATTTTTCCAAAATCAATTAGAACATAAGTAATCATTTTCCTTTGCAACATCATGTTGCGACTTTTTCATGGAAATTATTTTAGAGTTCAATTTTCTTACTAAGATCTTCTTCGTAATTCCCTACCACTGCACGTATGTTAGTCATACATTGTATACATATAGATCACGATCTAAGATAATAGCTTCCAAAATATTCTATGACACTTCTTTCTATGTACTTTAGTCTTTCTCTACATCCTTTTCCTTGAAAACAATATTGTTAATGCTCATAACATAACATAAGACATGCATACTCCAACATAATTATGCAGGATTTTAAGTATACCAATTTAAAAACATAAGTATATGCATATACCTCATGCATATCATATCCATAGTAGGAAACACTTCCTCGTGTGCCATCTCAACACATGTGCTTCGGGATAAACTCTTTCTTCCCTCAAGCCCTCTCTCTTGAGTCCAGGAAATCTTTTTCCCCTCAATCCCTCTTGCTTGAGACCAGAAAAATTCTCTTTCCCCTCAAGCCCTCTCACTTGAGTCCAAGAAATCATTTTCCCCTCAATGCTTCTCGCTTAAGACTAGGAAAATTCTCTTTCCCCTCAAGCCCTCTCACTTGAGTTTAGGAAATATTTTTCCCCTCAAGCCTTCTCGCTTGAGACCAGGAAAATTATCTTTCCCCTCAAGCCCTCTCGCTTGAGTCTAGGAAATATTTTTCCCCTCAAGCCCTCTCGCTTGAGTCCAGGACATATTTTTCCCCTCAAGCCTTCTCACTTGAGACCAAGAAAATTCTTTTTCCCCTCAAGCATCTTGCTTGAGTCCAGGAAATTTCTTTTTTTTTTCTTCCCTCAAGCCTCTCGCTTGAGTCAAGGAAAATTCTCTTTCCCCCCAAGCCCTCTCGCTTGAGTCTAGGAATTATTTTTCCCCTCAAGCCTTCTTGCTTGAGACCAAGATAATTTTCTTTCCCCTCAAGCCTCTTGCTTGAGTCTAGGAAATCATTTTTCCCTCAAGCCATCTCGCTTGAGACAAGGAAAATTCTCTTTCTCCTCGAGCCTCTTGCTTGAGTCCAGGAATTCTTTTTTATTTTTTTTCCCCTCAAGCGTCTCTATTGAGTCTAGGAAAATTCTCTTTCCCCTCAAGCCCTCTCGCTTGAGTCCAGCAAATCTTTTTCCCCTCAAGCCTTCTCGCTTGAGACCAGGAAAATTCTCTTTCCTCTCAAGCGTCTTGCTTGAGTCCAGGAAATTTCTTTTTTTTTTCCTCTCAAGCCTCTCACTTGAGTGGAGGAAATTTTTTTCCCCTCAAGCCTTCTTGCTTGAGTCCCGGAAAACTTATGATTACAATAGACAACCCCAACTCTCCATCAGGGCCTGTGAGTTTCCTAGAGTGGCCAGGGGGATGTTAAGGTTCCGAATCCCGAAATCAACCTTTACACAGCCTCATAGGGTGTAGTGCTCCTGCAATTAATTGGCAGTACTGCTACCTAAACACATCTCATGTTTCACTACCTCACAGGGCATTGCATGCAAATGGTAGTGCTCCTACCAGAACACTTCTCGTGTCCAATTTCTCCTTCAATAAATTGGTAGTACTCCTACCAAAACACTTCTCATGTGCAATTCCTCCTTACATAAATTGGTAGTACTCCTACCGGAACACTTCTCGTGTTCCATCCATATCCGGTTGTGGTTGCTATGATTCAAGTCTGTGCTCCAAACTTAACCTTCTCTTCTTCGTTCCTTTTCTTTGTTTATATTTTTATTTAAGTTAGCTTTATTTTAATTTCCAGGGTGCCTCCCTCCCCCTCCTGCTTATCTTATAAGGATGCAAGTTTTTATTGTGTAGAGTTATCTTGTAATTTTCTCTTGATGCTCTCAATATTTTCACTTCTCTGGTCTAAACTGTCTCGTGTGCATGCAACACTGTCCCATATCATTGTATTAGTGAACACTTGGTTCACACTATGGCTCTAATGCCACTATCATGGCCAACCTGAGTTCTTTTGCGATCCTCTCACCTTTGATTAGCTTGGTTCTAGAATGCCAAGCCCTTACTTCATGCGATAAATTCCTCGCACACATAAACCAAATAGGTATATTTAGCTAACTCCTCATGGAGTTCAAGTGTCAAACATAATCATAATATTTTGTATCACGGAACACTTTACCTGATCATAGTTCTTTGCAATGTCTTATTTCAAAAGCTGCAATAATCTCAAAGTTTCGTTAGTCACCACAATATGCGAAAAAATTTGATAAACAAAATATTCACATCTTGATCTTACTCATGCTCTGAGTCTATCTTTTCATGAGTCCCTGATTTTTATTCAGACTCTTACAGTATGTTTACCATACTTTATGCATAGTATGCATCATGCCCTTGTCTTCCAACAAGTCCCGCCGATATTTACAATCTTACGGCCATGAGCTGCAATGTTAGCACATTGATTGCTTTCTTTTTATTAATTTTTTTATTCTTATGAGGTGATAAGTTTACAACCTCTTCAATAATTCAAATGGTCATTCTACCATTCCTTCAGTCTTTATACATTTACAAGACTATTGCAACACAATTTCTATACATATACATATCGCTATATATATCGAGAATCTTCTAGAGAACATCTGCATTCCTTCCTAGTGTATCAAGGGTGAATTCATAATCCAACTCCTATTTTTTTGTACATCCACATACTACATAATACCAAAACAAAACCAAAGCATCACCCTGTGCTTATAGTTTTAATCCACAATTCTGTTGGTTGGGCTGATAATATATAGAATTCCACATTTTCATCTATTATACGAGGAGGATGGATTGGAACATTATTCCTTGATCTTTACATAAACAGTCAATGCATTTGTCATCATATATAAGCATACTCTTGACAAAATTTCCCCTACATATGATAAATATGAAAAAGGGATTCATAGTCTACTTATCTTGTCTAAGTAACTCATATCCAAAAAATTTATTACTATAGGATAGCACCGCTTTACCATGCGTTACATAAATTATTTTCAATAACTCTGCGATTGTATCTCTATCCTTTATCCAAGAGACCATACAATCTTATTAGGAGAATGCTACTCCTGGAGTACTATATGAAAGTACAGAATACTAGTATGATAAAGAAATTATAGAGCATGGTAGTGTTACCTCACTTTAAATCTTCATACCTCATGCTGAGCCCAATCAATCCCGAATGCTGAAACTTCAGCTCTGATACCACTTTGTAACATAACCAAATCTCCACTTTGTCGTTGTAAGGAACGAGGTGTACAATTTTTTTTTTCCTCGACATCAACAATCAATGTATTAGTCATTTTATACACAAGGTCATATATGTACTCCAGTCGCAAATAGTAATGCATATAACACTTGTTCAATTATTGCCATTACCTCATTCCATAACAATTACACATTTAAGTATGATTAGCCATATTTGCATAAACATCCCTATTAATTTAGTCTTACAAATTAGTACATAATAACACAAATGGGAATACCCCAAACATTCCTCATGATCATTAAACCATCAAAACCTTCACAAGTAAGCCATCATTTTACATGTAAACTTAAGCAATGGATAATTAGCATTCTGCTTTGAATCTCACTTACCATTTTAAACCACAATTCTCACATAAATTAAAACACATCAAGTACATAGAGAAATGAGACTTGTATACGTGGTTCACCCAACTCTTTCGGCTACGTCCACCAAGGAAATGTCTCATTTTTATTCATCAAAATATAAGAGTACAATCTGCGAACTGTGTGTGCAATATTTCTACTTTCTCAAGCCTCTCACCGAGAGAACTTTTACAAAACACTCAACCCTCTATCTCACAGGCATTACACGGAATCTCTCACAGATAATCACCACTGATCATGATAATATACATAAATGGGGATATATAACTTTGACCTATGCGGAAGGCTTACCCTACCTGTACTATCATAGATTCATATTCGCCAATTAATACATTTATGTGCATCAAGGGTTTGCCATACCTCGGCCTCAACCTGCATCCTCCAGGTTATGCTTTTCCCAATCATCCCTGAACATTATCATGCAATATTGAATACATAATATATACATATATATATATATATATATGGGATCAATCCCCAAGTGTCTGTGCAATACCTAAATGGTACACATTATATTAGTCAACACGCTTCAGGGAGCTTTCCCAAGATATTCCTAGTAACAGAAGAAGCATGCATAAGACATTCATCTTGCAATATATAGTTAGTATATGAAAAAGGAAGGTATACAAGTAATCAACATATCTATAGTAATAGGTCATTCTCAAAACTAAACATGGACCTACTCCCAACCTACATCAATTTATCAAGCTATCAATTGAATGTATTGGATCCTATCCCCAAAGCTCTGTCAAAGACATTAACGAATATAATAGGAAATGCACACACTAATAGCCTATAGGGATTTCATCCCAACTCTACATAATCAATAAACAAAACATGATCATCAATAAATACACAAACATGGGATCAATTTCCCCAAAATGGAATCGCCCAACTTATTATGGCAACAGAGGAAGTCTATCTTCCCCCAAGCTCTGCACAACATGTCAAAGACATTGAACATATAATATATATAAGATGATGTGGACATGCAATCTATCATTAATCAATGTTACATCAATCGAAGTTTTTTGGGGTCATCATCCCCAATCCTCTGCACAGTAGATAAAGACATAGAACGTAAGGTTTCAACATATAGCCATATCATGCAGCATTAAACTATCAAGTCATTAATTTCCCCAATTCTACAGTGAATAATATGACTTTTAACACTACAGGCCATCCTAAAAATATTTTTAGAAGAAGCATAAACAAAAGAAGGGCTCAGAAAACGTTTTTAGCAATGCCAGGAAATGGGTAAAGATACAAATCGTTTTCTCTCATACAGTGAGCCGTACAGAGCTCAGAAAACGTTTTAATTAATCTCATGCACAAATACAGAGCTTAGAAACATTTATAATAAACCCATGCTCACATACAAATCCCAAAAACGTTTTTATTGAACCTGTGGACACATGCAGAGCTTAGAAATATTTTTATTGAACCTGTGCACACATACAAAGCCCAAAAACGTTTTTATTGAACCTGTGCACACATGCAAGGCCCAAAAACGTTTTTATTGAACCTGGGCACGCATATAGAGCTCAGAAACATTTTTAATAAACCCATGCTCACATACAAAGCCCAAAAACGTTTTTATTAATCCTGGGCACACATACAAAGCCCAAAAAACATTTTTACCATTTCAAGAAGGAATTACAAAACCCTCAAATCATTTTATCAGTCCATACAGCAAATGGAGATCTTGAAAAACGTTTTACCATTTAAAAAAATGAATTACAGAACCCCCTAACGTTTTATCACTCCATGCAGCAGATGGAGATCCTAAGAAAACCTTTTTTCCATTTAAAAGAATGAAAATACATAGCTCAATCTAAATCATTAATACGCTAGTGGAGCACAGGAAATCGTAATGTAACAAGCTAAAACATAAACCAAAAAAACATGCCAAGATCTCTAAAACTCTGCGTATTAAAAGATGTAACAAACTCACATTTAGAAATCCTAAAAATTGTATCCCTTGAGAGGTGAATACCCTCGCGCCGATAGCCAGGATGTAAAACAATAAAAAAAAATCTCCCCCAACAGAGAGTTCTTCCCCAATTTAACCCTCTCCACCGAAATAGACACTTGGCAAGGAATTTCTCCTGAGTGAGATGGTTGAAAGTCCACACAAGCTTGTGGCCTTGTTGATGCCTCGGATATCGCAGCATCAATCAGAAAGGGATTCTCCCCGAGAGATGGTCCCAATTAGACTATCTCCCGTTTGGTGTAGGGAATCCGTCCGGTTAGCGGTTCCGGCAACCGTGGTTTTGGACTTTAAATCCGATTCTACCGGTTATGGCCCGATTCACCTTTCTTTTGGTTTTTTATGTCTTTTATATGAGATGCAAGTGCCTAAATTATACTTAATCTAAATGCAATTAAAACAGGTCTAAGTCTAGAAACTGGAATAAATCTATCTATCCCTGCAGGGAACACGCTTAAGGGAGGAGCAATCAGCTGTAACAAATATCGTAAACAAAGAACAGATAGCTATTATTTCTCACAATCAAAGCTACAGCAAGATAAAGATCTTGAGAAGATAGCTTCTCATTCAACATGGAACGCATCAATTGCTCATAACACAGAAAAGAAAAAGAATAAAGAAACAGATCTGAAATGAAACTTAAAGAACACATCTATTGCTCATAAACAGAAGAAAGCAAAATTATTTAATCTACGTAACAAGAATAAAGAAACAGATCTAGATGTAACAAAACTGGAATTAAACTTAAAGATCCCTGCAAGGAGCAATTTAAAGGCATGAACAATGAGCCACATGAATTATTCTAAAGAAAGAACAGTTAGCCATTCGATCTAGACAAAGAAATCTACAGCAATACATTTCATTGTTCACAAAATAGAGAAAACGCATGCACAGGGGGAAGCAAAATCATTAATGCAAAGAAATAGTTTAGATGTCAAGAATGATCTCACATTACAGAACCGCAGTCATTAGAATAGTCCAATATAGAGCAATCTAACATCCCATGCAAAACGTCCATCTCCCGTGGCTTCTATTAGAAAATTCAATTTTACAGGCCCGATACAAGATAGCTCGTATGGGTTTCAAAATTTCCTTCCCTGCCAAAAGTCCTTTCTAATCTTTCCTAGATGCTATTTATAGCTACAAATCTGCCCTTTGGGCTGACACCTAGCATTCTCCACCTGTCATTTAAAGGAATTTCCACTATAATCGACCACCAAAAATGGCCACTTCCTTTACAAAAAATATTTTGACAAAAATTAGGGACAGCTGTCCCATGGCTTACGCCTTACATATTCGAAATATACATAACAGAAAATTGGCTAACATCAAAGCTTTCCCTGCTGGGCATGTGTTTGGCTGAAGAGAGTGGCTCACTGAATTCAGCCTCTTCATTCCTGTGCGTGAGCTTCTGCTGGCAAAGGGTCGCCCAAGTTAATTGTCACTGATGCTGCCTGGGAAGAGGCCCTCGAATCCCCTGCTGATGCTTCTCCTAATTGGGAAGGGGGAATTGAACTGGCCAGACTTTCTGCCATTGCTGGGGAAGAGGCTGCTGGGAGAGAGGCTGCCAGATCTACTGATGCTCCTGCTGCTGCTGCAGCTTTCCTGTCCTCCTCTGCTATGTAGCTGTACCACACACCTGTGTCCCTTATGATTATGTTTGCTGCAGCAGGAAACGGGATTTTCTGAGAAGTCACATTCTTCCCGAGCTCTGTTTTAATGCTTTGGACTTCTGCTTCAGCAGCTTGATGCGCTTCCTTCAGCAGATGGTTGTGAAGTGTTGATGAACCGATGTAATGTTGGAGATCATCCATGGCCAGGACATCAATCCTTTTCACATACTCCATCTGGACGCCTAGCTCTTCTTTCAGTTGAGACAACCGCTGCTCCTTTTCCGGGAAATCTTCTAGGGTCTGAGGGAAACTCAATGTGCAGTTGTCATGGACTCCTTTGAGCTTTTGGTATAGGTTGTTGATTCTATCTATTGTCCTCTGCACACTGGTTATCAGCTTATTGGCACAGTTCCTGCCAAACTCCAACAAGGCTATATCTTCATTAAAATCGTCCACGGCCTTAAAAGGAAGATGCGGGGGGAAACCTCCTTTCCCTTCTCTCCATGCCATCTGACTTATGACATTTGCCTTGACACGGGTATTCTTAGCTTTGAGCCTGTGGGCTTCCGCATTAATCTCTTTTAGCCTAACCACCATGGCCTTGAGTTTGCACACCTCATCGGTGATTAGCTCTTGGGAGCCATACACTTGTTGCAGGATATTGCATGACAGCTCGTGGAAGGGAGATAGGTCTATGGTTCTGCTCTCCGCTTGCTCTAAATGCTCAGCTAATGCTTGCTTGTCTGCTTCTAGCAGAGATGCCTTTTCTTCTGCACCATTCTTCTCTGCTTCCACAATCATCATTTGAAGTGTTAGCTGGTCTTTTTCCTCCTCCAGCTGGCTGTACTTGTTTGACAGCTCCTTATGCTCAGCGTACAAGCAATTATACTTGTTTACCACCATATCTCTTTGGGCTTTCTCATTAGCCACATTTTGTTGCAGCGTGCGTGCTCTCTTCTTTGTTAATATATTTTCTTTAACTATAACGTCTACATTGGCAAATGATGCCTTTGCTGTCGCTATAACTGCAGACGCCATAGCAATGGGATCTTGATCTGTGTTCTGCATGACAGTGACCTCCCGGTGAGTAACAATGTCTTCATGGAAGGGACTTTTAATCCTCTCTTCTGATTGGAGGACCATTGCTTTTATTTTCTTATCATATACAAACTCATTCCATTTGGACACCGTACGTTTTCCTGATGGAGTGTACGGGACAATTGGTCGGTTTATGATGTCTATGTCCTCTTCCATAGGTGGGGTCCGGACTTCCTGAGCAGGGTTTCCTCCTTCATTTTGGGCACCAGAGCCACCTACTTGAGAGGTGTCTATTTCCATGTCCTGCATACCGGATCCACCTTCCTCGGCATCTTCCCTTGTCTTCAATTCTTCTTCCGCCTTCTTTTCTGCCTCAGCTTGCTCAGCCTCTGCTTCTTTCTGCTTTTGGGCTTCTTCAGCCTCTTCCCGCAGTCTTTCATTTTCAGCTTCTTGCTGCTTTCTTGCTTCCTCGGCTTCCCGCTGTAACCTCGCCTCTTCTCTTAATCTGAGCTCTTCCTGAGCTCGGGCATCCTCAACTTCTTTCTCCTTTTGCTGGATGGTCTTCTGGGTCTTGGTTGAGCTAGAGCTTGCTCCAGCACCTTGGCAACAGATCCGTAGCTCAGTCATGTTGCTGATGCCCCTGAATGCTTCTTCCTCGGCATCAGGGTAGTGGGAGTATTCGAAGTGGGCGTAGATATCTTTGCAATGCTCGGCCACTTTACCTTTTCTGTCGTTCCTGTGGAAGATGACCTCACCAAAGTGGAAGGCCTTCAACTCTTGAACAAATTCATTGGCCGAGGCAACCCCTGAAAACTTGTAAGCGCCGATGCAGAAAGGTAGAGGGGGAAAGGAAGCCTTGTGTTGCTTGTGGAGCAATGCTCCAATCCCATCCAAGAAGAGTTGTCTTACTGCTTCCTTGAGCACCACATAGTCTGTGGCATACTGCGGCAATATGTATGGGGGCTTAGTCCCTCCAAACATTCTCAGGTAGGTACCTTGTTCTGAAAAGTAAAAGTCCCCATAATCCTCAAGGACTTCCAAAGCATTTTCTGACAGGCAATTTGGTTCTTCCTTGAACATTTTCTCATATAGGGGCATGATGAACCCCTCACAGATTAGTTTGTAGCTGGGCTTGTAATTCTGAGCCCACAACAACTTGTAAGCAATATAGACGGGCATGGTGGCCTTATCCCATGTGCAACCCAATTTGGGGAATTCTATCTTGGCCAAGATACAATCTATCAGATAGGAAGACATGAAGAATTCAGCCGTCTTCAAGGCTAGTCCTTCTCTCGCAGCTACTATCATTGAGGATAGACTATCTGACAGGATAGTGGCCCAGTCGAACACAGTTCCATTGAATGCCACGTAATGGATGATAGGGATCCACTGGATTTTGTATACTGTACCATCGGGCATGCCGAAGATTCTGCACAGCATCAGGGCAATCAATCTAAAAGGAGCTCTCAGGTTCTGCACGTCATATTCATCACTTCCTTTCTTTCTCAAATGCTTCCCTGCCATCAGCAGCTTCTTGGCCATCTCGATGTTGTTCATCTGGCTTAACCATTCATCAGTCAGAGCTTGCTGGACACGGGGAAATCTGTAGGCTGCCGCAAGATATGCAGGTTGAAATGAGGTGATAGCCACTTTCCCGCTATCATTTATCACTCTTCCTTCAGCATCGGCATGTTGGAGTATCCATCCGATCACTTCAACACAGGGGAACAGCTCAGGGCGGGTAGCGGCTCTAGTTATGCCTGAGGCTCTGATATTGAGATAGATTGGTGCTTCCTCCAGCAACATATCTGGGATTTCTTGGTCCCTGTTTGTTCTATAGATGTCATCCCATCTGATTTCTGGAGGGACACCAGTGGTGCACCTAGTGTCCTGGAGCGAGGTTTCAGTCTTGAGAGGGGCAGGCTTCTTTTCTGTCATCTTATCTTTCTTCTTACCGGTTTTCGGCATCTTGATTTATCCCTGATAACACCCATATACAAGTCATCATGAACTTGAGTAACATACTGCGAGGTTTCAATCAGAGAGTATCATTGTTTTAAGATATTAATGAAACAAACGCAATGAAGTTGTATATTTAGGAAGCAAAACGTTATTTCAACATGAAACATAAATTGAAACACTTGAATTTCCTAAAAGGACGAGTTTGGAATGCTCCTGAGGGGTAGGCTAAGCTGCGGATACATTTTGTTCTCGGACCGATAGGCGATTTGCGGAAGCAATTGGCTTCCGGTTCTGTCCTGGGAAAAGATGATTTTCGGCTTAGCAGGGACATGATTATAAAAAATAACCCCCCCATTCTTTAAAGGGGCAAGTTTGGGATTCTCCCGTGGAGACAAGCGCGTTGCGGAAGCAACGTGCTTTCGGTTTAGCTCTGGGGAAAGGATATGATAGCTTTCGTCACTGCTGTGGTTTGGAAGGCCAATGGCGGGTAAGCTCGGGTAGGCAGACTTTGTGCCGAAAAGGAAACCCCTTTCGCATTTACGATTAGGCGAGGGCATTCGAATGATAATTTTATGGCACTGGCCGAGGTATCTTATGGGAAGTTTTAGTTCGGGCGAGGGTGGTGGCGCCGGAGACACATGGACGGGAAAGGTTCGAGCGGTGATGGTTTCAGGTTTGGCTGGCGTAGCTTGAGTGCTCGCGGGTTCTGAACAGGGGCCGTGGCGCCGGTTCTAAGATTTGAAATGAGCAGAGGTTTCGTTAGAACCGCAGTTTACGAAAAGGCCCGGGGTTTTATGGCTTAATCTTTCGGCCGGGGATATGCAACGTCGATGGGGCTTCGGCATTTTCAATAGACGACGAGGCACGCGGCCCGGAAAAAGGAACATGTTTAACCGTCTACTCACCAATGTTTATCTTGTTTCTACTAAAAAAAACGAGAAGAACTTGATTCAACCGTATTTGACGGGCAAAACGCCCGTGACGGGCGTTTTGCCCGTCAAAACCCCACCTATGCCTATCAATTTCAAAAGACAGCTAACCCAATAGCAAAATACGACGTGTAGGGAGATAGATTTACAGTTAAGATACTACCTGGCACCGATGAAAACGCTAACTGAGGTGGCCGTGAAACGTGTTTGAGCAATCCGAGCTGGAGCAGTTCGCGCGGCGTCCAACCAATCGTCCAGATTGAAAAATTAACAATGTGTTGGCTCGTACCCCCACCACCTATTTAAATCGAACTGGCACGTGCGAGCATTCAATTGGGTGGGTGGCGCAATTAAAACGCGGCTTAAATTCGTCGCCCGTAGCGGTCACGTCAAAAAGTCTCGATCTGTGTGCGACCGCCATTCGCGAGACCGTCTTGCGAGTCACACCCGCCGTTGCGAAAGGATAGAGGGGAAGTTCTCGCCGTTTCGGGACGCGTCGCGGAAGGGAAACTTGAAACCTTCCGCAAAAGAGCCCCGCGTTGCGGATGCATAACGCCAAGGCTTCCGCCGTTTCGGGAGTTATTCGCGAAGGGTTACCGCAAACCAAAACTTTCTAAGTCTCGTTGCTTTTCGGGAGGATATGGCGAATGCTCCCGGTATCTTCGGAAAGCTTTTGTGAATGGCCTCCGCCGTTTCGGAAGGAAAATCTGAAGGCTTCCGCACAAGGCTTCCGCGGTTGCGGAAAGCTTTGGCGAATTCCTCCCGCGATTTTTTGGAAAAGTCTCCGAGTTATTTTCACGGGTTTTAACCCAACGACTTCCGCCACCGCGGGATGACATGGCGAACACTTCTGCTATTTCGGGAGCAAATGATGAACGATTCCGCTGTTTCAGAAGCAATTCCTCAGCGGCTTCCACTGTTTCGGAACGGAATTTTCAATTCTTTGTTTAGAAAGGTAGCCCGAGAGCCTCCACAATTTCGGAACGGAATGTTGAAAGCTTCCGCGAAGCTTCCTCGGCTTGTTCTGGAAAGTTCTTTTAAGATATTCCAAGTCATTTCACAATTCCGGAAGAAGTTCATGAATTTCTTCGTGTTATTTCGGCAAGCTTATGCGAATGGCTTCCGCCGTTTCAGGAGACAAACTTGAATCGCTCCGCCGTTTCGGCAAGGTTTCACCAACGGTTTCCGCAACTTATGGCCATAATCTGAGTTTCTTTTTGGAGAGATATCACGGCGGCGCCAATTTCGGGCGGTTTCGCTGAATTCCCCCGCCGTTTCGGGAGGGTAAAAAACAAAACTAGAAGTTCTCTAAGTCCCTTTCGGAAGCTAAATGCAAATGATTCCCGCCATTTCGGGAGACAGCTCGAATCTTCTCGCGGTTGCGGAAGGCTTGAGCTGAGCACTCCACCGTTTCGGGAAGTATTGTCCCATTGTTCCCGCAGTTTTCTAATCGAAAAAATCTAAGTCCTTTTCGGGAGATTAAGGTGAATGAGCCCCGCCATTTCGGGAGGAAAACCGGAACCTTTCCGCGGTTGCGGAAGGCTTGAGCGAAGGGTTCCGCCGTTTCGGGAGTCATTACCCAATGGCTACCACAGCTTTCAAAAAATTCTAGGTCTTTCGGGCGTGTTTCCCACGTTCTCCCGCCGTTTCGGGAGGAAAACTCCGAAGGTTTCCGTAACTTTTCTCACGGTTTACGATTTTGACAAAGGAAATCTAAGTCCTTCTTCCAGAAAGGTTGGACGTTTGGCTTTTTCGGAGTCCCGGGGAGATAGCCTGAGGGATTCCAAAATGTTGGGAAAAGTTCTAAGTCCCTCTTTGGCTCTTTGGGGAAAACATGGAAGGATTGACGGCAAGATGTTCAGTAGGGAAATAAGATTTTATGTTGAAAACAGAGCTGACAGCTGGGATGGCTTCTCAGGCAAATTTTCTAAAAAAAATACAGGAGGGGCCCCAACATGTACAAAATTTTGGGGAGGGGTGTTGCTGCAACAACAGGCCCTTTTAGGGTTAACTCAGCATTAAAAATATAATAAAAAATACATCACTAAAGCATATATCTTTGCACTTATTTACAAAACATTACTATAAAGGATATTTCATGAATATATATCTATATAAATATATAAATTAATATCATAAACATTCTATTTAATAACTTTCTTTCGGGATCGGTTACACACTACTATAAAAAATATACCTACATCCTCCATTTAATGTATTCCAAAATATAATAAAATATATATAATGTTTTACTGTGGTAAACTAAAACATTAATGTAAGTATTACACTTCACTAATATATATAATACTTATATCTATGAAGTAATTACAAAATATTATTATAGTTACCAATCATTTAGAAAGTCTACCTTTCTTTAATTGTGTAATTACTAATGATCACTACCTTTGGCCTTTAAACATAGTATTAACAAAAGAGATAGTAACCCTTTTATCTTAACACCTTATTAACTTTATTTTAAATATCAAAACAAAGCCTTTCTCACAAGGCTATTGTTTTAAAATAATATCTAGGTTAAACCTAGTAACTCTTAAAAATTCTCTACCCTTCTTTTAGAATGCCACTATGTAGGTATTCCTACCATTTTAATACCTTCGGATGTATTGTAGATGGGTTTATAAAACATTTATATAATTAATATTTCACAACTATATATAATGTTTAACATTTATGAAATAATCATAATGTTTCAAAACTCTATATAAGCATCCCCTCATACTTATATTGTTTCTCCTTCCATTGTCATTACAATGCATTATAGGTATTTAATTATTATTGCTAATCATGTTTCTCAAAGTGATAAATAGTTTGGACTCATCAAAACCAACTCATATCATCTTTGGAAAGGCGGGACTAAATGTTTGAATGCTCCAAGAATCAACTAAAGCCCACGCAGAAAACTAGAGATCTTCACGCAGAAGGCACATTGATCGGCTCCAAGCTAGGTACATAGGAATCGATCTGATCTAAGTCGCAATGGATGCTGGAGGGGGCCTCGAGGACTTACCCCCCTGCTTGAAATTGCAGCATTCAAGAAGCTCGTGGCTACCTGTGGGAAGCGACCCCAGAGTGAGCAACAACAAAAATTTGTTAAAAGAATGGAAAGCATTCCTACTGTCGACCTACCAATTGAAGACCCATGCAGATCAACATTAAATCTAGAGGAAAGAGGGCTCATAGGGCAATTCACTGGTCTTTGGCCTTCACCTAAAGCAGTGGACAACTGGGTGCAAAGAAATTGGCGAACATTGACCCAAGACGGCATCAGTAGTCATCTAGTGGGTAAGGGTTTCTTCGTGTTTGTTTTTTCCAGTGTAGAGGATAGAAACTTAATCTTCAGGAATGAACCTTATTTTATGGGCCCTCAAGGTCTATATCTGAACAAATGGACATTGGACTTTGATCCGACGCAAGGTGTGCCCTCGGCTGTCCCAGTCTGGGTCTGCTTGCCTCACCTACCATTGCACTGCTGGAATCCCAAATCGATGGAAGCAATAGGGAACACGTTGGGGAAATACATAGATCGGGAAGAGAGGAAGGATCAGTATAGCTATGCCAGAATTTGTGTGGAGGTGGACTTGGAAATAGGGTTGCCCGAAGCTATAAAACTCACAGTGGCAGATTGGTCATACATACAAGAGTTAGACTACGAGCAACTACCATTTAAATGTCATTTTTTCCATGGGTATGGAAATTTTTCCAGGCACTGCAAAAAGAAGGGAGAGGAAGAGGTCGACAATGCAAAAGGAAATCAATGGACCCCAGCATAGAAGCCAATCATAGAAAAACAAGTCAGTAGATCAAAAGGAAAAGGAAAAAATGAAGGCCCGTCCTCGAGCCAGCCACAAGGTGAAGGGAGCTCAGCACCAACAAGAATGGAGGCCTCCAAAAATTCATTTGAAAATCTCAGAATACAAGAGGAATCTTTAGACTCAACTACAGAAGAGGCTAAACAACAGCCCATTTCAATTGCTGAAGACAAACCCCATGAAGAAACTGCACCTCTACAGGATGGACCCACTATAGGAGTCACGAGTCCCCTCTCATATGTTGAAATTATAAGGAAGAAGTCTCCGGAGATCTCAGGCTCTTCGGAAGACAAGACCTTTGAGAGGCCATCGAAAAGAGTAGGGAGAAAATCTCACCGGGAGACAAGGGAAGAAGAAGCGGAGAGGCAAAAAATGAAAGGTAGCCAATCAACAATAGAGATGTCTATTAGAAGAAATACCAAAAACAGACCTCCCAAGGGAGGAGCTGTACCCCCATCAGCCAGCAAGTAATGCGTTTAGTCTCTTGGAATTGCTGAGGATTGGGAAATACTTTAAAATCTGAAGTAGTTAAAAATCTAGTGAAATCCGAGTTTCCTGAGTCCTCATGCTCCAAGAGACTAAAATTGATGGGGAAGCTCTTCTTCTCCTCAGTAAATTGAATTGGAACAAGAATGCCGGGAGAGCCATAAGTGCTAGGGGCTCCTCCGGAGGGCTGGCTACTATGTGGGAAGAGGATAAATTCCACCTTGAAAGCTCTTATGAGACACAACACTAGATCTTCACCGACCTCATGCATAAAGTGAGTAAGACGTCCTTCGCCCTTGTCAATTTATATGTCCTTGTTCTTTATGCTGAAAAGAGAGAGTGTTGGCATTCTTTGTTTGTCTTCCTTGAGTCTAGATCCCCCAAGAATTTAATTCTCGCAAGTGATCTCAACCTTGTATTTGAACCTAAGGAGAAACGTGGAGGAAATACTACTAGAGATCAGATCCTTCCTTATGTTGAAGACCTTCTTCAGTATTGGGACTTATTAGATATCAAACCAAAAAAAGGTTTATATACCTGGACCAACAATCGTGTTCGGGATCAACACATCTCTGCCCGGCTGGATAGATACTTAATACAGAGCTCCTTTCTGCTTGGGAAAAAGATCATCTCCTCCAAAATTCTGCAAAAGATGACATCGGACCACAAGCCTATTTTGCTGCAGTTCGAGGATGAAAAAAAATTGGGACCAATTCCCTTTCGGTTCAATCCTTTATGGGCTGAAAAAGATGGTTTTGAGGAAACTGTCCAAAAATCTTGGAGAGCTCCTGTTATTCGGTCACCTAGCTATGTATGGGAGCAAAAAATGAAGGCTACCAAAGTAGCACTAAAATCCTGGATAAAAAATCCCACTGGTTTATCTATGAGCTGCAAACAGTATACTATTTAGCTGACAGCTTTGCAAATGAATATGGAACTCAAAGATATAACTCATGCTGCCATACAAAAGGATCAAGAAGCCCAATGCATTACTCTTCAAGCCTTCAGGCAGGAGGAGGAATATTGGAGACTCAAATCGAGAAGCCTTTGGTTGAAATCAAGAGATAGAAACACACCGTTTTTTCATAAACAATTCCATGTTAGACTCTCTCGTAATCATTTGGAAGAAATCATTGCTTTTGATGGCTCTGTCCATAATGAAATAGCCCATTTAAAAGAGGTAGCCACTTCTCACTTTCAGGAATGTTTTACTAAAAAAGGAGTGGACACGGAGGGGGAATTTACTGAATTTCTTGACAATATTCCAAGACTTATTGGTCAGAATGATAATGCAGGCCTATTGAAGCCCTTCACTGAAACAAAAATTTGAAATGTTATTTGGAACATGGAGCCAGACAAAGCCCCGGGTCTGGATGGCTTTTCCATACATTTTTACAGAATTTGCCGGGATTTAATTAAGGTGGATTTACTCTATATGGTCAGGGGCTTCCACCAAAAAGCTAAGGTCGGAGGCAGCATCAACTCTACTTTTTTGGCCTTAATCCTGAAAGAAACTAATCCTGGAACCTTCGATAGGTTTAGGCCTATATCTTTGTGTAACACATCCTATAAAATTCTGTCAAAACTTATCGCCAATAGAATCAAGCCATTGCTGGGCAATCTCATCTCCTCCAATCAGGGTGGGTTCATGAAAGGCAGGAATATCATGGAAAATGTGACTATAGTGCAGGAAACCATTCACTCCATCCACCAATGCAATGAACAAGGGATGATTATCAAGCTTGACATGGCTAATGCCTTCGACTAGGTAAGACACTCCTTCTTGTTTCAAGTTCTTCTATCTTTTGGATTTAGTGTCGAATTTGTAAGCCTGATCAAAGCCTGCATAGGTAGGCCATGGATAGCGCCTCTAGTGAATGGTAGGCCTACCAATTACTTCCAAAGTTCCCGGGGGTTAAGGAAGGGCTGCCCTCTGTCCCTTTTCTTATACATTTTGATGGTAGATTCTCTTAGCAGAAAATTGAATGCTGAGAAGGCTGTAGGAAAAGTTCCAGGCATAAGAGTGACGACCGATCTAGAGCCCATAAATCATTCATTATTTGCTGATGATTCTCTTCTTCTTAGAGGAGCCTCGGTCATAATAGCAAGGGAATTCAATGATGTTATACAAAGTTTTTGCATAGTTTCTGGAGCACTTCTCAATAAAAGGAAATGTGCAGTGTATGGCTGGAATGTGAGCCATGCCACCATCTAGCGTATTGCTCGTCATTTAGGCTATGTAGGATTTGCAAATTGGGACACTATCAAATATTTGGGCCTGCCATTAACTCTGGGCATTACCAAGGCCACACATTGGTTGGAGGTCATTAGCAAAATTAAACCCAGAATCACAGCCTGGGGAAGGAAGTGGCTTACCAAAGCTGGAAAATTAATTCTCATTAAATCTATCATCTCCTCTCTGCCTCTCTACCAAGCAGCGTTTTTATTGGCACCTAAATGGATCATTGAGCAGGTTGCAAAGCTCATGTGAACCTTCTTGTGGTAAGGTCGAAGTGGGAATCATAGAAAATTTCATCTAGTGGGATGGGATGTTGTGACAAAACCGTTTAATGAAGGAGGTCTACAAGTAAGAGATCCAGGACTTGCGAACTTGGCTCTTGGAGGAAAGCTGCTGTGGAACATTTTCTCAAATTCTAATCAACCGGTTAGCAGAATTCTTATCAAAAAATACATGGAAGACGTTTCAGAACCCAGCATGGAGGAAGCTACAGCAAAAAAAGGTACAACGACGTGGAAAGTGTGCAGCCATGGATGGGAATTTTTTAAAAAACATCTTTACCGCATTCCAGGTAATGGGAATCGGATTTCTCTATGGAATGATAAAATTATGGGACGCTCTCCCCTCAGCCAGCATGAGGATTTCCATGAGCTGCGTAGCTGGCTCATCTAGCGTGGCATCAATAAGCTTACAGATATATCAATTTGGGATCAGAATGGAAATTGGATTGAATGGAACATGCCCAGGCCGTCGGACAGGATGAGTGAGCAAATAAATTCACTATTGACAACTCTCTTTGGATCAGCTCCAGTGCACAAAAGAATAAGGGATAATTGGGGTTGGGGAATGATTGGAGAATACAAAGTAGCCCATGGATACGTTTCTCTATAGATGCAACATCCCCAGACGCAAGCTAATGCTATCTGGAAGAAGGTATGGGATTCATTTTGTATTCCCACAATTAATTTTTTCAGCTGGGTTCTATTACACAGAAGATTATTGACAGGTGAGAACCTTGCAAAGCAAGGAATTTTAGGACCGCATAGATGTTCCCTTTGTCATACAGCCGAGTAAACAATCGACCATGTGTTCATTGAATGCCCATTCATGCAGGAGGTGTGGCAGCTAGCTCTGCAGGGACTCAACGTTCAAGCTCCATCTCAATGCAATGTTGTCTACCTATTTTCCACTTGGATGGATTGTAATCCTTGGATCAACAAAAGTAAATCTTTATGGTCCAAGATTTGGAATGCAGTCCCAAAATACCTCTGCTGGGAAGTGTGGCTTGCCAGAAATGAAAGCATCTTCCAAAACAATATGAGCACCCCAGTTGTTGTTGTTGCAAGAGCTAAGGCGTTGCTTAAGGAAATGGTGGAAAACAACCCCTTCAATCAAAATTACAAGCTTCTTCTCACTGAAATTAGTTGGATTGGCAATACAATGCAGTGTACTAGGAAAAAGATCCATGTTCGTCCTATTAGTCATCCTGAATGGTGGCTTCGACACAATGAATCCGAATTATGTCAGTGGTGGAAGAATCAAAGAAAGTACACTATTTTTTTCGATCGGGCAGCTAAAGGAAATCCAGGGAGAGCTGGAGCCGGAGGGGTTTTCTATGCTCCTGATGGTCATTTTAAGGGCAGTTTCAGTTGGGGGTTAGGGCAGTGTACAAATAACCAAGCTGAATTACTAGGTCTTCTCAAAGCTAGTTAGTTAGCTCAAGGAAACAGAGAGTATGATATTCAAATTTTTGGAGACTTGGAAATCCTAATCAAACTCTTAAACATTGATGCTTAATTCAATAATGCGGTGTTAAATAAGACTTTGCAATGTGTTCGAAAAATGCTGCAAAATTTCAACTCTGCTTCCTATTTCCATATCCTTCGGAGTCTAAATCAGGAAGCTAATTATAGGGCTAATGCGGGTTGTCTATTAGCCCATGCAGATTTGATTCAGAATGATGAAATTCCTGTCTGGTCTCCCATTCCGTAAGCCGGCAGCTCCTTGTTGATTGCAATTGTTGGATTTAGGACGCATTTGAATTTTAAGCTCTTTGGCTTTGTAAGATGGGTTGATTAGGCGTAAGCCCAACCGTGTTCTTCCCCTAATAAAAATTTACCTGTTCTTGTTAAAAAAAAAAGTGATAAATAGTTTAGGTTATGTTAATAATTTAGATAGTGGTTCTAAGGAAGAAAACCCTTGACGCCCGCTGTCGGGGCTAGGATGTCAAGGACATCCAAGGGATTTTCTTAGATTTTCAATAAATCTTTTAACATAGATTAACCTAGTGCTAAAATTTAGGTTTTAGGAGGCACATACTTCCCTTCGGCAGTTAAGGGTAACTTCGGCATCCCTCTCAAGGACTAACCCATAACCCAAAAACAACTTAGTAACCTTCGGTGAACGTCATTGTTCACTAAGTGATTGTGACAACAAGGTGACATATGTCATCTCCCAATGTTACCAAGCCATTTAACCTCTTCCCCCTCAGAGGATTTGTGCCCTCTACGTCACGCCATAGAAGAGTTCAGTCTCCTAAATTAGGTATTCCCAAAATACAACTAGGAAGTAAACCACTTAGCTTACAGGGTTTGTTGGTGGGGCCTTTGCCTTGAGCTCCTCACCAGCAAACAAGTACAATAACATTTACAATTACAAAACAACAACAGGGGTGTAAAAGAGGGATATTACATCCTCCTCCCCTTAAGAATAACACTGTCCTTAGTGTTCATGCTTTTCAACCATTTGTCTTCCACTCTTGGATTTCTTTGTTTGTCATCTTTTGCTTGCCTTTGAACTTTTCATGATCTCATCAAGTTGATATCATTCATAACCTGTATTTTTCACAAACAACACAAGTTGTTTTTCTGGCATCTTATCATAAATACATGCATACATAAGATTTTTCCAAAATCAATTAGAACATAAGTAATCATTTTCCTTTGCAACATCATGTTGCGGCTTTTTCATGGCAATTATTTTAGAGTTCGATCTTCTTACTAAGATCTTCTTCGTAATTTCCTACCATTGCACGTATGTTAGTCATACATTGTATACATATAGATCATGATCTAATATAATAGCTTCCAAAATATTCTCGTGACACTTCTTTCTATGTACTTTTAGTCTTTCTCTACTTCCTTTTCCTTGAAAACAATATTGTTAATGCTCATAACATAACATAAGACATGCATACTTCAACATAATTATCCAGGATTTTAAGTATACCAATTTAAAAACATAAGTATATGCATATACCTCATGCATATCTTATGCATAGTAGGAAACACTTCCTCGCGCACCATCTCAACACATCTGCTTCAGGATAAACTCTTTCTCCCCTCAAGCCCTCTCTCTTGAGTCCAGGAAATCTTTTTCCCCTCAAGCCCTCTCGCTTGAGACCAGAAAAAATCTCTTTCCCCTCAAGCCCTCTCGCTTGAGTCTAGGAAATCACTTTCCCCTCAATCCTTCTTGCTTGAGACCAGAAAAATTCTCTTTCCCCTCAAGCCCTCTCACTTGAGTCCAGGAAATATTTTTCCCCTCAAGCCTTCTTGCTTGAGACCAGGAAAATTCTCTTTCCCCCCAAGCCCTCTCGCTTGAGTCCAGGAAATATTTTTCCCCTAAAACCTTGTCATTTGAGACCAGGAAAATTCTCTTTCCCTTC
This sequence comes from Larix kaempferi, assembly GCA_027924585.1. Taxonomy (NCBI): domain Eukaryota; kingdom Viridiplantae; phylum Streptophyta; class Pinopsida; order Pinales; family Pinaceae; genus Larix; species Larix kaempferi. The sequence goes on from BSBM01000071.1 coordinate 4,370,791, forward strand.
AAGCCTCTTGCTTGAGTTCAGGAAATTTCTTTTTTTTTTCCCCTCAAGCCTCTCGCTTGAGTCCAGGAAAATTCTCTTTCCCCTCAAGCCCTCTCACTTGAGTCTAGGAATTATTTTTCCCCTAAATCCTTCTCGCTTGAGACCAAGAAAATTCTCTTTCCCCTCAAGCCTCTTGCTTGAGTCTAGGAAATCTTTTTCCCCTTAAGCCTTCTCGCTTGAGACCAGGAAAATTCTCATTCCCCTCAAGCCTCTTTCTTGAGTCCATGAATTTTTTATTTTTTTTTCCCCTCAAGCCTCTCGCTTGAGTCCAGAAAAATTCTCTTTCCCCTCAAGCCCTCTCACTTGAGTCTAGGAAATATTTTTCCCCTCAAGCCTTCTCGCTTGAGACTAAGAGAATTCTCTTTCCCCTCAAGTCTCTTGCTTTTGTCCAGGAAATTTCTTTTTTCTCCCCTCAAGCCTCTCGTTTGAGTTGAGGAAATCATTTTCCCCTCAAGCCTTCTTGCTTGAGTCCAGGAAATTTCTTTTTTTTCCCCTCAAGCCTCTCGCTTGAGTCGAGGAAAGCGTTTTCCCCTCAAGCCTTCTTTCACTTATGATTACAGCAGACAATCCCAACACTCCCTCAGGGCTCGTGAGTTTCCTAGAGTGGCCAGGGGACTTTTAAGTTTTCGAATCCCGAAATCAACCTTTACACAGCCTCATAGGGTATTGCAGTGCTCCTGCAATTAATTGGTAGTACTCCTACCTAAACACATCTCGTGTTTCACTGCCTCATAGGGCATTACATGCAAATGGTAGTGCTCCTACCAGAACACTTCTCGTGTCCAATTCCTCCTTCAATAAATTGGTAGTACTCCTACCAAAACACTTCTCATGTTCAATTGCTCCTTACATAAATTGGTAGTACTCCTACCAGAACACTTCTCGTGTTCCATCCATATCCGGCTGTGGTTGTTATGATTCAGGTCTGTGCTCCAAACTTAACCTTCTCTTCTTCGTTCCTTTTCTTTGTTTAGATTTTTATTTAAGTTAGCTTTATTTTAATTTGCAGAGCGCCTCCCTCCCCCTCTTGCTTATCTTATAAGGATGCAAGTTTTTATTGTGTAGAGTTATCTTGTAATTTTCTCTTGATGCTCTCAATATTTTCACTTCTCTGGTCTGAATTGTCTCGTGTGCATGCAACATTGTCCCATCTCATTGTATTAGTCAACACTTGGTTCACACTATGGCTCTAATGCAACTATCACAGCGAACCTAAGTTCTTTTGTGATCCTCTCGCCTTTGATTAGCTTGGTTCTAGAATGCTAAGCCCTTACTTCGTGCGATAAATTCCTCGCACACATCAAACAAATAGGTATATTTAGATAACTCCTCATGGATTTTAAGTGTCAAACATAATCATAATATTTTGTATCACATAACACTTTACCTGATCATAGTTCTTTGCAATTTTATTGCAGATTTACAGATTTTTCTTATTTCAAAAGCTGCAATAATCTCAAAGTTTCGTTAGTCACCACAATATGTGACAAAATTTGATAAACAAAAGATTCACATCTTGATCTTACTCATGCTCTGAGTCTATCTTTTCATGAGTCCCCAATTTTTATTCAGACTCTTACAGTATGCTTACCATACTTTATGCATAGTATGCATCATGCCCTTGTCTTCCAACAAGTCCCGCTGATATCTACAATCTTACGGCCATGAGCTGCAATGTTAGCACATTGATTGCTTTCTTTTCATTAATTTTTTGTTTCTTATGAGGTGATAAGTTTACAACCTCTTCAATAATTCAAATGTTCATTCTACCATTCCTTCAGTCTTTATACATTTACAAGACTATTGCAACACAATTTCTATACATATACATATCGCTATATATATCAAGAAGTTTCTAGAAAACATTTGCATTCCTTCCTAGTGTATCAAGGGTGAATTCATAATCCAACTCCTATTTTTTTGTATGTCTACATACTACATAATACCAAAACAAAACCAAAGCATCACCCTGTGCTTATAGTTTTAATCCACAATTCTGTTGGTCGGGCTGATAATATATACAATTCCACATTTTCATCTATTATACGAGGAGGATGGATTGGAACATTATTCCTTGATCTTTACATAAACAGTCAATGCATTAGTCATCATATATAAGCATACTCTTGACAAAATTTTCCCTACATATGATAAATATGAAAAAGGGATTCATACTCTACTTATCTTGTCTAACTAACTCATATCCAAAAAATTTATTACTATAAGATATCACCGCTTTAACATGCATTCCATAAATTATTTTCAATAACTCTGTGATTGTATCTCTATCCTTTATCCAAGAGACCATACAATCTTATTAGGAGAATGCTACTCCTGGAGTACTATATGAAAGTACAGAATACTAGTATGATAAAGAATGGAGCATGGTAGTGTTACCTCACTTTATATCTTCATACCTCATGCTGAGCCCAATCAATCCCAAGTGCTGAAACTTCAGCTCTGATACCACTTTGTAACATACCCAAATCTCCACTTTGTCATTGTAAGGAACGAGGTGTACATTTTTTTTTCTCGACATCAACAATTAAGGTATTAGTCATTTTATACACAAGTTCATATATGTACTCCAGTCGCAAATAGTAATGCATATAACACTTGTTCAATTATTACCATTACCTCATTTCATAACACTTACACATTCAAGTATGATTAGTCATATTCGCATAAACATCATTATTAATTTAGTCTTACAAATTAGTACATAATAACACAAATGGGAATACCCCAAACATTCCTCATGATCATTAAACCATCAAAACCTTCACAAGTAAGTCATCATTTTACCTGTAAACTTAAGAAATGGATAATTAGCAGTCTGCTTTGAATCTCACTTACCATTTTAAACCACAATTCTCACATAAATTAAAACACATCAAGTACACATAGAAATGAGACTTGTATACGTGGTTCACCCAACTCTTTCGGCTACGTCCACCAAGGAAATGTTGCATATTTATTCATCAAAATATAAGAGTACAATCTGCGAATTGTGTGTGCAATATTTCTACTTTCTCAAGCCTCTCACCGAGAGCACTTTTACAAAACACTCAACCCTCTATCTCACAGGCATTACATGGAATCTCTCATAGATAATCACCACTGATCATGATAATATACATAAATGGCGATATATAACTTTGACCTATGCATAAGGCTTACCCTACCCATACTATCATAGATTCATATTCCCCAATTAATACATTTATGTGCATCAAGGTTTTTCCATACCTCGGCCTCAACCTGCATCCTCCAGGTTATGCTTTTCCCAAGCATCCCTGAACATTATCATGCAATACTGAATACACAATATATATATATATATATATATATATATATATATATATATATATATATATATATGGGATCAATCCCCCAGTGTCTGTGCAATACCTAAATGGTACTCAATATATTAGTCAACACGCTTCAGGGAGCTTTTCCAAGATATTCCTAATAACAGAAGAAGCATGCATAAGACATTCATCCTGCAATATACAGTTAGTATATGAAAAGGGAAGGTATACAAGTAATCAACATATCTATAGTAATAGGTCATTCTCAAATCTAAACATGGACCTACTCCCAACCTACATCAATTTATCAGGCTATCAATTGAATGTACTGGATCCTATCCCCAAAGCTCTATCAAAGACATTAACAAATATAATAGGAAATGCACACACTAATAGCCTATAGGGATTTCATCCCAACTCTGCATAATCAATAAACAAAACATGATCATGGGATCAATTTCCCCAAAATGGAATCGCCCAACTTATTATGGCAACAGAGGAAGTCTATCTTCCCCCAAGCTCTACACAACATGTCAAAGACATTGAACATATAATATATATATAAGATGATGTGGACATGCAATCTATCATTAATACATGTTACATCAATAGAAGTTTTTCGGGGTCATCATCCCCAATCCTCTGCGAAGTAGATAAAGACATAGAACATAATGTTTCAACATAAAGCCATATCATTCAGCATTAAACTATCAAGTCTTTAATTTCCCCAATTCTACAGTGAGTAATATGACTTTGAACACTACAGGCCATCCTAAAAACATGTCTAGAAGAAGCATAAACAAAAGAAGGGCTCAGAAAACGTTTTTAGCAGTGCCAGGAAATGGGCAAAGATACAAATCGTTTTCTCTCATACAATGAGCCGTACAGAGCTCAGAAAACGTTATAATTAATCTCATGCACAAATACAGAGCTCAGAAACATTTATAATAAACCCATGCTCACATACAAAGCCCAAAAACGTTTTTATTGAACCTATGCACACATACAGAGCTCATAAATATTTTTATTGAACCTGTGCACACATACAAAGCCCAAAAGCGTTTTTATTGAACCTGTGCACACATACAAGGCCCAAAAACGTTTTTATTGAACCTAGGCACACATATAGAGCTCAGAAATATTTTTAATAAACCCATGCTAACATAAAAAGCCCAAAAACGTTTTTATTAAACCTGGGCACACATACAAAGCCCAAAAACGTTTTTACCATTTTAAGAAGGAATTACAAAACCCCCAAATCGTTTTATCAGTCCATGCAACAAATGGAGATCCTGAAAAACGTTTTACCATTTAAACAAATGAGTTACAGAACCCCCAAACGTTTTATCACTCCATGCAACAGATGGAGATCCTAAGTAAACATTTTTAGCATTTAAAAGAATGAAAATTCAGAGCTCAATCTAAATCATTAATAAGCAAGTGGACCACAGGAAATCGTAATGTAACAAGCTAGAACATAAACAAGAAAAAACATGCCAAGATCTCCAAAACTCTGCGCATTAAAAGATGTAACAAATTTACATTTAGAAATCCTAAAAATTGTATCCCTTGAGAGGTGAATACCCTCGCCCAGATAGCCACGAATTAAAACAATAAGAAAAAACCTCCCCCAATAGAGAGTTCTTCCCCAATTTAACCCTCTCCACCGAAATAGACACTTGGCAAGGCGTTTCTCTTGAGTAAGATGGTTGAGAGTCCACACAAGCTCATGGCCCTTCTAGGGTTTAACTCAACATTAAAAATATAATAAAAAATACATCACCAAAGCATATATCTTTGGATTTATTTAGAAAACATTACTATAAATGATATTTCATGAATATATATCTATATAAATATATAAATTAATATCATAAACATTCTATTTAATAACTTTCTTCTTAATTAACTTTCTTTCACCATCGGTTAAACACTACTATAAAAAATATACCAGCATCCTCCATTTAATGTATTCCAAAATACAATAAAATATATATAATGTTTTACTGTGGTAAACTAAAACATTAATCTTGGGGCCGCCGTTATGGCCGGGTGGCTGGGGCGGTCGGCTGTGGCCGTCCCCACCCAGGTTCGACCCCAAGACCCGGCTCGATTCGGCGCCCTCACCCACCATTGGGCGCCGGTTACACTGCTTGTATGAAAAAAAAACTAAAACATTAATGTAAGTATTAGACTTCACTAATATATATAATACTTATATTTATGAAGTAATTACAAAATATTATTATAGTTACCAATCATTTAGAAAGTCTACCTTTCTTTAATTGTGTAATTACTAATGATCACTACCTTTAGCCTTTAAACATAGTATTAACAAAAGAGATAGGAACCATTTTATCTTAACACCTTATTAACTTTATTTTAAATATCCAAACAAAGCCTTTCTCACAAGGCTATTGTTTTAAAATAATATCTAGGTTAAACGTAGTAACTCTTAAAAATTCTCTACCCTTCTTTTAGAATTTCACTATGTAGGTTTTCCTACCATTTTAATACCTTCAGATGTATTGTAGATATGTTTATAAAACATTTTTATAATTAATATTTTGCAACTATATATAATGTTTAACATTTATGAAATAATCATAATGTTTCAAAACTCTATATAAGCATCCCCTCATACTTATATTGTTTCTCCTTGCATTGTCATTACAATGCATTATAGGTATATAATTATTATTGCTAATCATGTTTCTCAAAGTGATAAATTTTTTAGGTTACGTTAATAATTTAGATAGTGGTTCTAAGGAAGAAAACCCTTGACGCCCACTGCCAGGGCTAGGATGTCAAGGACATCCAAGGGATTTTCTTAGTTTTTCAATAAATCTTTTAACATAGATTAACCTAGTGCTAAAATTTGGGTTTTAGGAGACACATACTTCCCTTCGGAAGTTAAGGGTAACTTCGGCATCCCTCTCAAGGACTAAACCATAACCCAAAAACAACTTAGTAACCTTCGGTGAATGTCACTGTTCACTAAGTGATTGTGACAACAAGGTGACATCTGTCATCTCCCAATGTTACCAAGCCATTTAACCTCTTCCCCCTCAGAGGATTCATGCCCTCTATGTCAGGTCGCAGAAGGGCTCAGTCTTCTAAATTAGGTATTCCCCAATACAACTAGGAAATAAATCACATAGCTTACAAGGTTTGTTGGTGGGGCCTTTGCCTTGAGCTCCTCACCAACAAACAAGTACAATAACATTTACAATTACAAAACAACAACATGGCTGTAAAAGAGGGATATTATAGATTTTCAAAACTAGTTGATCCCCTTAGTCATGATTTGACCAAGAAGGATGCTTTCAAATGGGATGAAGGGGATGAAAAGGCTTTTCAAAGAATGAAAGAGGTAATGAGTAGTTGTTCAGTAATTGCATTACCATATTTTTCTAAACCATTTTTTTTGGAATGTGATGCATCAGGGGAAGGCATAGAGGCGGTCCTAAAGAAAAATCATCACCCCATAGCTTTTGAGTGCAGAAAATTGTAGCCACATGAGAGGATCTACTCCATATATGACAAAGAAATGTTATCCATCATGCATGCCTTGGCCAATTTTAGACAATATCTGGTGGGGAACAAGTTTGTGGTCAAAACTGATCATAATAGTTTAAAGCATTTCCTTACACAAAAATATCTCAATGAAAGGCAACAAAAATGGGTAAGTAAGGTCCAAGATTTTGATTTTGACATTGAATATCTAAAAGGGAATAATAATATTGTAGCATATGCATTGTCTACGAGACCTTCATTTTCCCTTTTGGACATTTCAAAATATTGGAAAGATGTGCTAATAGTAGAGTATGCCAAAGATAGATTTGATTGTGATTTTTATATGGGGTCAAAGGAGATGATAGATACAAGATATTGAATGGACTAATCTACTATAAAGACCGAATATACTTAGTTCATGGTTTGAACTTAAAGCACAAGATCTTGAAGGAATCTCATGATTCTCCTCTAGCAGGCCATCTTGGTTTCTTTAAAACATATAAACAATTAAGATAGAGGTTCTCTTGGAAAGGGTTGAAGGAATATGTTTTAAAGTATGTGAATGAATGCAAGATATGTCAGCAAAACAAAGTTGAACACACCCATCCTACTGGTCTCTTACAACCATTTCCCATTCCAAAACAAAAATGGGAAAGCATCTCAATGGATTTCATCATAGGTTTTCCCAAGGCTTTTAGTAAGGATTGTATTTATGTTGTGGTGGATAGACTCAACAAATTTGCTCATTTATTTTCTATTAAATCATATTTTACTGCTGCACAAGTATCTGAGCTATTCTTTAGAGATATTTTCAGATTGCATGGATTTCCCAAAAAAATCGCGAGTGATAGGGATAGTAGATTTATGAGTGATTTTTGGCAAGAAATCTTCAAGTTGGTGGGAACTCAATTGACTCCTAGCACAAGATATCATCCTCAAACTGATGGTAAAACAGAAAGGGTGAACCAATATTTGGATGGGTACTTGAGAAACTATGTTGGTGAGCAGCAAAAATCATGGGTTAAATGGATACATTTGGGTGAGTTTTGCTACAATATTACTTTCCATATGTCCATTGTCATGTCTCCTTTAAAATCACTTTATGGTTATGAAGCACTCACCTTTTTTTATCATATTTTTGGTGATAGTAGAGCTCCAAAATCTAAATATTGGGTTTAGGAAAGTCAATATATTTTGAAGCTTTTAAAAGACAATTTGTAGGTTTCCCAAAATCAACAAAAACAGTATGTGGATCAACATAGGAAGGAAAGAAATTTTAAGTGAATGATTTGGTTTATTTGAGGCTATAGCCATATAATCAAACCACCTTAAAATGGAAAGGATCCTAAAGATTAAACCAAGTTTTTATGGTCCATACAAGATAGTTCGAAAGGTTGGGGAGGTAGCTTATGAGATAGAACTTCCGGAAGGTAGAAAAATCCACAGTGTATTTCATGTTTCATGCCTTAAGAAGGCTATTGGTTAGCAAATTACTATTTCAGAAACACTCCCTCCATTATATGATGAAGGACAACTCATACTCATTCTAGAAATTTTTTTTTGAAGACAAGAGAAAGAAAATTGAGGAGCAGAACCATAAGAGAATATTTGGTACAATGGAAAGATTTTCCAAGTGAGGATGCCACATGGGAAGACGAAATTTTTTGCAGCATCCCAATTTAGAATTGCTTGAGGGAAAACAATCTTGGGTGGGGAGGATTGTAATGTCCCCATCCAAATAAATCACATGAAGGGAAAATTCCACCAATCTACTAGTTCCCTAGGTTGGGGTGGAAACATTTAGACTTGGAATAAGGGAACTATAACACCCCAAATGGACATTAGATTGAAAATATATATTAAAAGGGGCCAAATAAATATTAATACTAATAACATAAGGTGGAACTTGGTCATGAAGGCACATAGGTGATGTGGGACCCACACAAGCCAAGATTCTCCATGCCACATGGCATCCTATTCTAACCCATTCGAATCCAAGGTGGATTCTAATGTTCTTAGGGGATTTGGAGAGGCATTATAGTTGGAATGACTCAATGAGGGTCGAATTAGAGTGGAAAAGTAACTCCCGTGGAAGAGGAAGAGGCATCTTAGAGGTATTGTGACACTTGGGATATATTCCTTAGCTTCAATGAAAACAATGATGAAGATTCTATGACACTTATGACAAGGATCAAACCTAATTGCTCACATCTGACCTATATGACATGTCAGGTCTGAAAATAGCCTCCAAGAGGGCACAAAAAGGAGTTATGGAAGCCAAATAATCCCCCCATTCGAATTGATGGAAGAGGAAGGCTAGGAAATGTTGGACAAGTGACACTCATGGGAATCTCTCTCTAATTCGAGTTGGGATGAATCTATTGGAGGGAATTCGAGCCATGGAGGCCTTGGGAGGTTAATAAAAGACAAGAAGAAAGAAGGATACCAGCTTTTGATCATTTCTCATTTTGGAAAAAATTGGAGAGCTTAGCTTGTCCTTGCAAGGTGGATGCTTATCCTTTTTTCCTTAGAACCAATTTTTAGGGTGAAAGATTCCCATCCTAGTTGGTTAATGGAGAGGCCATTCAGACCTCTCATTGGAGATGCATGAATACATTTGTTAGCAGGTTGAAGTTCTAGTGCTTCTCATGACCATCTCTCCTTCAACTTGTTACCACATCTCTCTCTCTTTTCTCTCTATATTCTTTCTCTTGGAAGAATGGCGCATATGGTGAGATGCTGATATTTTTGGGGGAGTCCAAGGGGCCCCATTTATTTGTAATATGATTTCTACACTTTGTATTTGATGCTCATATGAACCTCAAGTTGAATCTCCAAGTGAAACTATGTGTAAATGCCAAACTATGTATGAATGGTGCCATTTTCCCACATATCTTGTTGTAAGGGTTTGAAGTTGTGTAGTACCAATTTGTTTCAGTCAATCTCTCTGGTTTTAGTGCTATTTGAAAATCCATTAATGTACTGAAGAAGTATCATATACCTTATGCAGGCCCTTGGGTAATTTATCTTGAATTTCATAGCAAGTTACAGTGTTTTTCTCTCATTTCCCCCTATGTAATGAACATGTTTGCAAATATCTATTTTATGGAAGTTGCAGCAGCCTTTAGGAATCGATTAATGATGCATTTGGGTGCCCATTGAAGTCCTTTAACTAATGCATGTCTTTGTTTTGAAATTTGGGAGGTTCATACTACATTTGGGAATCCATTAGTGACCTCTACCCTTGGGGGTTTGACTATCGATATTACTAGTAATTTTCCCCATTTTCTCCCAAATTCAAATGAAGGTTGCATAAGTTTTTGGCTAGTGTCTAAACACCCATTAGATTCATTTTGATTTCCTAATACCCCTCAAACAATCTCAAACCCAATTCGAAATCCTTAGGGGTCATTTGGAATCACTTGAGTCATCACTAGTCCAAGGTTCAAATTTGACCAGAAATTGCAATTTTTCCAAATTATTAAAATGGGTCATTATAGTAATAACACTCAATCATAAGTATTTTTATTCACATACTACTTTTAAGGTTGGACATGACTTTTTCAATGTACATTAACACATTTAGGGCCTAGTCTCACCCCAAATTTGAACCAACTTTTCATTCATAATGTTCCCTAGAATAATAAAACCTTAGTAGCATGATGCCATGCTAATGACACATAAATTTTATAAAGAAAAACTACTCTTGTAATAACAATCACATGTATTGGTATACATATTTGTTTCGGATATCCTTTCCCAAGCTTCCTCTCCCTTCACACACAATTTCAAGCTTCACTACCCTTCATACAGAATTTTAAGATTCTTTGTGAGCTTCACATAAAAATCAAAAATCAAGGGAATGGTTTTCATGTATAATATCACAAGCTTCCTATGAAACATATATCCATAATAGGACAAGTATGTTTATATGGATTTATAAAACACTCTCATAAAAGAAAAGTCATTGTGATAGAATTGGGGGAAAGCCATAGCTCATAATTTCAAAGTGTATAACAACCACTTTCTTCACTTGCATGAAGATGTTGGTTTTTCTACTCCCATTAAATATAAGCACTGATTATGTCTATACAAAAACATACATCCCATTCTCAAAAGGGGTATATATAAAGGATTTAGAAACCTTAATTTAGATTGGTAATATGTTTCGATAGGGATTAGTGCAGCATAACACATTTTAGTTACATATTATCTTGTCAATATATTAGACATCTTGAAAAAACTATGCATGGTCCATTAATATCAAATGCTAGTTGAAATATCTAGCATATCTTTTGAATGAGACTTTTGTAGTGCACTTCCATTTTACAAAATTGATATACTACCTACAATATTAATAATTAATTAAATATCTACAAAATTATAACATATATTAAAGTACTAAAACTTAAAAGATGTTTAGTTGATATTCATGAATGAATAATTTTTTTGTCTTACATAAAGTGATAATGTAAATAAAAAATGATCATATCAAAGTCTCAATACATAAATGGTTGTCAAAAGCGTACCTCTTTAATCAATTTATGATTGACATTTTAATCATAAATAGTAATTTAATTTATGATTCTCATTCGAATTTTATAAACTAGACAATAACCAATACCTTATTTCTTTATTAATCCTTTCAATCTTGTAAACTAAACAATAATCAATATGGGTGATTCCACAAAGGTGGTTCACAATTTTTGGCGAATGGAATGAAAAAAAAATTGTTTTTCGGACCCTCGATCGAGGTATTTTAGAGCCCTCGGTCGAGGTTTTAAAAGCTTGATCGAGGCTTTTAAAAGCTCGATTGATTGCTCTAAAATACCTCGATCGAGGGTTTTAAAAAAGCTCAATCGAGGGTTGAAACAAGACCTCGATCTAGCTTTTGAAAAGCTCGATCTAGCTTTTGCTCGATTGAGCTTTTGAAAAGCTCGATCTAGCTTTTGCTCGATTGAGCTTTTGAAAAGCTCGATCGAGCTTTTGAAAAGCTCGATCAAGCTTTTGAAAAGCTCGATCTAGCTTTTCCTCGATCGAGCTTTTGAAAAGCTCGATCTATCTTTTGCTCGATCGAGCTTTTGAAAAGCTCAATCTAGCTTTTGAAAAGCTCGATCTAGCTTTTCAAAAACATAAAAAGGATCATAAAAATGCTCGTTTTAAAATACCTCGATCGAGATGTTGTTAAACCCTTGATCAAGGTTGTTAAACCCTCGATCGAGGTATGTTAAAACCCTCGATCGAGGTATTTTAAAACCCTCAATCGAGCAAACAGCTCGATCGAGGGCTTAAAAAATAGGTCGAGAGCCCTTTTCACTGCAGAATGAAAGTTTTGTCTTCCTTCCACATAGATAAACCATGTCATTAAATGCTCATTAATGAGTGGACTTGATACCATTGGATTCTTCAATGAATCCTCTATCCATATATATAAAATTTACAATTTTTTATCTTCATATGTCTTTTGTTTTTAAATTTCTACTAAAACTTGCCTTAAAAAACCCTGCCGATAACTTCGATTGAGCTCAAAGATAAATCCACAACATTCAAAATACACATCCAAAAAATTTGAAAAAATACACAAGCCCCAGATAAACACATCCTCTTTAAAAGGGTATTTTTAGTTTTGCAAATTATGTAAAAAATCAAAAGATTTCGTGCACTCACACACATGTGTGCAAAATGCGACTTAAATATTCATTGGTAAGTTTCGAAAAATAATAATAAATATAATTTTTCGAGAAAAATTAAAAGAAAAATATATAAGCCCCAGTGCACTCTATCTAGATCATGTTCACATATTTCATTTTTTAAAATTATTACTTTAACATTAATTTATTGTGCACACACACAAACTACTTGTTAATTGCTCTTCAAATTTTTAAGTACACACGTTTCATTAAATGAAAATTCGACACAATATATGGAATTGGTATATTTCGAAAAAAATATCATTGGAAAGCCAACATAATTATCTACATTTCGTTTTTAAACCGCATGTCAAAATTCATGTGGAAAGTATGAGTTTCGAGGGCTTCAATTTAATACATGGGTAAATTTTCCGTTTTTCACCATCATATTTGGTCAAAAATAGTTACCCATCTTCATGGAATCACCCATTATACTTTATTTCTTTATTAAATATTTCATGTCATTTAAATATCATGTGGAATCAATATCTTCTTTCCACTTGAGTGTCAATATTGAAGTACCATTCAAATTTAAATATTGTACAAAATGCATTTTATCTTATAATGAGACATAGTCACTATCTTATGTTTTTCCTTTATATTTGAGATGGAGTTATTATATTTACTTTCTAGCAAATGTCAATATTGAAGTATCAAAAAGTTGAATATAATAATTCAAACTATGTCACGATATATCTGAATCTTGTACATATGTTATAGTCAATATCCTCTCATACTATTGTTATAATCAATATCTAAAATCTCTCTTAGTGCCAACATTGGTGGTAATCAATATCTAAAATCTCTTATAATGTCAATATGGGTGGTAATCAAGATCTAAAATCTCTCTTAATGTCAATATTGAAGTACCAATATCTTCTCTCACTATTGGTTATAATGAATATCTAAAATCTTATTTAATGTCAATATTGGTGGTGATGAATATCTAAAATATCTCTTAATGTCAATATTGATGATAATCAATATCTAAAATCCCTCATAATGTCAATATTGAAGTACCACATATTGTCAATATTGAAGTACCAACATATTTGAAATAAGGTCAAAATATCAAATCATGTTCTTAAGAAATAGTTTCAAGAGGACAATCGTTTTCAAATTAATGCGGCATATAACATTATGATGGACAATAACAACGAAACTTCAAATAAGAAACATGTCTATATTCACATACCAAATACCTCAATGTTTCTAATCACCATATGATGTACGGGTCTCGTACTATGTTGTGTTTACACCGGCCACAGTAATGATATGCTTGGCCTTACTGTGGACATAATATGGACCGAATGGTATGTCTCTTATTAAAAAGATTTTAAAACTTCTTGTAATAAATAAAAATAATTTTTCTTTATATTGTAAGTTGTTTATGAAATTTGATAAGTTTTGGTTTATTTATTTTTCATTTTACTAATATGATGTACTGGCCTCGTACTATGTTGTGTTTACACTGGCCACAGTAATGATATGCTTGGGCTTAGTGTGTTCATAATATGGACTGAAGTGTATAATTTTTATTAAAAAGGTTTTGAAATTTTTTTTTAATAAATTAAAATTAAAATCTTGTATACTATGTTTTAAAATGTTTAAGAAATTTTAGAGGTTTTGGTTCATTTATTTTTTTTATAAAATTTTGAAGGTTCTACACCCTCAAAATTTTTGGATTTGAAAAAACTATGTCGTGACATTCAAAAAAACTATATTTATTACTGCCGAAGACAGATAATATAGCAATGGGTTGCTACTATTTAGTATTATTATTTTTGTTTTGATAATTTTAAAAACTATCATGTTTTCAAATGTTTTTTAATAATTGTACATTAAATTTAATATTTTGAAAATAAAAATTATTTTATTAAATATTTTGAAAATGAAAATTATTTTATTAAATATTTTGAAAATGAAAATTATTTTATTAAATATTTTAAAATTAAATTTCTTGTTTTATGATTGGCTAAAACCATAATTTGACAATGAACTGACTAATTACCCGGGATGTGATATTTTGAAAAATAAAAAACATTTTCAAATTACAAAATTAAAAAAAAAACAACATTTGTTTGCCATTTGGCCCACTTCATCATTAATGTAATCCGTTGTAGGTATTACGTGGCAGATAGTGGAACAATTGGGTGTCAATGACAGCCGCTCTAAAGCAAATTCACAAGTTGGTCATAATTTATTTCATCCTATCAATTGTCACTCTATCTATGCCAATCTTCTAATCAACGATCATTCAAAACAAGTTCAATATAATTTTGTATAAATAACACATCTTTGAAATTCCTCTTCCTTTTCCTTTGAAAAATCGCTAGTGATATCCAACAAAATGTATAATTCGTCCCTCGTGGTCACTTTGAATGACTAATTATTCTTTTTGGTTTAAAAATGGCCCTTACTTAGTTGTAATGACACTTATTTTGTTTTCTAATTTAATTTAATATTCATTTCTTTTGTTTTCTAATTTAATTTAATATTCATTTCCTTTTATTTTAAATTTCATTAAAATTTTCATTATAAGTTTAGGAGAAGAGTTTCGCTATTCAATTTAAAGCGAATCATTAAAGCCTCCAAATAAATTAAAATCATTAGTTCCTTTGTCCAAAAGACTTTTGAAATTAAATATATTTAATATAATTAATGCTTAAAATTTTAAAAATAATAGTAATAATAATATTTTTTTTATTATTATTGTAAGAAAATATTATTTATTTGTAAATTAGTTTTATTACTATTTTTTCTTATTTTTAAGAGGTAGTAATAAACAGCTTTGCTGCTAATTTTACTTGTTTATTATATAAATTAAACTAACATTCATTCAATTTTGTACAAATTTATTACCAGTAATAAAAAACCTATGCCCCACATAGCATGGCTCTTTATGTGATATTTCTTGGAAAGTCTGCTAGACAGAAGTACCATCTCAAATTCTAAAGCTTCAAACTAGTGAGAAGTTATAATCGAAGGCCACCATTTCCGAAGAAAAAAATTAAAAGAAATATATATTGGAGCATGTATTCTGAACATAAAATTATGGGAGAGGAATACAAAAAATTAAAGAGCGTGTAAACAACTTTTTTCTTGTTTAGAAATCAGTGATATCAAAAATAAAATAAAAAATTGAAAACATAAATTATTTCAAAATTTCTCATAATTTTTTTATTAATTTAGATTGAAGTAAAATTAAAACTAAAATTTGAATTAAAATTAAAACTAAAATATAAAATTTTGATTAATCTAGATTGAATTAAAATTAACACAAATATATTTAAAAAACGATGCACAAAACTTGAATTATGATAGCATGTATATAAAAGAAAGTCCTTTCATATACAAGATTAATTTAAACCTTGATATTAATTTATTATTGGACGTTTGTTTTTTTGATCTGAGAGACCAGAGATTCATGAACACTTTACTTATTATTGCACCATCTACCTGGTGCTTCTAGTTTGTTTGGATTCATGCCTATGTCTCTTCCTCAAAATAAAAGAAGGATTAATTCATTGTACCTTAGAATATCAAAAAGTTTAAACAAAAAAACCCGATGCTCCTCTTGTGCTCTAAGTTTTGATAGAGACAAAATAGCAATAATTAATTTTTAAAGTTATTCTTAAATTAGTGTATAAGGCCTTTTTATTTGTGAAAAAGGAATTTTTAAACATAGCCATTTTTTATTACATAAAGTTTACTTCGCTTATATTTGAATATGTAATTTTATAAAAGGTTTAGATTGAATTTGTGATTTTATAAAAGGAAATATATATTCTCAATTATTAAAGGGATTAAAAATAAATAAATCAAAAGTTTAATATACATTATAAAAAGTTGAATAGAAGAATGTAATTTTATAAACGGAAATATATATCCTTAATTATTAGATGGACTTCAAGTTTAATGTACCATATAAATTTCATAAATTATAAAAGTGGAACATAACAATAAACTTATAAAAACCTATATAAAAAACTCTTAAATTTGGAAGTCAAATAACAATGTAAATGGAAATTAATAAGATATAGGCCAATTGGAAATTAATAAGATATAGGATAATTTCCATTACGATGTGTGATGCAGACTATTACCCTCTTAGTCTGCTTATGAGGATCCCTCTTAGTGTAAAGAGCATATTACACATTTATCTGGGAATAAAACATTATGAATATACCCCAAATTGCATGCGTGTTCTCGATCTAGACGATTCACCTTCGTAACTTGTAACAAAGTCAATTCAACCCTTCGATTTCTATATACTCTGCGTTCTGGACAGTCACCTCCATTTTAATGTAAATCTCCTGCAATCTTATGAGTCTTACAAAGATCTCGAGTATTAATGAAACATTTAAAGAAGGATTAACTATGCTCAACTGTGTATTTTCAATCCATCAATAAATAATCAATACACAGTGAATCGAGATAGCATACAATAATTCTATTTCAATAATTGCACATAAATCACTTTAATTTATTCAACAAAAGTTATAGAGCTAGAAGATAGAACCCTGGATTGATTATATAGAAACAGAGATGGAATTTCTTGGTTTTAAAGTCCAGAAAAGGAAAATTGTTCTGCAAAAACATGTCCTTAGTGTCTTCAGCCATTTCCTAGACCAGATCCTTGAAAAAGTTCAGTTATGGAGATTCCTTGGTAGCCTGAACTGCATAAGACCATTCTACAAAGGGCAGGCCAATGATATTCATATCCTGCACCAGACGTTGAAGAAAAAACCTCCAAAGTGGTCTTCTGCTATGACTTTGGCCGTGCAAACTATCAAAGCCAAAGTTTTGGAACTTCATGCCTTGTCACTACCTCAAGGAACAGGCCAGTTGGTGATTGAAATAGATGCATCATCAAATGCTTGGGGTGGAGTCTTGATTGAGATACTTGAAGGCAAGGAAAATGTGTGTGGATATGGATCGGGATCCTTTAAAGCAGCAAAACTCAATTACCCATCCAGTCACAAAGAGATCTTGGCAGCCAAAAAGACTGTTAACCATTTTAAGTTATTTTTAAAGCCAGTTAGATTTGTAGTTAGAACTGATTTGAAGATCATGCCAGGAATCTTCAAAAATGAAAATTTGATGGCTAAAAATAGAAGTAGAATACTTAAAAGGATTTTATGGTTAAGAAATTTTGATTTTGATATTGTTTATAAGTCTGGATATCTTAATTGCTTGGCTGATATGTTGACCACAGAATAGGAAAAATCTCTAGCTCCAGTTTTAAACACGTTTTCTACTAGAACATCAAGCTCTGGTGCAAAAGATAAAGGCAAAGCCCTTGCAACATCCTCTGATCGTCTGTGTGATGGTTTGTTCTTAAAGATGTGGGATGAAACTCTCACAGTTGCAGAAAGGTAGCAGATGCTAGAACATGCCTCTAGGCATGAAGCTGAAAGATACCTGGATATTACCCTAGCTAAGCAAATCTAGGAGTTGCCATTAAAATTGCAGATTCTTGAACACTAGGAACGTGATGCATTCAGAAACCTTGAGAATGCATATGAAAAGCTCAGAAGCTGCAGAGAGTTATGGATTGACTATAATGAAGAACAAGATGGACCAGTTTGGTACGTAGATATTGGAGAAGGTAATCTGACATGGACTTCCTACAATCTGATTCTCCAATTTTGCAGAGAACAACGGTCAATCGTAATTTGTGGAGATCCAGCTAATTTAAGAAGCAGAAATTGGTCCGGTTGGATTGAAATACTCCTTGACAAATTATGTCCAAGAGTCGTCTGGGTTCAACGGTGTGCAAACTTTATTTTACACTTACAGGTGGATATGGAAGTGGCAGATCAGAACCACCAATGGTTTAAGTTCATGCTTCGTCATCATGGTGGCAGGTATACTCAGCTTGATCATACCATATACAGTTCCCAAAAATTCATAAAGAGAGATCAACACGGGAACCGTATTGATGCAAAGGTACATACACGAAGAATCCCACTTAATTTTAAAGTGGAATCATTCTAGCAGGGAGAATTCCTGTGTGGACCAAATCCACTTTTCTATGGGTCCGATGTTGAGTAGTGTTTTAGCTCAGATCTCTATCCTCTGCTCCATCTAGAAGAAGAAGAACCGCCAGAGCCAGAATATGAGTCCTATGAGTCTGACATTGATATAGGACTCTTTAATTGTCCTTGTGGTGGTATTGATTTAGGAAATGGTAAAGAAAGATGCATCTGCCAGATAGGGTGGGATCCATGGGATTGATTCCATAAGATATAGAAAGGCGTGGTGGGCCACTTAAATCCCCACTTTGTACAATGTAACTTGTCGGCCATATTTATAATATCGGTCAGTCATGATACGGGTCCCCATATGTCTGTGGACCAAAAGGGATGCGATAATGACAATGTTGTCCCACCTGTCACCCCATATGATTCCTTATGACTTCTAGCTGCCAGTCTTGAGTCACCGGTTCACCGGTTATCAATGTATAAATAAAGGCTCGGGGTCTCATATTGGATTATCGAGTCCAGTCTTGAGTTTTATTTTTGTGCGCTGCAACTAAGTCTATAAAGTTTGGTTTTGAGTTATTTGGGAATGCGCAGTCTGTATCTTTGGAGCAGATGAGTCCCATACAGTTTCAGAGTCTTGTATAGGTGCTAGTATGCATATATTGGAATCCCCAAGAAGCCTTGGATTAGGATGCAGCTTTGTTGTTTTTGAAACATAAACGGGTCCAATACTTTGTGCAGAGGCATAGGTTTGTCTATGTGTGTTTGCAGTGATGAACTTCACAGTCCGAAGCCAATCTGCTTGATGTATAAAAATATATATTGCTGATTAATATAAAGAAGAGCTTGAAGATGAAATAAAAGACAGAGGCATTGGTTTGTCTGTGTGTGTTTGCAGTGATGAGCTTCGCAGTCCGAAGCCGATCTGCTTGATGTATAAAAATATATATTGGTGATTAATATAAAGAAGAGTTTGAAGATGAAAGAAAAGACGATATTGGTTCCTTGGTATCAGAGCCAGACATTGTATTTTGTAAGTAATTCTCATTAATTGTATTTTATATCTACTAAATCTGCTATCTGTTTCTGTTCTCATTCTGCTTTCAGTCTTGTAAAATGTTCCTGTAAGCCGTGGAAATGACAACTGAGTAAATTGATGGTCGCGTGGGGTTTGAACATTTGGGTTGTCTGAAGATGGGGTAATTTCCGTAAGAGAAGGTGTAGTAAATCCTCATGTTGCTAGAGACCAATGTGAGCTAAAAATCCCAGTGAAACATGGATCCATCAATGGACACAGTTTAGCTCACCCAGTTAGACTGTGAGTCAACGAATGATATAGAGGTATCCTTAGTAGAGTGTAGATCATCATTTATGAATGATCCCTCTACTTCTTCCTCTTTTGGTTCAATTATTCACATTCAAGATCTTAACCCTTCTGAGAATTGGCAGCTCCCTGCCATTCTTCCAAAAGATGTTTATAAGTTCCCTTGGTGGCAATATAAAACAACTACCCAGATAAAAGTCAGTTCCATTGACATTTCATTCACTAACAAGGATGAGCCAGTGCATATAAATTTACTTGATAAGAATCATATTGACTGGGCAAAGGCTCAGGTTTATAAGTATGCACATCTAGGTGCTAGTAAACTAGGTTTGGAGCCATTAGTCCGCCCATATTTACCTGTATCTTCCCTTTGTGTCGCAATAGATACTAGGCATCGTAACTTTGCAGATGCCATAATCGGTGGCTTCACTGCACATTTGCATGATGGTCCTGCTTTTGGGACAATTTATCCGAAATACTCTGTCAGTCTGGAAGACCCTTACATTTATGATCTCTTGAAGGAATATATCTTTCCTAAAGGTTTCAATATGGACACTCGATCCAAGATTATCCAATTGAAAGGTTGTCTTGTTGTAAGGTTTGGCAATGATACTCTTCCCTCGCTCAGATCGCATGTGCGTCAGTGTTCACATCTGCACAGTGTGGTGGAATCAGAGAAATCAAAACAATCCACACCTGTTACCTTTGATTGGACATGTATTAACTATCCCTGCCAGTGGGAAGTTAAATACAGAGAATTAAGAAATGCTCAACTCCAAGCCGATTCTTTCACAGTCCAGCCGATTACGTTTGACAGATCTAGTAAATCATTCCGTCTTCCTGAGGGTACACCCACTCCCAGCTTTACACCTCCTCTAATAATATCAACCTCCACTGCTTTTTATCAGAATGCATGATGTTAGGCTGAATCAAATTCTATTTCCTCCACTTCTGTTCAGCCTTCGTTCACTAGTTTCTATGAAACAGAACACCGCGGCCATCATAATGATTGTCCTACCTGCCGCAAGATTCTCCAAAAGTTGTAGCATCACAAATCTCGTGATCCTCCTACCTTAGGACTGTTCTCATCATCCTCATCATTACCTAGGGCTGGTCAAGCCATGGAAGTCGTGTCTGCTCAAGGAAATAAGTCCTACTTCGCAGGACGGAATCTCCCAGACCTTCCATTTAAACAATTTACCCCAGATGGTCAGGAAAAGAAAGAGTTTTTGCCACAGAGATCTTCAGCTCCATCAGAGACACTCTCTGATGAAGTTAAATTAGCAAATTGGGGAAATTTGCAACAGAAGCTTACCTCACAAAATCTAGATGACATGGCGTGTGACATTTTTGATCTTAGAAAGACCATGAGTGAGGAAAAAGAAAAGATTTCTCTGATTGCAACAAAGCTTGAGTTATTGGATCACTTGTTACATGACAAAACAATAATTAAATGGGTAGTTGAGACTGCTCAAGATAAAATAGAAAGGAGACTTACAGTCTTGGGAGACCTTCTAGCAAAAACCCAAAAATTAAAGAAAAAACAACCAGTAAGTCGGTTAGTCCTTTCTTTGGCTACAAAAGGACACCAAAGAAGACCTTCCCATAGTAATAGTCTATCTTTTGGTATGTTGAGTATTACTGAGGAAGATACTCGAACAGAATTCACCTTTGGTCAAGATGAAGATGAGTATGAAGAACTCAAAGAAACAATGACCCAATTCAAACTAATGCCTCCTGCTCTCAACCAGAAATATATGGCAATGATGGCACCATACAGGCCAGATAGACCTGAGCATCAGGTAGATGCCTCTTCATCCATCACTGGTCCTCCTCCACCTTAGTATGATACACACATGGGAGATGCAAATGCATCTATGGCTCCTACCCATAAATTCCACTTTGGAATTAATGGTATGAACAATCTATTGTCCCAGATGCAAGAAAAACCAATATTGAACATACAGTGTCAATCCAGGGATGATATTAAAAATGCTATTCAGATGTTAGGACAATGGGTGCTATATAAGAAGACGCAAGATTCAACTATCCCAGGTCATCATTTGGCCACACAGTTAGTTGCCGGACTTTCAGGCTTGGCACATGAGTGGTGGACATGGCTCCCACAAGATGCCCGCAATGAAATGCTTGTTGCTGATGATGCTGATCAGAAAATTCTCCAATCATTAAGCAAAGAATTTTATGGTCCAGATGATAGGGAATATTATGATCATCTTGCTTCCTTATTCATGTCATCTCGACTCTGTGATCTCGGCTAGAGTGAGCAATATTTCTGCTACATGCAGAATTTGTTAATCTCATCAGGAAAATTCAGAGAACCTGCATATCTCAAGCACTATCTTAGAAGTTTTCTAGGTCATCTACCTGATGCGGTTGAACAATTTTTGAAAGATAAAAACATTAACCTTCAAGGGCTTTCATTGGCACAACTACATGCCTTCATCATGGAAACTTGGTAGGAACACTGCCTAGAAAAATGTGTCATTAAGAACATTAAACGGCATCAGAGTATGTACTCATCCTCCTTATGTAAGAATGTTGCAAACATGCCAGATTGGGGATGTGGTCCCCAAAATAGAGACCATTTCGGCAAAGAATCCTGTCATTGTAAGAAGAAAAAGGGATTCTACACCAGTGCCCCTACGTGTCATCCTTCTAAGCCCTACAAGTACAAATCAAATCATGGATATAAAAATTCTAATCATAAGTCTAGCAAGAAATACATAAAACACTTTTCTCGAAAGTTTGTCAAAAGAAGATCCGAGAAGACTGACAAAAAAACATGCTTCATCTGTGGCCAGAAAGGTCATTGGGCAAGCAAATGCCCTCAGAGAAAATCCAAGCCCAAACTTGCAGCATTATGTTCTCGACTTGATCCCAGATGGTGGGATTTAGGTTCATGTTCTCCAGACACTCGTCCTTCTAGAGAAATTATTTATTTACCTTCTAAAGATTCTTCAGAGCCTGCCTCAATTTCAGATTCTGACTCCCTTGCACATCTTAATCAATTTGATCCATCTTCTTCCTCTGACCCCGAAGTGGATGAAAATTTGGGGGGGTGTGAGCTGCTAGAGTTTGACTTCTCGCTTTATATGTTCTCAATGAACCCAAAGCAATCACTAGAAAAACAACTAGATGCTATTGATCTATAGTTACCTGAAACTCCACCTTACCAGTACATTATCAGAAGAGATCTTAAAGAGGAGAAAAAGAAGTTGTTGGAACTTCTTAATAAGGATAAAGGTAAAGGTAAGGAGAAAGAAAGTGTAAACCTTGTTGTACAGGATAACCCAGTTGAATTATACAAAGATTATCCTGATGCACATGAAAGAAGACAAAGTTACAGGAAAGATAAGGAAAAGATGTTGAGGCTACAAATAAAGGAGAAGCAACAAAAGCTAAAACAATTAGCAAGTGAAATCTAGGATCTCAAGAACATGGTTAGAGTTCTGGTAACAGAAAGGGATCAGTCCTCTGATGAGGAACTAAGCAAGCACTTTGACAAAGCTCTGCAGAGTCCAGAACAGGAAGAACCTTCCCCTTCCATAAATCCTTTCTTAGGTCTATTTATAGGTCCTAAGTTGTTCATAAAGCTTTTATTTTGTCCTCATGAATTTAAACCCTATTTTTTGGATTGTATGGTTGATTTTGGTTGCCAATTAAATTTAGCAAAAGGGCCTGCAATCCCTCAATTTTATTGGGAATCCTCAGTTGATCATCGTACAACAACAGAAGGTACTCCAGTCCCTCTAAAAGGAAAAGTTGTTGATTTCCCTGTTAAGATTGCTAATAAGTCCGATGTCTTATCCTTGTACAGATTGGATAACATCAAATAAGATTGTCTTTTAGGTTCAGAATTCCTTACTAGAATAAGTTTCAAGGAACCAAGATCGTGTTTTCTTTCGTCTTCAAACTCTTCTTTATATTAATCAACAATATATATTTTTATACATCAAGTAGATTGGCTTCGGACTGCGAAGCTCATCACTACAAACACACATAGACAAACCAATGCCTCTGTCTTTTATTTCGTATTCAAACTCTTCTTTATATTAATCAGCAATATATATTTTTATACATCAAGCAGATCGACTTCGGACTGCAAAGCTCATCACTGCAAACACACACAAACAAACCTATGCCTCTACACAAAGTATTGGACCCGTTTATGTTTCAGAAACAACAAAGCTGCATCCTAATCCAAGGCTTCCTGGGGATTCCAATATATGTAGACTAGCACCTATACAAGACTCTGAAATTGTATGGGACTCATCTGCTCTGAAGATATAGACTGCTTATTCCCAAATCACTCAAAACCAAACTTTACAGACTCAGTTGCAGAGCACAAAAATAAAACTCAAGACTGGACTCCATGTAGATTAGGATGCATCTTTACTGTTTCTGAAACATAAATGGGTCCAATACTTGGTGCAGAGGCATAGGTTTGTCTTTGTGTGTTTGTAGTGATGAGCTTTACAGTCCGAAGCCGATCTGCTTGATGTATAAAAATATATATTGCTGATTAATATAAAGAAGAGTTTGAAGATGAAAGAAAAGACGATCTTGGTTCCTTGGTATCAGATCTAGACATTGTATTTTGTAAGTAATGCTCATTAATTGTATTTTATATCCGCTAAATCTGCTATCTGTTTCTGTTCTCATTCTACTTTCAGTCTTGTAAATTGTTCCTGTAAGTTGTGGAAATGACAGCTAAGTAAATTGATGGTCGTGTGGGGTTTTAACATTTGGGTTATCTAAAGATGGGGTAATCGACGTAAGAGAAGGCGCAGTAAATCCTCGTGTTGACAGAGACCAGCGTGAGCTAAAAATCCCAGTGAAACATGGATCCATCAATGGACACAGTTTCTCTCACCCAGTTAGACTGTGAGTCAACGAATGATACAGAGGTATCCTTAGCAGAGCGTAGATCATCATTTGTGAATGAGCCCTCTATTTATTCTTCTTCTGGTTCAATTATTCACATTCAAGATCTTAACCCTTCTGAGAATTGGCAGCTCCCTTCCATTCTTCCAAAAGATGTTTATAAGTTGCCTTGGTGGCAATAAAATCCACTACCCAGATAAAAGTCAAATCCATTGAAATTTCATTCACTGACAAGGATGAGCCAGTGCATATAAATTTACTTGATAAGAGTCAAATTGACTGGGCAAAGGCTTAGGGTTATAAGTATGCATATCTAGGTGCTATTAAACTAGGTTTGGGGCCATTAGTCTGCCTATATTTACCTGTATCTTCCCTTTGTGTCGCAATAGATACTAGACATCGTAACTTTCCTGATGCCATAATCGGTGGCTTCACTGCACCTTTGCATTATGGTCCTCCTTTCAGGACAATTTATCCGAAATACTCTATCAGTCTGGAAGACCCTTACATTTATGATATGTTGAAGGCATATATCTTGCCTAAAGGTTTCAATATGGACACTAGATCTAGGATTATCCAGTTGAAAGGCTGTATTGTTGTAAGGTTTGGCAATGATACTCTTCCCCCGCACAGATCGCATGTGCATCAGAGTTCACATCTGCATAGCCTGGTGGAATCGGAGAAATCAAAACAATCCAGACATGTTACCTTTGATTGGACAGGTATTAACTATCCCCTCCAGTGGGAAGTTAAATACAGAGAATTAAGAAATGTTGAACTCCAAGCCTATTCTTTCATAGCCCAGCTGATTACTTTTAACAGATCTAGAAATTCATTCCGTCTTCCTGAGGGTACGCCTAGTCCCAGCTTTACTCCTCCGCTAATAAGATCAACCTCCATAGCTTCTTATCAGAATGCACGGCGTTAGGCTGAATCAAATTATGTTTCCTCCACTTCTGTTCAGCCTTCGTTCACTGGTTTGTATGAAACAGAACACCGCGGCCAACATAATGATTGTCCTACCTACCGCAAGATTCTCCAAAAGCTGCAGCATCACAAATTTCGTGATCCTCTTACCTTAGGAATGTTCTCATCATCCTCATCATTACCTAGGGCTGGTCAAGCCATGGAAGTTGTGTCTGTTCAAGGAGATAAGTCCTACTTCCTTGGACGGAATCTCCTATACCTTCCATTTAAACAATTTACCCTAGATGGTCAGGCAAAGAGAGAGTTTTTGCCATAGAGATCTTCAGCTCCATCAGAGACAGTCTTTGATGAAGTTAAATTAGCAAATTGGGGAAATTTGCAACAGAAGCTTGTTAAATTTTGAGCATTAATTCACAATACTCTAGGATCTTCACTGAGAGAATAACATATACAGTATATCAATGCATAACAATCACAATAAGCATGACAAGCATCACAAGAATCAAAAGCATGAGAGACAAGAGACAGAGTTTCAGTGGGGAAAACCCTAAGGTGAAAAACCCCACAACTTCCTCAGAGATAGAGAGAGCAATGGCTCAACCAAAGTACAACCAAAATACACTGAGATAGTCTCCTAGTAGCAGATGGTCCTCCTCCTCACTAGTGCACCACTTTCTGAGTGAGATAAGTGTGAGTTTTCGAGTGATCCAAATAGAGATCACCCGATCTCTATTTATACTAGTTTGTTTGCCCGGTTACACTATGGGACCAACTTGTCTAGCTAGGTACATCCACAATGTAATATATATTTCAGGGACAACCCCACACATGGTAGTCTAATAATCCATCGCCAAGTACACACACTTGCAACACTTGTCAATACACATGACGACACTTCCTTATAGAGGAATAACGCATCTCTTATAAGGGTACAATAAATATATATGAAATACATAGATGAAATGCATTCCGAAGTTACATATACATCAACACTCCCTCTTAACTAGGAAGGCATTTCTCGACATAGTTCTGCTAGACAAGTCTTATTCTCGGGATCATCGTCATTGATGCAACGTCATCATCATTGTCACTGTTGCTGCTATCTCAACCAATCTCTGACTCTACTCGTCATAGGAAGTTCTATAGAGCCAGTCCTTTTTCATACTGGATGTAGGCCCATAACCTGCAGGTCTTCATCATCATTGGCCATACTGTGGAATCCTTAGGACTAATTACGTGAGTCAATAAAACCTCGAAAGAGCATCCCAGGACTGATTACGAGCACACAGCTCAACCTATCAGATCTCCTAGGATCTTTTACATGTTACTGCACAACCTGTCCACGGCCACAGAGTATCACAAAGCACAACCCAGATGCACACACACAGCACTTACACTCATCGGCATGGGAGGACCAACCTACCACCATCCGTGAAAGGCTCACAGCACTTACATCAATGACCATGGGAGAACACATCTGCCACCATGTCGGAAAGGCTCTGCACTTACATCAACGCACATGGGAGAACACATCTACCACCATGTCGGAAAGGCTCCGCACTTACATCAACGCACATGGGAGAACACATCTACCACCATGTCGGAAAGGCTCCGCACATACATCAACACACATGGGAGAACACATCTACCACCATGTCGGAAAGGCTCCGCACTTACATCAACACACATGGGAGAACACATCTACCACCATGTCGGAAAGTCTCTGCACTTACATCAACGCACATGGGAGAACACATCTACCACCATGTCGAAAAGGCTCTACACTTACATCAACGCACATGGGAGAACACATCTACCACCATGTCAAAAAGGCACTGTGCATCTGTGTCTTCGGAACTCATCACACATAATCTAACTGATTATGTAATGTATCCACCTGATACATATGATCATCCTGATCATCATCACTGTACCATCCTGGTACATATCATCTGGAGCAACATCCTAAAGTTCGTCATCATGATCATCCTGATCATACAATGCATCTACCTGATGCATACCAAGTATCTACCTGATAGATATCATCATACATGATCCACCTGATCATACAGTGTATCCACCTGATACAAATACAAATACATGATACATATCAACATACATGATCCACCTGATCATACAATGTATCCACCTGATACATATACATATACATGGTCCAAGCATCCAACATGATGCATATACAAAATACATACAAATGATCCAACTGATCATATCCAGCATCCAACATGATGCGTACATACATATACATATAAATGATACAACTGGTCATATCCAACATCCAACATGATGTGTACATACATATATAAATGATCCAACTGATCATACAAAGCAGAAACCAAAACATCATCCTGATGCTCATCATCCAGCGCTTACATCCACAGCCATGTGAAGGATCCTCCTTCCAACATGCTTGGAATGGCTTCAAAAAATGTGTCCATCACTTCTTCCTTGAAGTGTCCTCGATCTGAAGAACACCAAGCCTCTCCCTAATGTACTCAAACTTCACCCTGGCTAGTGGCTTCGTCAGCACATCTGCAATCTGCTCATCCGTCGCAACATACAGGAGCTTCACAGCTCCTCTCTGCACCATATCCCTGATATAGTGATATTTGATCTCTATGTGTTTCAACCTATCATGAAACACCGGGTTCTCAGACAGCTTCACACAACTCTGGTTATCGTAGAAGATACTAGTAGCATCCAATGGGAGATCAAATAACTCAGACAATAGCTTCCGTAGCCATACTGCCTCACAACTAGCTAAACAAGCTGCAACATACTCTGCCTCAGTTGTACTCAGTTCTACGCAGGACTGCTTCCTGCTAAACCAAGAGATCACACCTGATCTTATACTGAAGTAGCACCGAGATGTGCTCTTCCTATCTGCAGCACTGCCTGCCAAATCTGAATCAACACAACCCTGCAGGTTAAACTTTTGATTCGCTTCATACTTGAGCCCATAATCCACTGTACCCTTCAGGCACCTCAGAACATGCTTTACAGCAACCAGGTGAACACTCCTCGGATTTGTCAAGAACTGACTCAATGTGTTCATGGCAAAGCAAATATCTAGTCTCGTGTTTGTCAGGTACATCAAGGACCCAATCATCTGACGATACATAGAGATATCAACTGGCTCAGATGAAGTATCACATAGAAGCTTCAGGTTCGATGCCATGGGTGTGGCCATGGCCTTGCAATCCATCATTCCGAATCTTTTCAGGATATCTACTGTGTACTTCCCTTGACCAAGGAAGATCCCACCTGCATTCTACCACACCTCCATAGCTAGGAAATAATGCATCATTCCCAAATCTTTCATATCGAACTCAGCAACAAACTTGCTCTTAGTATCTGCAATCAATCTGTCATCTCCTGTTACAAATAAGTCATCCATGTACAGAAGTAGAATCACAGGATTTCCTTCCTCAACCTTGTAGTCAAGGTTGGAATTCGCTTTACTCTTGGTAAAGACCAAACTAGATAGGAAACTGTCCATCCTACCATACCAAGTTCTGGGAGCTTGCTTCAAGCCATACAAGGATTTCTTCAATCTACACACATATGACTCCCTGTCATGTATTTCAAAACCGAGTGGCTCCTCCACATATACTTCCTCTTCAACTACACCATTCAAGAAAGCAGTCTTGACATCCATCTGGTGTATTTTCCATTTCATTGCTGCATCTAGGGCAAGTACTATTCTCATAGATGTATACCTAGCTACAGGTGCAAAAGTTTCTTCATAATCTATTCCCTCTTTCTAAGAGAAGCCACGAGCTGCGAATCTTGTCTTGTATTTCTCTACACTGCCATCTGCAGCATGCTTGATTTTGTAGATCCATTTGGAAGTCACAACAGACTTCCCTTTAGGTCTTGGGACAACATCCCAAACATCATTCTTCATTATTGATTGGTATTCTTCAACCATGGCATCCTTCCATTCTTTCTTTTCCGCTGCTTCTTCATAGCTGGAAGGTTCTTTGTTAGTAATGTCACAGAGTAAGGCAACATAGCTGGTATGTGATCTGGTTCTCTTCTTTGTTCTGTGTTCTTCTTTTGGAATGCCAAATCTTTCTGCATATTGAATGAGCTCTCTAGCCCATGCAGGTTTTCTCTTGTGAGAGTTATCCTCACAGGGTGGATCTACAGGTTCTTGTGGATCTTCAAACTCACGAACAACTTCTGGAATTGGTTCAGTCATGGTAGTGTCTTGAAATCTAGTTTCCTTAGGTTCTTCATAAACTTCAATAGGTGCCTTCCTTGATTTGATGAATGCTGAGTTTTCATCAAATGTTACATCCCTGCTGACATCAATCTTCTTGAACCCGGGAAGTATATTCTGTAAGCCTTCGAGCTTTCACTGTAACCCACAAAGATACCCTTCTTTCCTGAAGGATCTAGTTTAGTCCTCTTTTCCTTTGGGACATGAGTGTATAATGGATAACCAAATATTCTGAGATGGATGACTTCAGGTTTCTTACCAGAAAAGACCTCTTCTGGTGTCTTGTTGTCCAATATCTTGTGGGGTGTTTTGTTCTGCACATATATAGCTGTTCTAGCTCCTTCTGCCCATAGATGCATAGGTAGATCCTGATCATGCAACATTGCCCTTGTTGCTTCCATGATTGTTCTGTTCTTCCTTTATGCAACTCCATTCTGTTGAGGATTATAAGGAGCAGTCAACTCCCTCTTAATCCCTGAATCACTGCAAAGCTTCTTGAAGTCACCTGGGGTGAATTCTCCACCATTGTTGGATCTGAATGTTTTGATCTTCTTGTCAGTTTGTTTCTCCATCAAGGTTTTGAATTCCTTGAACTTATCAAACACCTCATCTTTGTTCTTCAAGAAGTATACCCAAGTCTTCCTAGAGAAGTCATCAATAAATGAGACATAGTAAACATACCCACTTAGAGAACTGGATGACATAGGACCACATACATCTGAGTGGATGATTTCCAGGATATCTTTTTCCTTGCTTTCACTGCTTGGGAAAGCCTTCTTAATGTTCTTACCTTTTGCACATCCTTTGCAAACACCTTCATGTTTGGTATTGATTTCAGGAAGACCCTCTACAACCTTGCTTGCAATTCGAAGTGCCCTATAGTGCATATGAGCAAGT
This sequence comes from Larix kaempferi, assembly GCA_027924585.1. Lineage (NCBI taxonomy): Eukaryota > Viridiplantae > Streptophyta > Pinopsida > Pinales > Pinaceae > Larix > Larix kaempferi. Next base: position 4,401,630 of record BSBM01000071.1, read on the forward strand.
CTTCTATGTCAAAGTTCACTTGGCTCCATGGATTCATGCACCATGGCATGTTTAGGTTGTCCCTTCAATTTATACAAACCTCTCTCTTGCTCTCCAATCACTACTGCATCATCTATGGTCTTTCCCTTTGGCCACATTAGTACTTGGCCATCCACAAATGCAACCCTCGTACCTTTTGCATCCAATGCAGAGATGGAGAGTAAGTTCTTCTTGAGCCCAGGTACATAGAGGACTTCTTTCATCTTCAAATATTTTCCAGAATCTAGGTTGTAGGAGGCCTCACCACTTCCTTTGATTGGGTATTGATAATCATCCCCAAGTTTCACCTTATGGGGTGATTCATGTTCAGATAGGTTCACAAAAAATTCCTTAAACCCAGTCATGTGTTTGGAAGCCCCACTGTCAATTAACCAATCATTAAAACCATGGGAGATAGTACCTATGAGAGCAGAGATTAGAACATACTCTTCTTCACTTGATGAGTCATCATCACTATCATCACTTTCTTCCCTAGCCTTCTTCTTGGGAGGTTCATCATCTTCAGCAGCATGAGCATGATATCTTTTCCTACTACCCATCTTCTTCTTGATGTTGTTGTTCCTTTTGTTCTTGGGACATTCTAAAGCAAAATGACCTTTCTCATTACATGAGAAGCATCTGAGATCTTTCTTATCTTTATGTTGATGATAGTGTGAATATTTCTTAGCATGAGAGTGCTCTCTCTTTGACCTTCCTTTCCTAGTGTGTACTATGAGAGCTTGATCTTCACTTCCCACCTTTTCTTCTCGGGCCACAAGCCTTGATTCTTCTTGAGAACATTCTTCCCGCAATCTCTTGAAGGAGATCAACTTCTTCCTTGCATAAATTCCTTGAATAAAGGAATCCCATGACCTGGGTAGGCCATTTAGAGTGGTCATGACAACTTCACCATTCTCCACCATTTCATCTATCGCTTCCAGTTGTTCCTTAATCTGGGAGACCCTAGAAAAATAAGATTGAATGGTTTCTCCATTCTGAAACTTTACTCCTTTCAATTGGTTCCGCAGGGTCATCTTCCGATTTATGTTCTTCCCTTCAAATAGCTTGGTTTAAGAGTTAAACATCTCCTTGGGTGTCTTTAGAGAAGACACATGGGGTATGAGATGGTCTTTGATAGAATCATCAATGATTCTCTTTTCCTTGACCAAGTTCTTCTTATGCAATACTTTAGCCTCTTCATCCTCTGGGTTAGGGATGTCTTCTTTTATATATGAGTCCAACTCATTCTCATCCAGGATTAACCCAATCCTATACTTCCAAGCTCAAAAGTTATCAGCCCCTTCAAGCTTATCCTCAAGCTTGGTGTGGTGAGACATCTTAATGAGTACTTCAAATGGAAATAGAAAAGATTTAGGTCTTACCACTTGAAATGCTGAAAACTGGATCTAGTCTCGGATTAGGGTTTGTCGAAAAAAGCCTAAAAATTCAAAATGTGAATTTCAACTTTCTGAAAGGATAGAAAGATGCGCCTTGATGAGCTGATTAGCATGGTGTATTCATGATTTGAGATCAGCAAAGCTTTACCCTTCAAATTTGCCTTTTTGTCCTCCTGGGTTCACTAAGGAGAGCCCAGAATTAGGGTTTGAGTTTCCCGGAGATCTACTCTGCCAAAAATCTCGATCCAAAGCTCTAAACTTCTATCTTTGCAAGGAGCTTCTAGCTATGTCTTCAGATTTCAGAAATTCCTATTTTTGTACAAACCCTAATTTTAAGGGCTAAATCTGAAAATGCTCAGAATTGAATTTTGATTGGACAGATAGATTCTCCTTGATGAGTAGAGTCAATATACTATACTGCTTTTCCAAAAACTGTGGAGAGAAACCCAATAAACAAGAAACTCAAGTTTTCGTCACTGAAAAATGTCTTCTTCTCAGGTTAGCTCTAATACCATGTTAAATTTTGAGCATTAATTCACAATACTCTAGGATCTTCACTGAGAGAATAACATATACAGTATATCGATGCATAACAATCACAATAAGCATGACAAGCATCACAAGAATCAAAAGCATGAGAGACAAGATACACAGAGTTTCCGTGGGGAAAACCCTAAGGTGAAAAACCCCACAACTTCCTCAGGGATAGAGAGAGCAATGGCTCAACCAAAGTACAACCAAAATACACTGAGATAGTCTACTATGAGCAGATGATCCTCCTCCTCACTAGTGCGCCACTTTCTGAGTGAGAGAAGTGTGAGTTTCTAAGTGATCCAAATAGAGATCTTCCGATGTCTATTTGTACTAGTCTGTTTGCCCAGTTACACTATGGAGCCGACTTGTCTAGCTAGGTACATCCACAATATAATATATATTTCAGGGCCGACCCCACACATGGTGGTCTAATAACCCATCGCCAAGTACACACACTTGCGACACTAGTCAAGACACATGAAGACACTTCCTTATAGAGGAATAACACATCTCTTATAAGGGTACAATAAATATATATGAAATACAGAGTTGAAATACATTCCAAAGTTACATATACATCAACAAAGCTTACCTCACAAAATCTAGATGACATGGCGTGTGACATTCTTGATCTTAGAAAGACCATGAGTGAGGAAAAAGAAAAGATTGCTCTGATTGCAACAAAGCTTGAGTTATTAGATCACCTGTTACATGACACAGCAGCAATTAAATGGGCAATTGAGACTGATCAAGATAAAACAGAAAGGAGACTCACAGTCTTGGGAGACCTTCTAGCAAAAACCCAAGAATTAAAGAAAAAACAACCAGTAAGTCAATCTGTCCTTTCTTTGGCTACAAAAGGACACCAAAGAAGACCTTCCCATAGTAAGAGTCTATCTTTTGGTATGTTGAGTATTACTGAGGAAGATACTCGACCAGAATTCACCTTTGGTCAAGATGAAGATGAGTATGAAGAACTCAAAGAAACAATGGCTCAATTCAAACTAATGCCTACTACTCTCAACTAGAAATATCTGGCAATGATGGCACCATACAGGCCAGATACACCTGAGCATCAGGCAGACGCCTCTTCATCTGTCATTGGTCCTCCACCACCTCAGTATGATACACACATGGCAGATGCAAATGCATCTATGGCTCCTTCCCATAAATTCCAATTTGGAATTAATGGTATGAACAATCTATTGTCCTAGATGCCAGAACAGCCAGTATTGAACATACAGTGTCAATCCAGGGATGATATTAAAAATGCTATTCAGATGTTAGGACAATGGGTGCTATATAAGGGGACGCAAGATTCAACTATCCTAGGTCAGCATTTGGCCACATAGTTAGTCGCCGGACTTTCAGGCTTGGCACATGAGTGGTGGAGATGGCACCCACAAGATGCCCGCAATGAAATGCTTGCTACTGATGATTCTGATCAGAAAATTATCCAATCATTAAGCAAAGAATTTTATGGTTCGTATGATAGGGAATATTATGATCATCTTGCTTCCTTATTCATGTCAGCTCAGCTCTGTGATCTCGGCCAGAGTGAGCAATATTTCTCCTACATGCAGAATTTGTTAATCTCATCAGGAAAATCTGGAGAACCTTCATATCTTAAGCACTATCTTAGAAGTTTTCCAGGTCATGTACATGATGCGGTTGAACAATTTTTTAATGATAAAAACATTAAATTTGAAGGGATTTCATTGGCACAACTGCATGCCTTCATCATGGAAGCTTGGTAGGAACACTGCCTAGAAAAACGAGTTAGTAAGGAATTTAAATGACATCAGAGTATGTACTCATCCTCCTTCTGTAACAATGTTGCGAACATGCCGGATTGCGGATGTGGTCCTCATAACAGAGGCCATTTCAGAAAAGAATCCTGTCATTGTAAGAAGAAAAAGGGATTCTACACTAGTTCCCCTAGGTATCATCCTTCTAAGCCCTACAAGTACAAATCAAATCATGGATATAAAAAGTTTGATCTTAAGTCTAGCAGGAAATACGACAAACACTTTTCTCGAAAGTTTGTCAAAAGAAGATCCAAGAAGACCGACAAAGAAACATGCTTCATCTGTGGCCAGAAAGGTCATTGGGCAAGCAAATGCCCTCAGAGAAAATCCAAGCCCAGACTTATAGCATTGTGTTCTGAGCTTGATCCCAGATGGTGGGATTTAGGTTCATGTTCTCCAGACACTCGTCCTTCTAGAGAAATTATTTATTTACCTTTTGAAGATTCTTTAGAACCTGCCTCCAGTTTAGATTCTGACTCCCCTGCACAGCTTAATCAATTTGATCCATCTTCTTCCACTGACCTTGAAGTGGATGCAAATTTGAGGGGGTGTGAGCCGCCAGAGTTTGACTTCTCCTTGTATATGTTCTCAATGACCCCAAAGCAATCACTAGAAAAACAACTAGCTGCTATTGATCTGCAGTTATCTGAAACTCCACCTTACCAGTACATTATCAGAAGAGATCTTAAAGAGGAGAAAAAGAAGTTGCTGGAACTTCTTAATAAGGATAAAGGTAAAGGTAAGGAGAAAGCAAATGTAAACCTTGCTATACAGTATAACCCAGTTGAATTATACAAAGATTTTCCTAATGCACATGAAAGCAGACAAACTTACAGGAAAGATAAGGAAAAGATGTTGAGGCTACAAATAAAGGAGAAGCAGCAAAAGCTAAAACAATTAGCAAGTGAAATCAAGGATCTCAAGAACATGGTTAGAGTTATGGTAACAGAAAGGGATCAATCCTCTAATGAGGAACTAAGCAAGCACTTTGACAAAGCTCTGCATAGTCTAGAACACGAAGAACCTTCCCCTTCCATAGATCCTTTCTTAGGTCTATTTACAGGTCCTAAGTTGTTCATAAAGCTTTTATTTTGTCCTCATGAATTTAAACCCTATTTTTTGGATTGTATGCTTGATTCTGGTTGCCAATTAAATTTAGTAAAAGAGTCTGCAATCCCTCAATTTTATTGAGAATTCTTAGTTGATCATGGTACAGCAATAGAAGGTACTCCAGTCCCTCTAATAGGAAAAGCTGTTGATTTCCCTGTTAAGATTGCTAATAAGTCTGATGTCTTATCCTTGTACAGATTGGATAACATCAAAGAAGATTGTATTTTAGGTTCAGAATTCCTTACTAGAATAAGCCCCTTTTCTATTGATACTCAAAAGATGCTATTTACTTGCTCTGTGTATGGTAATCCTGTTTCTTGTGATTTGTCTTTTGAGTCAAAAGTTAGATGCAACAATTATGTGAAAAACCCTGATCCCAAACGTAATACAGCAGAATTGTTCAAAATGGATCGTTGCATCGCCTTTGCAGAAATCCACAAAGAAAAGACCCTTGCTGATATCACTGCAAAGCTAATTAAAGATTTTTGTTCAGAAATCCCCAATTCCTTCTCGACAAGGGAAAAATATTTTGTGTCTATTCCCTTTGACCTGCTTCAGAAGCCAAAGCCCATGAAAGCTTCTGCAAGATTAATGTCACCTTCAGAACGCGAATTCTGCACTTCTGAAATCAAATATCTCCTAGCAAAAGGCCTCATAGAACCCTCAAAAAACCTGTGGGCATGTCGTGCTTTTGTTGTCAACAAACAATCAGAAATCAAGAGGGGAAAACCTAGGTTGGTGGTGAACTATAAACCACTGAATGCTGTATTGCAAAAAGTAAGCTACCCTTTGCTAGACAAAGCCAGGCTTCTAGAAAGAATAACTGGTTGTTCCACATTCAGTAAATTTGATCTGAAGTCAGGATTTTATCAGATCGGTATTGAAGCAAAGGACAGGTTTAAAACAACATTCGTCGTTCCACATGGTCAGTACCAGTGGAAAGTGTTACCATTCGAAATCAACAATGCACCATCAAAGTTTACGAAAAAAATGGAAGATATTTTTTGCGAAAAGAAGTGGGCACTAGTCTTTATAGACGATATCTTTATTTGCTCTAAGAATCTTCAAGAGCATCTGAAACATCTGCAAGCTTTGTATGATCTGGTATTTAAACATGGTTTGATTCTGTCTCAAAGCAAAATGGAGATAGGGAAAACAGAGATGGAATTTCTTGGTTTTAAAATCCAGAAAGGGCAAGTTGTTCTGCAAAAACATGTCCTTAGTGTCTTCAGTCATTTCCTAGACCAAATCCTTGAAAAACTTTAGTTACAGAGACTCCTTGGTAGCCTGAACTACATAAGACCATTCTACAAAGGGTAGGCCAATGATATTCATATCCTGCAGCAGAGGTTGAAGAAAAACCCTCCAAAGTGGTCTTCTGCTATGACTTTGGTCGTGCAGACTATCAAAGCCAAAGTTTTGGAACTTCCTACCTTGTCACTACCTCAAGGAACAGGCCAGTTGGTGACTGAAATAGATGCATCATCAAATGCTTGGGGTGGAGTCTTGATCGAGATACTTGAAGGAAAGGAAAATGTGTGTGGCTATGGATTGGGATCCTTTAAAGTAGCAAAACTCAATTACCCATCCAATCACAAAGAGATATTGGCAATCAAAAAGACTGTTAACCATTTGAAGTTATTTGAAAAACCAGTTAGATTTGTAATTAGAACTGATTTGAAGATCATGCCAGGAATATTCAAAAATGAAAATTTGATGGCTGAAAATAGCAGTAGAATACTTAAATGGTTTTTATGGTTAAGCAATTTTGATTTTGATATTGTTTATAAGCCTGGATATCTTAATTGCTTGGATGATATGTTGACCAGAGAACAAGCAAAATCTCCAGCTCCAGTTTTAAACATGCTTTCTGCTGGAACATCAAGCTCTAGTGCAAAAGATAAAGGCAAAGCCCATGCAACATCCTTTGATCATCCGCGTGATGGTTTGTTCTTAAAGCCATGGGATGAAACTCTCACAGTTGCAGAAAGGCAGCAGATGCTAGAACATGCCTCTAGGCATGAAGCTGAAAGATACCTGGATATTAACCTAACTAAGCAAATCTAGGAGTCACCATTAAAATTCGAGATTCTGGAATGCTGGGAATGTGATGCATTCAGAAACCTTGAGAATGCATATGAAAAGATCAGAAGTTGCAAAGAGTTATGGATTGACTGTAATAAAGAACAAGACGGACCAGTGTGGTATGTAGATATTGGAGAAGGTAATCTGACATGGACTTCCTACAATCTGATTCTCCAATTTTGCAGAGAACAACGGTTAATCATAATTTGTGGGGATCCAGGTAATTTAAGAAGTAGAAATTGGTCCAGTTGGATTGAAATACTCCTTGACAAATTCCTTCCAAGAGTCAACTGGGTTTAACGGCGTGCAAACTTTATTTTGCACTTACAGGCGGATATTGAAATGGCAGATCAGAACCACCAATGGTTTAATTTGATGCTTCATCATCATGGTGGCGAGTATACTCGGCTTGAGCATACCATATACACTTCCCAAAAATTCATAAAGAGAGATCAACAGGGGAACCGTATTGATGCAAAGGTACATACATGAAGAATCCCACTTAATTTTAAAGTGGAATCATTGTACCAGGGAGAATTCCTGTGCATACCGAATCCACTTTTCTATGGTTCCGATGTTGAGCAGTGTTTTAGCTCAGATATCTATCCTCCGCTCTAGCTGGAAGAAGAAGAATCGCCAGAACCAGAATATGAGTCCTATGAGTTTGACATTGACACATGACGCTTTAATTGTCTTTGTGGCGGTATCGATTTAGGGAACGGTAAAGAAAGATGCATCTACCGGATAGGGTGGGATCCATGGGATTGTTTCCATACATGATAGAAAGGCGTGGTGGGCCACTTAAAGCTCCACTTTGTACAACATAACTTGTAGGCCATATTTATAATATCGGTTAGTCATGATACGGGTCCCCATATGTCTTCGGACCAAAAGGCATAAGATAATGATGGTGTTGTCCCATCTGTCACCCTGTATGATTCCTTATGACTTCTAGCTGCCAGTCTTGAGTCATTGGTTCACTGGTTATGAATGTATAAATAAAGGCTCGGGGTCTCATATTGGATTATCAAGTATAGTCTTGAGTTTTATTTTTCTGCTCTGCAATTGAGTCTATAAAGTTTGGTTTTGGGTGATTTGGGAACGAGTAGTCTGTATCTTCGGAGTAGATGAGTCCCATACAGTTTCAGAGTCTTGTATAGGTGCTAGTTTGAATATATTGGAATCCCCAGGAAGCCTTGGATTAGGATGCAACTTTGTTGTTTCTGAAACATAAATGGGTCCAATGCTTTGTGCAGAGGCATTGGTTTGTCTGTGTGTGTTTGCAGTGATGAGCTTCGCAGTCCAAAGCCGATCTACTTGATGTATAAAAATATATATTGTTGATTAATATAAAGAAGAGTTTGAAGACGAAAGAAAAGACGATCTTGGTTCCTTAGCAGTTCAGATTCTTTAACAGCCCAGCCGATTACTTTTGAGAGATCTAGTAATTCATTCCGTCTTCCTGAGGGTATGCCTACTCCCAGGTTTACTCCTCCGCTAATAAGATCAACCTCCACTACTTCTTATCCAAATGCACGATGTCAGGCTGAATCAAATTCTATTTCCTCCACTTTTGTTCAGCCTTCATTCACGGGTTTGTATGAAACAGAACACTGCAGCCAACATAATGATTGTTTTGCCTGCCGCAAGATTCTCCAAAAGCTGCAGCATCACAAATCTCATGATCCTCCTACCTTTGGAATGTTCTCATCATCCTCATCATTACCTAGGGCTGGTCGAGCCATGAAAGTCGTATCTACTCAAGGAAATAAGTTCTTCGAGGATCTCAAGAACATGGTTAGAGTTATGGTAACAGAAAGGGATCAGTCCTCTGATGAGGAACTAAGCAAGCACTTTGAAAAAGCTCTGCATAGTCCAGAACACGAAGAACCTTATCCTTCCATAGATCCTTTCTTAGGTCTATTTACAGGTCCTAAGTTGTTCATAAAGCTTTTATTTTGTCTTTATGAATTTAAACCCTACTTTTTGGATTGTAAGCTTGATTCTGGTTGCCAATTAAATTTAGCGAAACGGTCTAAAATCCCTCAATTTTATTGGGAATCCTCAGCTGATCATGATACATAAATAGAACATACTCCAGTCCCTCTAATAGGAAAGGTTGTTTATTTCCCTTTTAAGATTGCTAATAAGTTTGATGTCTTATCCTTGAACAAATTGGATAACATCAAAGAAGATTGTATTTTAGGTTCATAATTCCTTACTAGAATAAGCCCCTTTTCTATTGATACTCAAAAGATGTTGTTTACCTGCTCTGTGTATGGTAATCTTCTTTCTTGTGCTTTGTCTTTTGAGTCAAAATTCAGATGCAACAATTCTGTGAAAAACCCTGATCCCAAACCTAATACAGCCGAATTGTTCAAAATGGATCGTTGCATCACCTTTGCAGAAATCCACAAAGAAAAGAGCCTTGCTGATATCACTACAAAGCTAATTAAGGATTGTTGTTCAGAAAGCCCCAATGCCTTCTGGACAAGGGAAAAATATTTTGTGTCTCTTCCCTTTGACCCCGCTTAAGAAGCCAAATCCCATGAAGGCTTCTACAATATTAATGTCACCTTCAGAACGCGAATTCTGCGCTTCTGAAATCAAAGAGCTCCTAGCAAAAGGCCTCATAGAACCCTCAAAAAGCCCGTGGGCATGTCGTGCTTTTATTGTCAACAAACACTCAGAAATCAAGGGGGGAAAACCTACGGTCGTGGTGAACTATAAACCACTGAATGCTGTATTGCAGAAAGTAAGGTACCCTTTGCCAGACAAAGCCAGCCTGCTACAAAGAATAGTTGGTTGTTCCATATTCAATAAATTTGATCTGAAGTCAGGATTTTATCAGATCGGTATTGAAGCAAAGGACATGTTTAAAATAGCATTTGTCATTCCACATGGTCAGTACTATTGTAAAATGTTGCCATTCGCAATCAACAATGCACCATCAGAGTTTCAAAAAAGAATGGAAGATACTTCCATGAAAAGAAGTGGGCACTAGTCTTAATAGACGATATCTTGATTTGCTCTAAGAATCTTCAAGAGCATCTGAAACATCTGCAAGATTTCTATGATCTGGTATTTAAACATGGTTTGGTTCTGTCGCAAAGCAAAATGGAGATAGGGAAAACAGAGATGGAATTTCTTGGTTTTAAAATCTAGAAAGGGCAAGTTATTTTGCAAAAACATGTCCTTAGTGTCTTCAACCATTTCCTAGACCAGATCCTCGAAAAATTTCAGTTACAGAGATTCCTTGGTAGCCTGAACTGCATAAGACCATTCTACAAAGGGAAAGCCAATGATATTCATATCCTGCAGCAGAGGTTGAAGAAAAACCCTCCAAAGTGGTCTTCTGCTATGGCTTTGGCTGTGCAGACTATCAAAGCCGAAGTTTTGGAACTTCCTGCCTTATCACTACCTCAAGGAACAGGCCAGTTCGTGATTGAAACAGATGCATCATCAAATGCTTGGGGTGGAGTCTTGATTGAGATACTTGAAGGCAAGGAAAATGTGTGTGGCTATGGATCATGATTCTTTAAACCAGCAGAACTCAATTACCCATCTAGTCACAAAGAGATCTTGGCAGTCAAAAAGACTGTTAACCATTTAAAGTTATTTTTAAAGCCAGTTAGATTTGTAATTAGAACTAATTTGAAGATCATGCTAGGAATCTTCAAAAATGAAAATTTGATGGCTGAAAATAGCGGTAGAATACTTAAATGGTTTTTATGGTCAAGCAATTTTTATTTTGATATTGTTTATAAGCCTGGATATCTTAATTTCTTGGTTGATATGTTGACCAGAGAACAGGAAAAATATCTAGCTCCAGTTTTAAACATGTTTTTTGCTGGAACATCATGCTCTGGTGCAAAAGATAAAGGCAAAACCCTTGCAACATCCTCTGATCGTCCCCGTGATGGTTTGTTCTTAATTCCATGGGATGAAACTCTCACAGTTGCAGAAAGGCATCAGATGCTAGAACATGCCTCCAGGCATGAAGCTGAAAGATACCTGGATATTACCTTAATTAAGCAAATCCAGGAGTCGCCATTAAAATTGCAGATTCTTGAACGCTGGGAACATGATGCATTCAGAAACCTTGAGAATGCATATGAAAAGCTCAGAAGCTGCAGAGAGTTATGGATTGACTGTAATAAAGAACAAGATGGATTAGTTTGGTACGTAGATATTGGAGAAGGTAATCTGACATGGACTTCCTACAATCTGATTCTCCAATTTGTAGAGAACAATGGTCAATCGTAATTTGTGGAGATCTAGCTAATTTAAGAAGCAGAAATTGGTCGGGATGGACTGAAATACTCCTTGACAAATTCTGTCCAAGAGTCGACTAGGTTCAACGGTGTGCAAACTTTATTTTGCACTTACAGGAGGATATGGAAGTGGCAGATCATAACCACCAATTGTTTAAGTTCATGCTTCATCATCACAGTGGCAGGTATACTCGGCTTGAGCATACATTATACACTTCCCAAAAATTCATAAAGAGAGATCAACACAGGAACCGTATTGATGCAAAGGTACATACACGAAGAATCCCACTTAATTCTAAAGTGGAATCATTGTAGTAGGGAGAATTCCAGTGCAGACTGAATCCACTTTTCTATGGGTCCGATGTTGAGCAGTGTTTTAGCTCAGATCTGTATCTTGTGCTCCAGCTAGAAGCAGAAGAACCACCAGAACCAGAATATGATTCCTATGAGTCTGACATTGACATAGGACGCTTTAATTGTCCTTGTGGCGGTATTGATTTAGGCAATGGTCAATAAAGATGCATCTGCTGGATAGGGTGGGATCCATGGGATTGACTCCACAAGTGATAGAAAGGCGTGGTGGGTCGGTTAAAGCTCCACTTTGTACAATGTAACTTGTCGGCCATATTTTATAATATCGGTCAGTCATGATACGGGTCCCCATATGTCTTTGGACCAAAAGGGATGAGATAATGAGGGTGTTGTCCCACCTATCACCCCGTATGATTCCTTATGACTTCTAGCTTCCAGTCTTGAGTCACCAGTTCACTGGTTATGAATGTATAAATAAAGTCTCGGGGTCTCATATTGGATGATCGAGTCCAGTCTTGAGTTTTATTTTTGTGCTCCTCAACTAAGTCTATAAAGTTTGGTTTTGAGTGATTTGGGAACGAGCAGTCTCTATCTTCGGAGAAGATGAGGCCCATACAGTTTCAGAGTCTTGTATAGGTGCTAGTCTGCATATATTGGAATCCCCAGGAAGCCTTGGATTGGGATGGAGCTTTGTTGTTTCTGAAACATAAATAGGTCCAATACTTTGTGCAGAGGCATAGGTTTGTCTATGTGTGTTTGCAGTGATGAGCTTCGCAGTCCGAAGCCGATCTGCTTGATGTATAAAAATATATATTGCTGATTAATATAAAGAAGAGTTTGAAGAGGAAAGAAAAGACGATCTTGGTCTAGGATGCAGCTTTGTTGTTTCTGAAACATAAATGGGTCCAATACTTTGTGCAGAGGCATAGGTTTGTCTGTGTGTGTTTGCAGTGATGAGCTTCGCAGTCCGAAGCTGATCTACTTGATGTATAAAAATATATATTGCTGATTAATATAAAGAAGAGTTTGAAGACGAAAGAAAAGACTATCTTGGTTCCTTGGTTTCAGAGCCAGACATTGTATTTTGTAAGTAATGCTCATTAATTGTACTTTATATCTACTAAATATGCTATTTGTTTCTGTTCTCATTCTACTTTCAATCTTGTAAACTGTTCTTGTAAGCTATGGAAATGATAGCTGAGTAAAATGATGGTGGTGTGAGGTTTGAACATTTGGGATTTCTGAAGATGGGGTAGTTGCCGTAAGAGAAGGCGCAGTAAATCCTCGTGTTGCCAGAGACCAGCGTGAGCTAAAAATCCCAGTGAAACATGGATCCATCAATGGACACAGTTTCGCTCACCCAGTTAGACTGTGAGTCACGGAATGATACAGAGGTATCCTTAACAGAGTGTAGATCAACATTTATGAATGAGCCCTCTACTTCTTCCTCTTTTGGTTCAATTATTCACATTCAAGATCTTAACCCTTCTAAGAATTGGCAGCTCCCTACCATTCTTCCAAAAGATGTTTATAAGTTTCCTTGGCGGCAATATAAAACCACTACCCAGATAAAAGTCAGTTCCATTGACATTTCATTCACTGACAAGGATGAGCCAGTGCATATAAATTTAGTTGATAAGTGTCAAATTGACTGGGAAAAGGCTCAGGGTTATAAGTATGCACGTCTAGGTGCTATTAAGCTAGGTTTGGGGCAATTAGTCCACCCATATTTACTTGTATCTTACCTTTGTGTCGCAATAGATACTAGGCATTGTAACTTTGATGATGCCATAATCAGTGGCTTCACTATACCTTTGCATGATGGTCATGCTTTCGGGACAATTTATACGAAATACTTTGTCAGTCTGGAAGACCCTTACATTTATGATCTGTTGAAGAAATATATCTTGCCTAAAGGTTTCAATATGGACACTGGATCCAAGATTATCCAGGTGAAAGGATGTATTGTTGTAAGGTTTGGCAATGATACTCTTCCCCCGCTCAGATTGCATGTGCATCAGAGTTCACATCTGCACAGCGTGGTGGAATTGAAGAAATCAAAACAATCCACACCTGTTACCTTTGATTGGATAGGTATTAACTATCCCCACCAGTGGGAAGTTAAATACAAAGAATTAAAGAATGCTGAACTCCAAGCCCATTCTTTCATAGCCCAGCCGATTACTTTTGACAGATCTAGTAATTCATTCTGTCTTCCTGAGGGTACGCCTACTTCCAACTTTACTACTTTGCTAATAAGATCAACCTCCACTGCTTCTTATTAGAATGCATGGCGTCAGGCCGAATCAAATTCTGTTTCCTCCACTTCTGTTCAGCCTTCGTTCACTGGTTTGTATGAAACAGAACACTGCGGCCATCATAATGATTGTCCTGTTGGCCGCAAGATTATCCAAAAGCTGCAGCATCACAAATCTCGTGATCCTCCTACCTTAGCAATGTTCTCATCATCTTCATCATTACCTAGGGCTGGTCAAGCCATGGAAGTCGTGTCTCCTCAAGGAAATAAGTCCTACTTCCCTGGACGGAATCTCCCAGACCTTCCATTTAAACAACTTCCCGAGATGGTCAGGAAAAGATAGAATTTTTGCCACAGAGATCTTCAGCTCCATCAGAGACAGTCTATGATGAAGTTAAATTAGCAAATTGGGGAAATTTGCAACAGAAGCTTACCTGACAAAATCTAGATGACATGGCGTGTGACATTCTTGATCTTAGAAAGACCATGAGTGAGGAAAAAGAAAAGATTGCTCTGATTGCAACAAAGCTTGAGTTATTGGATCACCTGTTACACGACACAGTAGCAATTAAATCGGCAGTTGAGACTGCTCAAGATAAAACAGAAAGGAGACTTACAGTCTTGGGAGACCTTCTAGCAAACACCCAAGAATTAAAAAAAAACAACCAGTAAGTCAGTCAGTCCTTTCTTTGGCTACAAAAGGACACCAAAGAAGACCTTCCCATAGTAAGAGTCTATCTTTTGGTATGTTGAGTATTACTGAGGAAGATACTCGACCAAAATTCACCTTTGGTCAAGATGAAGATGAGTATGAAGAACTCAAAGAAACAGTGACCCAATTCAAACTAATGACTCCTGCTCTCAACCAGAAATATCTCGCAATGATGGCACCATACAGGCCAGATAGACCTGAGCATCAAGAAGATGCCTCTTCATCTGTCACTGGTCCTCTTCCACGCCAGTATGTTACACACATGGCAGATGCAAATGCATCTACGGCTCCTTCCCATAAATTCCACTTTGGATTTAATGATATGAACAATCCATTGTCCCAGATGCCAGAACAGCCAGTATTGAACATACATTGTCAATCCAGGGATGATATTAAAAATGCTATTCAGATGTTAGGACAATGGGTGCTATATAAGAAGACGCAAGATTCAATTATTTTAGGTCAGCATTTGGCCACACAGTTAGTTTCCGGACTTTCAGGCTTGGCACATGAGTGGTGGAGATGGCTCCCACAAGATGCCAGCAATGAAATGCTTGGTGCTGATGATGCTGATCAGCAAATTCTCCAAGAATTAAGCAAATAATTTTATGGTCCGGATGATAGGGAATATTATGATCATCTTTCTTCCTTATTCATGTCAGCCCGGCTCTGTGATCTCGGCCAGAGTGAGCAATATTTCTGCTACATAAAGAATTTGTTGATCTCATCAGGAAAATCCGGAGAACCTGCATATCCAAAGCACTATCTTAGAATTTTCCAAGTCATGTACTTGATGCCGTTGAACAATTTTTTAAGGATAAAAACATTAACCTTCAAGGGCTTTCATTGGCACAACTGCATGCCTTCATCATGGAAACTTCGCAGGAACACTGCTTAGAAAAATGTGTCAGTAAGGACATTAAACAACATCAGAGTATGTACTCATCCTCCTTTTGTAAGAATGTTGCAAACATGCAAGATTGGGGATGTGGTTTCCATAACAGAGGCCATTTCAGCAAAGAATCTTGTCATTATAAGAAGAAAAAGGGATTCTACACCAGTGCCCCTAGGTATCATCCTTCTAAGCCCTACAAGTGCAAATCAAAGCATCGATATTAAAAGTATGATCATAAGTCTAGCAAGAAATACGACAAGCACTTTTCTCAAAAATTTTTCAAAAGAAGATCCAAGAAGATCGACAAAGAAACATGCTTCATCTGCGGCCATAAAGGTCATTAGGCAACCAAATGCCCTCAGAGAAAATCCAAGCCCAGACTTGCAGCATTGTGTTCTCAGCTTGATCCCATATGGAGGGATTTAGGTTCATGTTCTCCAAACACTCCTCCTTCTGGAGAAATTATTGATTTACCTTATGAAGATTCTTCAGAGCCTGCCTCCAGTTCAGATTCTGACTCCCCTGCACAGCTTAATTAATTTGATCCATCTTCTTCCTCTGACCTCGAAGTGGATGAAAATTTGGGGGGTGGTGAGCCACCAGAGTTTGACTTCTCCCTGTATATGTTCTCAATGAGCCCAAAGCAATCACTAGAAGAATAGCTAGCTGCTATTGATCTGCAATTATTTGAAACTCCACCTTACCAGTACATTATCAAAAGAGATCTTAAAGAGGAGAAAAAGAAGTTGTTGGAACTTCTTAATACGGATAAAGGTAAGGGTAAGGAGAAAGCAAGTGTAAACCTTGCTGTACAGTATAACCTAGTTGAATTATACAAAGATTATCCTGATGCACATGAAAGCAGACAAAGTTACAGGAAAGATAACGAAAAGATGCTGAGGCTACAAATAAAGGAGAAGTAGCAAAAGCTAAAACAATTAGCAAGTGAAATCGAGGATCTCAACAACATGGTTAGAGTTCTGGTAACAGAGAGGTATCAGTCCTCTAATGAAGAACTAAGCAAGCACTTTGACAAAGCCCTGCATAGTCCAGAACACGAAGAACCTTGCCCTTTCATAGATCCTTTCTTAGGTCTATTTACAGGTCCTAAGTTGTTCATAAAGCTTTTATTTTGTCCTCATGAATTTAAACCCTATTTTTTGGATTGTATGCTTGATTCTGGTTGCCAATTAAATTTAGCAAAAGGGTCTGCAATCCCTCAATTTTATTGGGAATCCTCAGTTGATCATGGTACAACAATAGATGGTAATCCAATCCCTCTAATAGGAATAGCTGTTGATTTCCCTATTAAGATTGCTAATAAGTCTGATGTCTTATCCTTGTACAGATTGGATAACATCAAAGAAGATTGTATTTTAGGTTCAGAATTCCTTACTAGAATAAGCCCCTTTTCTATTGATACTCAAAAGATGCTATTTACCTATTCTATGTATGGTAATCCTTTTTCTTGGGCTTTGTCTTTTGAGTCAAATGTCAAATGCAGCAATTCTGTGAAAAACCCTGATCCCAAACCTAATATAGCAGAATTGTTTAAAATGGATCGTTGCATCGCCTTTGCAGAAATCCACACAGAAAAGAGCCTTGCTGATATCACTACAAAGCTAATTAAAGATTGTTGTTCAGAAAGCCCCAATTCCTTCTAGACAAGGGAAAAATATTTTGTGTCTCTTCCCTTTGATGTGCTTCAGAAGCCAAAGCCCATGAAAGCTTCTGCAAGATTAATGTCACCTTCAGAACGTGAAATTTGCGCTTCTGAAATCAAAGAGCTCCTAGCAAAAGGCCTCATAGAACCCTAAAAAATCCCATGGGCATGTCGTGCTTTTGTTGTCAACAAACACTCATAAATTAAGAGGGGAAAACCTAGGTTGGTGGTGAACTATAAACCACTGAATGCTCTATTGCAGAAAGTAAGGTACCCTTTGCCAGACAAAGCCAACCTGCTACAAAGAATAGCTGGTTGTTCCATATTCAGTAAATTTGATCTGAAGTGAGGATTTTATCAGATTGGTATTGAAACAAATGACAGGTTTAAAAAAAAATTCGTCGTTCCACATGGTAAGTACCAGTGGAAAGTGTTACCATTCATAATCAACAATGCACCATCAACGTTTTAGAAAATAATGGAATATATCTTCCGCGAAAAGAAGTGGGCACTAGTCTTTATGGACGATATGTTCATTTTCTCTAAGAATCTTCAAGAGCATCTGAAACATCTACAAGCTTTCTATGATTTGGTGTTTAAACATGGTTTGGTTTTGTCTCAAAGAAAAATGGAAATAGGGAAAACAGAGATGGAATTTTTTGGTTTTAAAATACAAAAAGGGCAATTTGTTCTGCAAAAACATGTCCTTAGTGGCTTTAGCCATTTCCCAGACCATATCCTTGAAAAAGTTCAGTTATGGAGATTCCTTGGTAGCCTGAACTACATAAGACCATTCCACAAAGGGCAGGCCAATGATATTCATATCCTGAAGCAAAGGTTGAAGACAAACACTCCAAAGCGGTCTTCTGCTATGACTTTGGCCATGTAGACTATCAAAGCCAATGTTTTGGAACTTCCTGCCTTTTCACTACCTCAAGGAACAGGCCAGTGGAGTCTTGATCGAGATACTTGAAGGCAAGGAAAATGTGTGTGGCTATGGATCAGGATCCTTTAAAGAAACAGAAATCAATTACCCATCTAGTCATAAAGAGATCTTGGCAGTCAAAAACACTGTTAACCATTTTAAGTTATTTTTAAAGCCAGTTAGATTTGTAGTTAGAACTGATTTGAAGATCATGCCAGGAATCTTCAAAAATGAAAATTTGATGGCTGAAAATAGTAGTAGAATACTTAAATGGTTTTTATGGTTATGCAATTTTGATTTTGATATTGTTTATAAGCCTGGATATCTTAATTGCTTGGCTGATATGTTGACCAGAGAAGAGGAAAAATATCCAGCTCCAGTTTTAAACATGTTTTCTGCTGGAACATCAAGCTCTGGTGCAAAATATAAAGGAAAAGCCCCTGCAACATCCTCTGATCGTCCGCATGATGGTTTGTTCTTAAAGCCGTGGGATGAAACTCTCACAATTGCAGAAAGGCAGCAGATCCTAGAACATGCCTCCAGGCTTGAAGCTGAAAGATACCTAGATATTACCCTAATTAAGCAAATCCAGGAGTCGCCATTAAAATTGCAAATTCTTGAACACTGGGAATGTGATGCATTCAGAAACCTTGAGAATGCATATGAAAAGCTCAGAAGCTGCAGAGAGTTATGGATTGACTGTAATGAAGAACAAGACAGACCAATTTGGTACATAGATATTGGAGAAGGTAATTTGACATGGACTTCCTACAATCTGATTCTCCAATTTTGCAGAGAACAACGGTCAATCGTAATTTGTGGAGATCCAGCTAATTTAAGAAGCAGAAATTGGTCCGGTTGGATTGAAATACTCCTTGACAAATTCTGTCCAAGAGTCGACTGGGTTCAACGGCGTGCAAACTTTATTTTACACTTACAGGTGGATATGGAAGTGGCATATCAGAACCACCAATGGTTTAAGTTCATGCTTCATCATCACGGTGGCAGGTATACTTGGCTTGAGCATAAAATATACACTTCCCAAAAATTCATAAAGAGAGATCAACATGGGAACCGTATTGATGCAAAGGTACATACACGAAGAATCCCACTTAATTTTAAAGTGGAACCATTGTAGCAGGAAGAATTCCTGTGCGAACCAAATCCACTTTTCTATGTTTCCAATGTTGAGCAGTGTTTTAGCTCAGATCTCTATCCTCCGCTCTAGCTGGAAGAAGAAGAACTGCCAGAACCAGAATATGAGTCCTATGAGTCTGACATTGACATAGGATGCTTTAATTGTCCTTGTGGCAGTATTGATTTAGGCAATGGTAAAGAAAGATGCATCTGTCGGATAGGGTGTGATCCATGGGATTTATTCCACAAGTGATAGAAAGGTGTGGTGGGCTGCTTAAAGCTCCGCTTTGTATAATGTAACTTGTCGGCCATATTTATAATATCGGCCAGTCATGATACGGGTCCCCATATGTCTTCGGACGAAAAGGGATGAGATAATGGCAATGTTGTCCCACCTGTCACCCCGTATGATTCCTTATGACTTCTAGCTACCATTCTTGAGTCACCGGTTCACCAGTTATGAATGTATAAATAAAGGCTCGGGGTCTCATATTGGATTATCGAGTCCAGTCTTGATTTTTATTTTTGTGCTCTGCAACTAAGTCTGTAAAGTTTGGTTTTGAGTGATTTGGGAACGAGCAGTCTGTATCTTCGGAGCAGATGAGTGCCATACAGTTTTAGAGTCTTGTATAGGTGCTAGTCTACATATATTGGAATCCCCAAGAAGCCTTGGATTAGAATGAAACTTTGTTTTTTTTGAAACATAAACGGGTCCAATACTTTGTGCAGAGGCATAGGTTTGTCTGTGTGTGTTTGCAGTGATGAGCTTTGCAGTCCGAAGCCGATCTGCTTGATGTAAAAAAATATATATTGCTGATTAATATAAAGAAGAGTTTGAAGATGAAAGAAAAGATGATCTTGGTTCCTTGGTATATTGTTGTAAGGTTTAGCAATGATGCTCTTCCCCCACTCAGATCGCATGTGCATCAGAGTTCACATCTGCACAGCGTGGTGGAATCGGAGAAATCAAAACAATCCACACTTGTTACCTTTGATTGGATAGGTATTAACTATCCCCGCCAGTGGGAAGTTAAATAAAGAGAATTAAGAAATCCTGAACTCCAAGCCCATTCTTTCACAGCCCAGCCGATTACTTTTGACAGATCTAGTGATTCATTCCATCTTCCTGAGGGTATGCCTACTCCTAGGTTTACTCCTCCGCTAATAAAATCAACCTCCACTGCTTCTTATCATAATGCATGGCGTTAGGCTGAATCAAATTTTGTTTCCTCCACTTTTGTTCAGCCTTCATTCATTGGTTTGTATGAAATAGAACACCGCGGCCAACATAATGATTGTCCTGCCTGCCACAAGATTGTCCAAAAGATGTAGCATCACAAATCTCTTGATCCTCCTACCTTAGGAATCTTCTCATCATCCTCGTCATTACCTAGGGCTGGTCAAGCCATTGAAGTCGTGTATGCTCAAGGAAATAAGTCCTACTTCCCTGGACGGAATCTCCCAGACCTTCCATTTAAACAATTTACCCCAGATGGTCGGGCAAAGAAAGAGTTTTTTCCATAGAGATCTTTAGCTCCATCAGAGACAGTCTCTGATGAAGTTAAATTAGCAAATTGGGGAAATTCGCAACAGAAGCTTACCTCACAAAATCTAGATGACATGGTGTGTGACATTCTTGATCTTAAAAAGACCATGAGTGAGGAAAAAGAAAAGATTGCTCTGATTGCAACAAAGCTTGAGTTATTGGATCGCATATTACATGACATAGCAACAATTAAATCAGCAGTTGAGACTTCTCAAGATAAAACAGAAAGGAGACTTACATTCTTGGGATACCTTTTAGCAAAAACCCAAGAATTAAAGAAAAAACAACCAGTAAGTTAGTTAGTCCTTTCTTTGGCTGCAAAAGGACACCAAAGAATACCTTCCCATAGTAAGAGTCTATCTCTTGGTATGTTGAGTATTACCGAGGAAGATACTCGACCAAAATTCACCTTTGGTCAAGATGAATATGAGTATGAAGAACTCAAAGAAACAATGACGCAATTCAAACTAATGCCTCCTGCTCTCAACCAGAAATATCTAGCAATGATGGCACCATACAGGACAGATAGACCTGAGCATCAGGTAGATGCCTCTTCATCCGTCACTGGTCCTCCTCCACCTCAGTATGATACACACATGGAAGATGCAAATGCATCTATGACTCCTTCCCATAAATTCCACTTTGGAATTAATGGTATGAACAATCTATTGTCACAAATGCCAGAACAGCTGGTATTGAACATACAGTGTCAATCCAGGGCTGATATTAAAAATGCTATTCAAATGTTAGGACAATGGGTGCTATATAAGCGAACGCAAGGTTCAACTATCCCAGGTCAGCATTTGGCCACATAGTTAGTTGTCGGACTTTCAGGCTTGGCACATGAGTGGTGGAGATGGCTCCCACAAGATGCTTGCAATGAAATGCTTGCTGCTAATGATGTTGATCAGCAAATTCTCCAAGCATTAAGCAAAGAATTTTTTGGTCCAGATGATAGGGAATATTATGATCATCTCGCTTCCTTATTCATGTTAGCTCGGCTCTGTGATCTTAGCTAGAGTGAGCAATATTTCTGCTACATGTAGAATTTGTTAATCTCATCAGGAAAATCTGGAGAACCTGCATATCTAAAGCACTATCTTAGAAGTTTTCCAGGTCATGTACCTGATGTGGTTGAACAATTTTTGAAGGATAAAAACATTAACCTTCAAGGGCTTTCATTTTCACAACAGAATGCCTTCATCATGGAAACTTGGCAGGAACACTGTCTAGAAAAACATGTCAGTAAGGACTTTAAACAGCATCAGAGTATGTACTCATCCTCCTTCTGTAAGAAAGTTGCAAACATCCCGTATTGGGGATGTGGTCCCCATAACAGAGGCCATTTCGACAAAGAATCCTGTCATTGTAAGAAGAAAAAGGTATTCTACACCAATGCCCCTAGGTATCATCCCTCTAAGCCCTATAAGTACAAATCAAAGCATGGATATAAAAAGTTTGATCATAAGTCCAACAAGAAATACGTCAAACACTTTTCTCGAAAGTTTGTCAAAAGAAGATCTGAGAAGACTGACAAAGAAACATGCTTCATCTGTGGCCAGAAAGGTCATATGGCAAGCAAATACCCTCAGAGAAAATCCAAGCCCAGACTTGCAGCATTGTGTTCTCAGCTTGATCCCAGATGGTGGGATTTAGGTTCATGTTCTCCAGACACTCGTCCTTCTGGAGAACTTATTTATCTACCTTCTGAAGATTCTTCAGAGCCTGCCTCCAGTTTAGATTCTGACTCCCCTGCATAGCTTAATCAATTTGATCCATCTTCTTCCTCTGACCTTAAAGTGGATGAAAATTTGGGGGGTGGTGAGCTGCTAGAGTTTGACTTCTCCCTGTATATGTTCTCAATGACACCAAAGAAATCACTAGAAAAACAGCTAGCTGCTATTGATCTGCAGTTATCTGAAACTCCACCTTACCAGTACATTATTAGAAGAGATCTTAAAGAGGAGAAAAATAAGTTGTTGGAACTTTTTAATAAGGATAAAGGTAAAGGTAAGGAGAAAGCAAGTGTAAACCTTGCTTTACAGTATAACCTAGTTGAATTATACAAAGATTATCCTGATGCACATGAAAGGAGACAAAGTTACAGGAAAGATAACGAAAAGATGTTGAGGCTACAAATAAAGGACAAGCAGCAAAAGCTAAATCAATTAGCAAGTGAAATCAAGGATCTCAAGAATATGGTTAGAGTTTTGGTAACATAAAGGGATCAGTCCTCTGATGAGGAACTAAGCAAGCACTTTGACAAAGCTCTGCATAGTCAAGAACACGAAGAACCTTCCCCTTCCATAGATCCTTTCTTAGGTCTATTTACAGGTCCTAAGTTGTTCATAAAGCTTTTATTTTGTCCTCATGAATTTAAACCCTATTTTTTGGATTGTATGCTTGATTCTGGTTGCTAATTAAATTTAGCAAAAGGGTCTGCAATCCCTCAATTTTATTGGGAATCCTCAGTTGATCATGGTACAACAATAGAAGGTACTCCAGTCCCTCTAATAGGAAAAGCTGCTGATTTCCCTATTAAGATTGCTAATAAGTCTGATGTCTTATCCTTGTACAGATTGGATAACATCAAAGAAGATTGTATTTTAGGTTCAGAATTCCTTACTAGAATAAGCCTGTTTTCTATTGATACTCAAAAGATGCTATTTACCTGCTCTGTGTATGGTAATATTGCTTCTTGTGCTTTGTCTTTTGAGTCAAAATTCAGGTGCATCAATTTTGTGAAAAAACCTGATCCCAAACCTAATACAGCAGAATTGTTCAAAATGGATCGTTGCATCGCCTTTGCAGAAATCCACAAAGAAAATATCCTTGCTGATATACTTGCAAAGCTAATTAAATATTGTTGTTCAGAAAGCCCCAATGCCTTCTGGACAAGGGAAAAATATTTTGTGTCTCTTCCCTTTGATGCGCTTCAGAAGCCCAAGCCCATGCAAGCTTCTACAAGATTAGTGTCACCTTAAGAACGCGAATTCTGCGCTTCTGAAATCAAATAGCTCCTAGCAAAAGGCCTCATAGAACCCTAAAAAATCGCATGGGCATGTCGTGCTTTTGTTTTCAACAAACACTTAGAAATCGAGAGGGGAAAACCTAGGTTGGTGGTCAACTATAAACCACTGAATGCTGTATTGCAGAAAGTAAGGTACCCTTTGCCAGACAAAGCTAGCCTCCTACAAAGAATAGCTGGTTGTTCCATATTCAATAAATTTGATCTGAAGTCAGGATTTTATCAGATCGGTATTGAAGCAAAGGACAGGTTTAAATAAACATTCATCGTTCCACATGGTCAGTACCAGTGGAAAGTGTTACCATTCGGAATCAACAATGCACCATCAGAGTTTCAGAAAAGAATGGAAGATATCTTCCACTAAAAGAAGTGGACACTCGTCTTGATAGGCAATATCTTGACTTGCTCTAAGAATATTCAAGAGCATCTGAAACATCTGCAAGCTTTCTATGATCTGGTATTTAAACATGGTTTGGTTCTGTCTCAAAGAAAAATGGAGATAGGTAAAATAGAGATGGAATTTCTTGGTTTTAAAATCCAGAATGGGCAAGTTGTTTTGCAAAAACATGTCCTTAGTGTCTTCAGCCATTTCCCAGACTAGATCCTTGAAAACGTTCAGTTACAGAGATTCCTTGGTAGCCTAAACTACATAAGAACATTCTAAAAAGGGCAGGCCAATAATATTCATATCCTATAGCAAAGGTTGAAGAAAAACCCTCCAAAGTGGTCTTCTGCTATGACTTTGGCCGTGCAGACTATCAAAGCCGAAGTTTTGGAACTTCCTACCTTGTCACTACCTCAAGGAACAGGCCAGTTGGTGATTGAAATAGATGCATCATCAAATTCTTGGGGTGGAGTCTTGATTGAGATACTTGAAGGCAATGAAAATGTGTGTGGCTATGGATCGGGATCCTTTAAAGCAGCAAAACTCAATTACCCATGCAGTGACAAAGAGATCTTGGCAATCAAAAAGACTGTTAACCATTTTAAGTTATTTTTAAAGCTAGTTAGATTTGTAATTAGAACTGATTTGAAGATCATGCCAAGAATCTTCAAAAATTAAAATTTGATGGCTGAAAATAGCAGTAGAATACTTAAATGGTTTTTATGGTTAAGCAATTTTGATTTTGATATTGTTTATAAGCCTGGATATCTTAATTGCTTGGCTGATATGTTGACCAAAGAACAGGCAAAATCTCCAGCTCCAGTTTTAAACATGTTTTCTGCTGGAACATCAAGCTCTGGCGCAAAAGATAAAGGAAAAGCCCCTGCAACATCCTCTGATCGTCCACGTGATGGTTTGTTCTTAAATCCGTGGGCTGAAACTGTCACAGTTGCAGAAAGGCAGCAGATGCTAGAACATGCCTCCAGGCATGAAGCTGAAAGATACTTTGATATTACCCTAATTAAGCAAATCTAGGAGTCGTCTTTAAAATTGCAGATTCTTGAACGCTGGGAACGTGATGCATTCAGAAACCTTGAGAATGCATATGAAAAGCTTAGAAGCTGCAGAGAGTTATGGATTAGCTGTAATGAAGAACAAGACGGACCAGTTTGGTACGTAGATATTGGAGAAGGTAATCTGACATGGACTTCCTACAATCTGATTCTCCAATTTTGTAGAGAATAACGGTCAATCATAATTTGTGGAGATCCAGCTAATTTAAGAAGCAGAAATTGGTCCGGTTGGACTGAAATACTCCTTGACAAATTCTGTCCAAGAGTCGACTGGGTTCAACGGTGTGCAAACTTTATTTTGCACTTACAGGTGGATATGGAAGTGGCAGATCAGAATCACCAATGGTTTAAGTTCATGCTTCATCATCACGGTGGCAGGTATACTCGGCTTGAGCATACCATATACACTTCCCAAAAATTCATAAAGAGATATCAACACGGGAACCGTATTGATGCAAAGGTACATACACGAAGAATCCCACTTAATTTTTAAAGTGGAATCATTGTACCAGGGAGAATTCCTGTGTGGACCGAATCCACTTTTCTATGGGTCCAATGTTGAGCAGTGTTTTAGCTCAGATCTCTATCCTCTGCTCCAACTGGAAGAAGAAGAACTGCTAGAACCAGAATATGAGTCCTATGAGTTTGACATTGACATAGGACGCTTTAATTGTCCTTGTGGCAGTATTGATTTAGGCAACGATAAAGAAAGATGCGTCTGCCGGATAGGGTGGGATCCATGGGATTGATTCCACAAGTGATAGAAAGGTGTGGTGGGACGCTTAAAGCTCCACTTTGTACAATGTAACTTGTCAGCCATATTTATAATATCGGTTAGTCATGATACGGGTCCCCATATGTCTTCATACCAAAAGGGATGATATAATGATGGTGTTGTCCCACCTATCACCCCGTATGATTCCTTATGACTTCTAGCTGCCCGTCTTGAGTCACCAATTCATCGGTTATGAATGTATAAATAAAGGCTCGGGGTCTCATATTGGATTATTGAGTCTAGTCTTGAGTTTTATTTTTGTGCTCTGCAACTGAGTCTGTAAAGTTTGTTTTTGAGTGATTTGGGAATGAGCAGTCTGTATCTTCAGAGAAGATGAGTCCCATATAGTTTCTGAGTCTTGTATAGGTGCTAGTCTACATATATTGGAATCTCCAGGAAGCCTTGGATTAGGATGCAACTTTTCTGTTTCTGAAACATAAACGAGTCCAATAGTTTTTGCAGAGGCATAGGTTTGTCTCTGTGTGTTTGCAGTGATGAGCTTCGCAATCCGAAGCCTATCTACTTGATGTATAAAAATATATATTGCTAATAAATATAAAGAAGAGTTTGAAGATGAAAGAAAAGACGATCTTGAATTCCAAAGTGGAATTTATGGGAAGGAGCCGTAGATGCATTTGCATCTTCCATGTCTGTATCATACTGTAGTTTCCAGAGATTTGTTTCTTATTTTCTCCAGGTAGCCAATAGGTATTGAGCTTTCCTCTATCGATTTCCAGAAGCAATTCGAGCTTAACAAGCTCTCCATCTATCCAAGAGCTTCTACGAGCTATCCCAAGCTTCTACGAGCTATCAAGCCCCTCCTTCCCTTTTTACAATGAGTTCAAAACGCATTTAAATACACCAAGATTTATGTTTTCAGATCCATAGAGATAGAATCGAAGTCTATGATTCATCCCTAACTCAGCTAACTGACTGCTAAAAATACTAAATAGATTTTAACTAACTTAATCCTATCTATTACACTTGGAAAGGATCGAGAATCCTTTTTCAACTTATTCATTCATTTATTTAATAAGAACAGGAAATTACAAAGAATATTCTAAGTCTTTTCTAGAAGATTCCAAGTCTTTTCTAGAAGATTCCACTTGACTTTGTGAAGTCATAAGTGACTCCAGTACTAGGTAGCCTATGCTCCTGCATCAGACTTCCCAACTTGAATTTGTTCATGGGCTCCGGTCCATGAGTTCCCTCTCTAGTGTTTTTCTGTAGGATTGCACAACAGACACCCAAAGTTCTAATCTGGGCAGTTTTCTCATCTTGAACAGTCCCTTCAACCATCTTTAGTGTCTGCAACAAGGTTACTGGTTCCTCAGGTACATATCCTGATTCCATGGAATAGTTCTATCCATCTTTCATTTGAACTGTAAAAAACTTGTGAGAAGGTTCACTTTCATCTGCATTTGACCAAATCAGTTTTCCTGTTACCAAAACAAACAACAAATATACTAGCATAAAAATGCCTGACATCCAAGAATTCTTTGTATGAATTCCTTGGCCCTTCTCCTCTTTGCTTGCTTCTGTTACATCATTATCCTTAGCAATTCCATCAAACATACTGCCTTCTTATTCCTTTATGACTACATGTTGTGCTTCCTCCATCAATTCCATACTTACATTTGACATTTCCTGTTGGTATGTCCCTTCCTTCAACCAATCACTACACACTTTGTCAGTCATTTCAAACTCAAATTTATTTGATAAACTTGTTTGTGAAATTACCTTGACCTCTGCTTCAACCTTTGAATATTCCATGAACTTATTGTGAGTCATCATCAGTAATTGATTACTGAATTCCTCTTTCTTACCTATGAATGGATAAATGCTATGCTTCTTACCACTTATTTCAAAGGAATAGACATTCCTCTTTCCCCATGTACTGCGTCTTTGTCAAACTGCCAAGGCCTACCTAATAAAACATGACAAGCATCCATTTCTACAATGTCACATTTTACCTCATCCTGATAATTCCCAATTTGAAATTCTACTTGGCATTGTTCATTCACTAGAACTTGATGACCTTTCTATAGCCATGCAACTCTTTTTTTCAATTTCAGTTTGTCTACCATTTCTGTAGACACCAAATTATCAGTACTACCACTATCTATTATTAACTTAAAACATTTACCTTTAGCCTTGCAAAATGTCCTGAACAAGATCCTCCTTTGGATTGATTCATTAATTCCCACAACTGCTTTCATTACTAACAAAGCCTCACCTTCTTTAGGGTAGTTCTCAACCACCTCTAATTCATTTGGAGTTTCAGTTTCATCTTGTACTACTTCTGCTCCTCTCTACCTCACAATGTTATCTGGACAATCCCATGACATATGGCCAAGTTTTCCACATGTATAACACCTTACTTGTCCACCTCTACCTCTGCCTCTTCGTCTTGAAGCAACTCTTCAACCTCGGTTATCATTAGTTCTGTAAGGATGCGCTTGTTGGTTTGAACTGCTAACTTCATCTCTCTACTGTTGTTCCCTTCCTCCAGAGCTTCTCACCTTTACTTTTTGACTATGCTTTCTCATCAACTTCTCCTCTGCCTTCAAAGCAATCTGATATGCTTCTTGAATAGACTTCAATGACAACAGGCTTAGTTCATCTTTTATATCAAACCTTAGACCA
This sequence comes from Larix kaempferi, assembly GCA_027924585.1. Classification (NCBI taxonomy): domain Eukaryota; kingdom Viridiplantae; phylum Streptophyta; class Pinopsida; order Pinales; family Pinaceae; genus Larix; species Larix kaempferi. The sequence goes on from BSBM01000071.1 coordinate 4,430,210, forward strand.
TTAACATACCTAGCTACCCTTTCAGGTGTATCTTCTATATGTCTAGATCTGATATTTACCTTGTAGAACTCCTCAGTAAACTCTCTAACTAACATTGAATTTTTCTTAAGGTTGTGCATTCTCCTAAACAAAATGAATTGTTAATCCTTAGGAAGAAATTTACCTCTTAGTTTAGCTGTCATTCTACTCTAGCTATTGATCTTGGCTTTGTGTTTTAAGATCCTCTCCTCTTGTACACCATCCCACCACAAGTATGCATGCCCTCTCAACCTCGTGATAGGAAATTTGATTTGCTTGTCCTCCTTCACTTCAACATAATCGAAGTGTTTATTCACAGCCTTGATCCAATCAGTTAGTTCCTCTAGATTCAAGTTCCCATTATAGAATGGTACATCATCCTTTGAACTTGAACCTGCACTAAATATTGATTTCAGTATTCTTACCTCAGGAGTTTCAGCAGTTGTCTCCTCCTCCTCATATGGTATCTCTTCCTCACTTGTATCTCCAGTGTGTTCTCGATGTCTAGAGGTCTCCAAGGCTTCCAGCCTTGCTCTCAGAGTTTTGACATCCTCTCTTAACTCTACATTGGCAGTAGGTCTTCCTTGCTTGCCCTGACCTCATCCAACTCTGACATCCATATCGTAGCACAATATTTCACTACTAGATACAACTTTCCTGTCAGTAATAACTTACTCAGAATCTGTTAGTAATATAGGAGTAAAAATAACCTTGCCTTTCATACAAGAAGCAAAAATCCTTTCTTTAAACTAACAATCCTTCCTCTAATCAGAAACAAAATTACTACTATGACTAGGCTCTGATACCAAAAATGATGCAGACTATAATTCTCTTAGTCTGCCTACGAGGATCCCTCTTAGTGTAAACCCTGCATATTACACATTTATCTGGGCATAAAACACTATGAATATACCACAAATTGCATGCGTGTTCTCGATCTCGACCATTCACCTTCGTAACTTGTAACCAAGTCAATTCAACCCATCGATTTCTATATACTCTGTGTTCTGGGCGTTTTAATGTAAATATCCTACAATCTTATGAGTCTTACAAAGATCTCAAGTATTAATGAAACATTTAAACAAGGATTAACTCTGCTCAACTATGTATTTTCAATCCATCAATAAATAATCAATACATAGTAAATCGAGATAGCATACAGTAATTCTATTTCAATAATTTCACATAAATCACATTAATTTATTTAGACAAATTTATAGATCTAGAAGATCGAACCATGGATCGATTATATAGAAACAATTGCCAGAGATTTGTTTCTTATTTGCTCCAAGTAGCCAACAGGTACTGAGCTTTCCTCTATCGATTTCCAAAAACTATTCGAGCTTAAAACAAGATCACCATCTATCCAAGAGCTTCTGTGAGCTGTTCCAAGCTTCTACGAGCTATCAAGCCCCTCCTCCCCCTTTTACAATGAGTTCTAAACGCATTTAAATACACCAAGATTTATGTTTTCATATCCATAGAGATAGGATAGAAGTCTATGACTCATCCCTAACTCAGCTAACTAACTGCTAAAAATACTCAACAGATTTTAACTAACTTAATCCTATCTATTACACTTGGAAAGGATCGAGAATCCTTCTCCAACTTATTCATTCATTTATTTAATAATAATAGGAAATTACAAAGAAGATTCTAAGTCTTTTTTAGAAGATTCCACTTGACTTTGTGAAGTCATAAGTGACTCCACTAGGTAGCCTATGCTCCTGCATCAATGTGTTACACAATTCAATTTTTATTATGATACAAGTTATCAAAATAGTTTTACATCAATTAATGGACATTCTTAATTATCAAATATATATATGGTGTAAACTACCAAACTTAACAAGATTGTGTCAAACATACACCTGCTATTCCAGAGAATCAAGGTATAGTTTTACATCAATTAATGGACATTCTTAATTATCAAATATAGATATATGGTGTAAACTACCAAACATAACAAGATTTTGTCAAACTTACACCTGCTATTCTAGAGAATCAAGGTATGGACTAGGCTCCCAAGGAGCAAGTGTCACAAAGCGAGATTTGAACCCAGGTGGGGAGGATAATAACATTCCTTCCAACCACCAGATGAGATTTATTTACATAGCGTTCCAATTTTCCAAATCTCAAATGGTTTTAAATATGGAAAATTAAGATATAAAATTCAAATACTAAGAAATTAAAATTTACATTATATTGTAATTGAACTTTTTTCACTAGAAAAATATATTAATCTCCATTATCTAACATTAGATTATCCAAAAAAAAAAATCATCTTCAAACAAACAAAAAGAATATCAAAATAGTTTAAGTTACACTCATCCATGAAGTATTCAATAAAAGTGTAGATTTGATAACAAAAAAACAACTATACTACAAAAAATAGATAGAGTTCCCTAGGAGAGTACAATACCACCATTTTTCTCTTCAAAGAAGATGAACCTTTCATTAAAGTATAAGGATTGCTTAGATAACAAGTCTTGTTCAACATTGAACTCTCTGAGTTTATGTTGAGATTTTTTGTTTCCACCCTAAAAGAGTGACCACATTTAGTTGTCCCTTTCGAAGTGGCCACTCAATTATAACTTTTGAATAACCAACCACCTACAAATAAACATTTTTTTTAGATTTAGCATAATATAAAATCCCCCATAGAGCAAGTAGTTCACCATGAGTGTTAGTTCCCTTGCCACAATTCATCATAGTTTTTATTATATGTGTTTCACTCAATTTAAAAAACGGACCTGCACCATAATTCTTTACCATTTTCCCGGGAGGCTGCATCAAAGTAACCAATAGGCCAACTTAAATGAGAAGAGGGAGTTTTAACTATTATGTAGCTTCTACACTATATATCCTCCTCCTCCTTATGAGTTTCCTCATAAGCTCCAACTGCTTTAAGGAAAAATTTAATAGCATTTTTTTGTTTTCCTTCAAAGATAACACCATTATTGACTTTCCAAATTTCCCAATAGACATAATAGGAAAGCTCCTTCCATACATTATCCCCTTGGATCTAGTTCTAAAAATCAAGATTTAGTGACTGAGAGTCCCAATTCCAAGCTATGTTAAGAATTTAGTCTTCACCTCCTACCAAACCGGACTTATAAATGGACAACGAATTAACAAGTGATCAATAAAATCCATTGCATTGTTGCATAAAGAGAATATATTAGGGCCTTGACCACCCCTCTTAAACAAATTATCCCAAGTAAGGATCTTGTTTTCCAATGCAAGCTAATAGAACAATTTTATTTTTAGTGGGACTTCCATTTACACAAAGCATTTAACCACTAATAATTTTGATCTTTACTTGTTCCATAGTAAATTGCTTCATAGGCTTGTTTAGCAGTCACCTTACTAGTATTCTCATTCCATGACCAAACCAAACAATCCTTCTCTTTAACAAGTTGAATGCCACTCCTTTGGAGACCAAATATGTTGATAACTGATGTTGTGCACTTGACAATTGATGTTGTGCAGAATCATTGACAATGTATATTTTATTTTTAGTTTGTATATGTTTATCAAATAATTAGCAGCAATGTTCAATGCATGTTTTTTTTTTAAAACAAAAACAGCTAATTTTTTTATTATAGAAAAAAGACAGGATACAAATCGAAAAGTAGGGCAGAATGCTCCCATGTGTGGAAGACAGTCAATGCCCCCAATTCATCATAATCAGGCTGATAGTATTCTGTGTTTCTTCCAGCCCTATGATAGCTATCTATTCTTACGAACTGTCCTAAAAGCAGTAAACAGGAATAGAACACAATGTATGTGCTATTTTAAACAAAAACTGGGACGAGAGTCCAAGTTTCTAGAGCTTTTCTAAAGCCTAAACTAAACCTTACATAGATTTTAAACAGAATTCTAAATAGCATATATCAAAATTGAAATATGAAGGCCAACCCGTGACCTGAACCAACATCCAGCTATTTGTGTTTGATGTCTAATGCAGTGTCAACAGGTTCGGCTGCACCATTCTTCTTTGCATTGAGGTCCACAAAATTTCCAGTGTTGGCCATAAACTTCTGGAGCTTCACCATTTTTCTATTTATCTCTTCAATATCTCTTCTAGTGACTTCATTCTTCCGGGCCTTACGGGAGAATACTATGCCCAAAGATCCCTCCAGGTGATCGATTTTCTCAGCTAGGGTCAATTTTTGGGCTCTAACCTCGGTTTGGTTGATGGAAACCAAATTGTACAAGCGTCACAGAACATTCTTGCATTCCAGACTCTCAGTTCTAATCATCCGCTCCAGCATTTCCAATTCTTGAAGGCGATCAAGTATATCTTCATCAGAATCGGGGGTGCTGCTATGTTCATCTTGACCATGTGCGTTCTTAGCTCTTCCATGTCGGCATTTCCTAGGTCTGCATCGTCCATCCCCAGTGTCTTCGTGTGGTTCTTTTGGTAGCATTCCCCAGCTGCATCCACCAAGTAAGCCTCTTCTCGTCATTCCACGCCTTTCTCCCATCAACGGATTACTCCCACTTCCATGATGGCGCCCAGTGCCATAGCAACACTCACCACCACCCTGCACTCCAATTACACCACGACAATCCATATTCTTTGGAGCAAAGAACTCACCACAACCCTACACACTATAAATTCCTTGATGATTCATTGAGAAACAGAGCAATGAGACCAAAGCTCGGAGGTTGGAAAAATAAGTAGGTCTTGTGGCCATCTGTCTGCCTTGAAAACCCACCTCATGTACTCCACACACCATCCAACTTCCTCCAAGCAGAGGAGCCTTAACTTCATGCATACGAGAGGCCAAGTTAGGGTCCTTGGGAGCAGTCAAATTTTCAAGAATGGCTGCCCAAATAATTTTAAACTTTTCCATACTTAAACCATAGTTTCCAACCTTTGTCTTCCAGCAGTTAATGAGTTTATCTTGTCTGTAAGACTCTTGTCTTGTTCTAAGAAACCCAAGCAATTTCCAAGCTTACATTGTTGTGACTTATGACACCATATGGTAGCCCAACTCCAACATTTTCCAATGCATCGGCTTGTTCATTGAGATTTCTCAGAATATGATAGAATTTTAACTGATGAAATTCTTTGGTAATACAGTGCAAGAGATGCTGCATTTTTGAGGTTGGCCTTTTCCCATTTCTCACTATTTTTCTGGCATCCCGGATTATTATTAATGAATCACCTAGAACCATCAACTTCCTTATCCCTAGTGTGGCAGCTATCTCTATCCCTTTGGTCAGTCCAAGCCATTCAACTCCATTGTTGGTTTTCTGGCCAATTCCACAAGCAAACTCTTTTTGCTTATTCCTCGTGGAGTCGATGATCACTCCCCCCGTGCCTACCAACCATGGAGTAATGTTCAATGCATGTGAAGAATATAATAAATTTGCAGAAATGTACAAATGACTTATTGCATGTAAAGATTAAATGCTTTTATTAGTTTTCTATACAATGTAATCATGATATAAGTATGTAGTTTTGCAACCTATTGATCAAGAAAGAAATAATAGAAAATTTAATTTTTTGTGTTGGATCAAATTTCTGTGTAACTTTATGTTTTGTTTATGCAACTGCAAGTTTGGCTCTTTCCTAAGCTTCATTTCATATCAGAGTAGGTGTTTTTTTTCTTTTTCTTTTTTTTTGTTTGGTGCATCAAGATGATGACTCTTTTGACAGGAAAAGATTTGTGGGATATTGTAGAAACATATTATGAAGAGTCGGATGATTGGATCACCCTTACAGCCAATGAGAGAACAACTAAGAGATAAGCTAAGAAGAAGAAAGCTCGGGATTTATTTCATATTCAAATAGCTCTAGATAAGAGCCTAAGTTTCCAAGAATTACAAGAGCAAAGTCAATTGATGTTGTCTCAAAGACTCTACATGAAGCTTACCAAGGTAGTGATCAAGTATAAGTTGTCAAGTTGTAGACATTGAGGAAAAAATTTGAGATTTTGGAGATGCAAGAAGGTGAGAAAGTGAGTGATTACTATCTAAGAGTAAATGTTGTGGTCAATAAAATGAACACTCAAGGAGAAACTATGGAGAAACAAGTTGTGATTAAAAATATGTTGAGGTCTCTAACACCAAGATGGAAGCATGTTGCTATAGTCATTGAAGAAAGCAAGGATTTGACAACTCTTTAGTTTGATCAATGAGTTGGATCTCTTATTTCTCATGAAGATTGAGAGAGAGATTCATTTGCAGAAAGTGATGAGAAAGATTTTTCTCTAAAATTACAGATTACAAAGAATGAAGATGTTGTTCTAGCTCCAAAAGAAATCAAACCCAAGGTAGAGATCATAATCAAATTTTTTCAAGAGTAGATATAGGAAGAAGAGGTGGTTTTAAAGGAAGAGGTAGATGCAAATTTGATAAGAGAAACATCTAGTGTTACCATTTTCATTGGTATGGTCAATTAGAAAGGGATTATAGATTAAATGAAAACAAAAGTGTTAATTATGCTCAAGAGGGTGATGATCCTTCTCCAGATAATTTATTTTTATCTTATGGAAAAAATAAAAATATTGTTAAATATGTTTGATATTTAGATTCAGTCTATTCTAACCACATTATAGAAGATTGCAAGCTCTTTTCTACAATGGATGAAAGTTTCAAATCTAAAATCAAACTTGTGAAAAAACCTTAGAGGTTTCTGCAAAAGGACATATGGAAGTCCATACTAAAGAAGGTATGAGAAGTGTTAAATATGTTTATTACACTACACAATTAAAGCATAATGTATTAAGTGTTGGGAAAGTGTATGAAAATAATTACAGAGTAGTGTTTGACAATAGTCAATACACAATTTATGATGATATTCAAGGAAATAGGTTGGTTACAATTGTTCCCATGCCAAAGAATAAGATGATCCCATTGAAGTTTGGACAACATAGCATCAATCTTGCTAATATGGTGTATGAGAACAGAAGTTGGTTGTGGCATATCAGGTATGGGCATTTTAATTTTCATAGTTTGAAGCTTCTAACATCAAAATAATTAGTTTATGGTTTTCCTAAGGTTGTAGAACGCAACAAGGTTTGTGAAAGATGTTCTAAAGGAAAACATGCAAGAGAAAGATTTTCTATAGGAAAGGCATGGAGGGTCCATTATCCACTTCATCTAATTCATTCTAATATTTGCGGTCCTATGTAGACAAAGAGTTTGTGTAAGTCATCGTATTTCACTACTTTTATTAATGATTATCACGAATGTTTTGGGTTAATTTTTTGAAGACCAAGGGTGAAGCTTTTGATACATTGAATAGGTTTAAAGCCCGCGTGGAAAATGAAAGTGGTTACAAAATAAATTGTTTAAGGACTTATCGTTGAGGAGAATTTTGTTCAAGAGGTTTTCTAAATTTTTGTGATATAAATGGCATTAAAATACAACTCACCACTGCTTAGACACCTTAACAAAATGTGGTAGCTTAAAGGAAGAACCATAGAGTGGTGGAAATGGAAAGGAGTGTGTCACATACTTAGGAACTAAGCAATTATTTTGGGGTGATGTAGTTGCTACAGTAGTGCACATTCTCAATTGAAGTCCCACTAGTGCATTTGACATGATGACTCCTTATGAAGCCTAGTATGAGAAAAATCCTAATGTTGATCATTTCAAATCTTTTGGTTGTTTAGCATATGTTCATGTAGCTGATCAAAAGAGACAAAAGTTAGATCCAAAAAGTGAATCATCCATTTTTGTTGGATATAGTGAGAAAAGAAAGGATTATAGGTTGTATAATCATCTCACCAATAGCATTGTTGTGTCAAGAGATGTGATTTTTTATGAAGGGGGAGTTTATGGTCATCATAAACAACATGTTGAGAATTCAAAATTTGGTTTGGATGGTGATATTATTGATGATATTAATCATGAGCATCGCACAAATGTTTCAGTTCCAAATGATACAAGTCTACCAAGTAGCTTCTTATCTAGTTCTCTAGATTCAAGTTCACGTCGAACAAGGACGGTAAGAACCTTAAATGGAATTTATCAAAGAAGTAAAAGTCTATCACATGAATAAAATCCAAGGGGTGAGACTATAAGTTTTTCTTTATTTTGCAAGCTAATTTTGAACTATCAAGTTTTGAAGAAGCATCTACTAATGAGATTTGGGTGCAAGCTATGCAAGAATAGATACATTCAATTCATAGGAATGATACTTGGGAGCTTAGAGATCTTCCACATGACAAGAAAAAAATTGGTACTAAATGGGTCTACAAGACAAACTATAACAGTGAAGGGACTATTGAAAGACACAAAGCACAATTAGTTGCTAAGGGATTCAAGCAGAGGTATGGGATTAATTATGATGAGACATTTGCACTTGTACCAAGATAAGAGACTATCAGAATGTTGATTTCATTTGCAGCTCAAAAGAGACAGAGCATTCATCACATGGATGTGAAAAGTTCCTTCTTGAATGTGTACTTGAAAGAGGAAATCTTTGTGGAATATCCACAGGGTTTTGAAGTGCAAGGAAAGGAACGTCAAATATACAAGTTGAAGAATGCTCTATATGGCCTAAAGCAAGCACCAAGAGCTTGGTATTCCAGGATTGATGGATAGTTTCAGGAGAATGGCTTCAAGGGAAGTACGCATGAACCTACCATTTACTACAAACAAGAAGGTAATGACCTTGATCTTTCCTAGATCATGTTCAATATTAAAAGGGGTGACAAGTATGTCTTGTTCCTTTTGTTCAGGTTCTGATTTTGTTGTCTAGGGGGATTCATTTTCTTTTTCCATGATACGGGGAATAGCTCTGGAGAATCTATCTTTAGGTACAACAAGAATTTTTGTAGAAGTTGAGGGATCAAGGTCTTTACTCTTTGGATTATTGGAAGATAAAATTTTAGAGGGTGGATTTTTAATCTAGTTTGTAATAGATTTTTTAGGTCTGAGGTCATACTTTCTCTGTAATTAAGCTTATAGAGTATAAAAAAAACCTATACTAACTTGAGTGTATTTAAAATTCCTCCTTTGTGTGTTCTTGCTCATGATCATACAAGTTCTTTTGCAAATAGCTATCATAGTCTTCTTGGGTTAGGTGGATCATGCCATCTTCATCTTGCATCGATAACATCTCATCTGGTGTTTCAAGATATTCCTTAGCCTATGGGAGATCTACACAATTATTGTTATTGTTTTCTCTCACATGAGGTTGTATAGGCCAATATTCATTTCTCCTTTCTCTGTTCATAATTTGAGGATTGGAAGGTATCCTATATTGATTAGGATTCCTTGGTACGCCACATTGAGGAAATATATTTAAATTATGTCCTTCTACCTCTAGTCTTGCCATATTATATGAGAGACATTTTATTACCTTGGACATTTCATCTATCTTAGCATCTTGTGCCTCTCTGTTTATCCCAAAAGTAAGAGTCTCTTCTTTTAGTTTTTTCTTTTTTAGATATTATTTGTATTTCAGCTTGCCTGAAGCTGTCATATTTACTTCAACATCTACTGCATCATCTTGCATGATGAGTAGGGTCACTAGTCTCCTCTCCCTGAGTATCATTGCAACTTCAAGGTCAAAAGCTCCTACACATATGACATTTGTAACTTTTTGGGAAGGTTTAATGTCTAGAGGAATTAATTAATTTTATTTATTTATTTATTTATTTATTTGGATTTTATTAAATCTTTTATTGAACTCTCCTACCTTTTTCCATTCTTCTTTCTCAAAGCAGCAAACTCATTAAAGTAGCATAGGTGGTTCATGTTTCACCCCATTGCCTCATGAATGTGTTTTTAAGGATGGACCAAGAGTTTATAGATGCATCAGGGAGGGATCTAAACTATTTTATGACTTCTCCCTCTAAATTTTGGATGAAGAGTCTCATAAAGAAATCATCATGTTCAATATAAAGATTATCTATAAAGTCATAAAAGGTGGCCATATGTTCTTCCACTATGGATTCTCTTTCTCCATCAAAATTACGTAGTATCTTTAGGTAGCTATCAAGAAAGTTGTGGAGATTATTTGGAAGATTGAGTTGGCCATACCTAGAGGCTACTAAAGGGTTGACTATAAGTGGTGGTGGTGGCCACCCCTACCTCATGCATTGGCCATTAAATGTTGTAGGATAGTATTCTCAGCTTGCAAGCTGGTTATAGGAGTTCTTTGAGGTCTGGATTTTGGTTGTAAAGGATGAAAAGTAGTTGTAGAGGCAGATACAGGAGAGCTATGAGGATCTACTAAGGGAATAAAAGGAGTAACAAGAGTAGAATGTGAACGTCCCTGAGTGTTTAAAGGTTTATATGCTTCTCGATTTTCAAATTCAAATGGATATGTTACAGGATATCTATGAGGAATTCCTTTTATTTGATGATCTTGATTTTCAGAATAATTTTGCCACGTGAATGACTTCTTTGGATCTTGAAGGGTTTGAAAATCACTTGACATAGGATGTGGTCTAGTATGTCGCTTTCCGGATTTTAGCTTCGCTTTGAACCTCATCATTAGTATGAGTCGGATCTTGATCATTTTTGTGCCTAGGGGAAAATCAATTCGAATTCTCTGCTCCTCGGCAACAATGCCATTTTTCATGTTAATCCATGATATCTTCTAAGGCTGAATTTTGACTATGAGAGGGCACAATGAGGCTCAATTATTTAATATTTAGAGATTAATATCTCTTGCAGTATGAAATTTGATGGTTTGTGTGTGAAATGTTTCAAATATAGAAGTAATGGGAAGAATTCCATACAAGGGTTCTCTCTAGAGGAATTTCGAGGTGAACATTTAGCAATTAAATGTAGGTGAAAGTGAATTTAGAAAATGGATACACAAAAGAATTGTGTGAGGTTCCATTAGACACAAATTTTACGCATTCCAAGTGAAAGAAAAATATTGATCAATGAAGAATTCAACATTTACACATAATGCAAATCATACTCGATAAATACTTGACACTCGTAGTCAATACATTCATATATTTAGACATCAATAGATAACATCAATTACTATTTCAACAATTAACATAGATGAAGGAAACAAAGGTCATACCATGAAATCTTTATTTCATTTAGAGTACTCAACATACATTCATATCAATGCTATGAATTTGGTACAAAGCATGTTGCTTAGAGATTTCATTTTATGAAGATACATTTACATAGACATAGTACACATATGGCATTCACAGTATACAAAGAAAATTACAAAGTGAAGACAGAGTTGGTATACATCAAGATCATTATCTCCAAAATTTCATTAGGAAAATTTTGAGGTCTAAAATGGGTCTCCTAAGAGATATAATAAAATATTACAAGTTAGGAATTTTGTGGGGGAGGTATATTCACAACTCACCTTTTACACTACAATCAATGTAACTATGGTTAAGTTAAATTGAGAAGATATCTAAAATAAAAACAATAAAAAAATTATTATTTGATGTGACTAAAAGTATTACTCTTGAATACATAAATTCATTTTGAATATAATATGATGAATGTACTTTTAAAGCAAAAACTAATGTGCTCATAAAGTAAAAAGTAACGTACTCATAAAATAAAATAAAGTATATTATTTTGAGTTTTGAAATATAACTTTTTCAATATTCAAAATATGATTATAATAGCATGCATAATTTTGAATTTTGAACTTTAAACATAAATTAAATTTATATGAATAAATTGTTATTTCGTTTAAAATATATATTAATTATATAAATTTAACTTATATTCATTAAAAAAAAAGGGTTATATAATCATATAAATCCAATTTATATTTAAATATTTATAAAATATGTTGACTAACTATTATATAAATCTAACTTAAACGTATTAAAACTAAAACTTAATCATTTATGTGTATAGATATTAACATTATTTAAATACTAATAATATATTTACATAAATATCTACATTATTTAAATATATTTTTATTTATAAAGTACTTAATTAACTTATATATCTATATTGATATTACATATCTATAATTTAGATAACCAAGTATTTATTTTATGTATTCATTTAATAATTAACACAATTATTTTCCATTTGCTTTAATTTATATATTTTACAAATTTACTTTTATTTTTTTATTATTATCTTGTATCTCATAAAACTTATCACATTTATATTAATATTCTTAAATTTAAAACTATATATTATATAAATAGTAATTATTCTACTTATATCACATATTTATGGATTTAAAATTACATATCCTATACTAAAATAAAATAATATATTCATGGATTATGTCTTCATAAAAATCTATTTCTATAACATAAGGTTTAAAAAGTTTAAATCCCAAAGATTTTAAAAGTTGAAATATATCATATCAATTATGTTAAACATTAAGGTAGAATGGTATGTATTCAATAATGTTTTTAAAGTTTAAAAGAATTCTAAAAGTTAAAAAAAAATGTAAATTATATATTATATTCATATTTTGATTTTAGTTGAATAGTACATTTTTATATAAAGTTTTAAAACTCCATCAATATATTGTAAATTATTATAAATTATACATTATCATTTTATTGTAAATTTATCTATATATCATAATTGATTTAAATAAAGTTTTAAAATTATATATTATATAATGCAAATTATTTATATGATTTTGAATTGAAATTTTATTTTTTAGTATTAATAATTTATTATTTAATGATATATGTTATATATTGAAAATTAATTTTATAGTTTTGATTTTGAATAGAGCATTCATTTTTTGGGTATTTTAAATTTATTTATTTTATATTGAAACATAAAGAGTATATTTTTTCTAAGTACTTTAAGGTATTTAGTACATTTATATTATATTCAAAATTAATCCAAGAGTAGTGTTTTCATTATGAGTACTTTACTTACAACATTGATATGGTTAACTATGAGATTTCATTCACTATTTAGACTTTGACAAATAAGCATCTTTAACTGAACTAATGCCACGCCAACTATTATATATGATGTCATCCTTTAGAATGTGATTGATTCTTTAAAAGTTGTTTTTAATAACACATTTTTTGTTTTGAGGCCAATTTTTTACCTCAAAATTCCCCTAATGATTCAGTGTATACAAATATCAAATCCAAAATTCGACTCAACATCTTTCTAAGAGACCCTCTCAAAATTCTTCAAGTCTTTGTGTAACAAACCTAAAATATATATAAATATTAAATAATAATAATAATAATAATAATAATTAACAATAATTATCCAAGGGACATAACCCTTGTGAGTAGTCATCAAAGGTGCCCTTTAGGATTGTATTTATGTGGGCCCTCTCTTTCCATTGTAATCATTTCATATCTCATCATTTTACATTTAATATATATTTTTTTGCTATATGGATTTATGTTCTCTGTCTTATTTACAGTGGATATTTCTTTAGAAACTAACTTTGTTCGTTTGATTTGGTATGAGAGCCCCTTCTTGGGCTTGATTCCGGCCTTTGGCCACAAACCAGTTTTAGAGCTTCTCTCATTAAGGATCTTTGATCCACATTGGATTTTGGCCATCATTTTTTGGGATTCCCAAAAATATAGGACCTTGTCCAAAGTATGCAAATCAAATTAATAGAAAAAAAAGAAAAAAAGACAACCCTAAATCAAGTTAATTAAAATAAATATTAGAAGGGAAATAAAAAAAAAAGAAGAGAAAAATAAGTAATTATTTCCATTGCAAATAAGAAGAAGAGAAAAAGAGGTAAGAAAAAAAATATTACAAAGAAGAAGTGGGAAAAAAGAATTATCCACAAGATAAAGAAAAAAAAAAGAGTAATTTTTTTTTAAAGAAAGCACACATTGTTTTCATAAAACTGCACATGGTTTTATGAAAGTACACATTGTTTTCATCACTAATGATTTGAGGACAAAACATTATGAAGAGGAAGGCCATGTAACAAATAAAATAATATATAAACATATCAATAAACAAATAATAAAATAATAAAAGAAAATTAATTACACAAATATTAAATAAAATTGATATGTAATTAATTGAATAGATAGACTTACCTTTCCATTGAAAAGGAAAATAATACCATATTTAAATGCTCTATCAAATTGTAATGTAATCATCTTTCTCATCATCAATTATATATTAATATTTTATCAAATGCAATTGTTTTCCATTGGAGGATTATTCGCTTGAATAATGACTAAGTATATCGAGACATGAAAATAACACTTTGCTTCTTCTTCAATTTGTCCTTATATAGGAGATGATCCTTGTTAAAATCCTTCTATTTGTTCTAGCTTCTTTGTGGTTGTCTTTATCTTCTATCCCTTTCACTTTGTTTAGACCGTTTTTTCTAATCACCCAACTGTATTATTTGCTTCATTTATTCTTAATGGAGCCCTTTTTTGTGGACTTCTACTTAGTTGGATGTCCAACTAATTGTCCTACTTTCTGTACATATGCCTACACTGATGGCTTCCGAGACGACCTCCCTACTAGCTTCCCAAAATTACCTTGATAGAATCTATGACACATGTCCATGTCTATTTGTTTCACCTAGCATCTCCTCTTCCTTTGTCCACACTGGAGGCAGTGATGTTGGGTCACATGGGAAGGGGTGGAAATCCACCTTTTAGAAAGATGGTTGGTAATGGCTTGGACCACAAGCGGTTTCAAAATTTTATTTTGGGAGCTAAATTATCAATCAAGGGACAATGACTCATTGGGGTACTCTATCCTCAGTGCATATTCTTGATGCACCATCCCTCTGATTCGTAGAACCGATAGACTGTGGGATGATCTACTTGTTGTGAGTCTAGCGCCTTTATGGTTGAGTGCCTCATCTTCACTCTTGATCCCTTGGTCCTTTTTCCATAACATTTAGATTCTATTCATTATTGCTCAGTCATCGACCCATGGTCCCAAAGGGGCTCCCTTTCTAACTCTTTTACCATGCATTTGGGCTCTTAGGCACTTCTACTATATACATTTCCCCTACATAATTTTTTCCCATGTTCTTTTCTCCCATTATTAGGGTTTTGAGCATCCTCCAAGCATGGAACATCTATAGTATTAATATGAGGATCAAAACTTAGGTTAATCGTAGCATAAGGTCTGAGCTCAGATATTATAGATAGAGTAGTGTCGAGGGAGATGTAAGGAAGGACAAGGAATTAGTCCAAAGGGGACATGTGAATGATATAGCATCCATACACTTTCAATACAATCTAGATACAAACGGAATTTATGCCATGGGTGTTGGCATCGAGTGTGAGGATATTATAAACGAGATCACTTGAGGGTGGATGAAGAACTGAGAAATTAATAATGATGTAATGAGGATCCTTTCATAAAAATAAGATATCAATGATAATATGGTAGTAATAGTAACAATATAACGACATAAGTACGTCAATTTTTTTTAGTTGGTGAAATTGAGGACATTACAAAACCTTTGCCTAGATTTCTTCTTTCACAAGGAAGAACTGTGAAGTGTGGTTAATAAAAGTGTTGACTTTGTTGAGAGCACAAGGAAAACTATGAAGTGTGGTCAATAAAAATGATGACTTTGTTGGGATCTCATGATATTTAGGATTATGTATCCCATGGATATACAAAACATGAGAACAAAGAAGCGAATAGAACCTGGCGTTTTCAAGAAGAATTAGTTAAAATAACACATAAGCAAGGATGCAAAGTGTAATATCCCTAAAAAACACTTTTTAACCTATCTTGTAAAAGAGACACCTTGTAATGGTGCAATTGTAATATATGTGATATACTTAATTATGGTCAACTAAGAGAGAATGCAATGTAGTGGAGAAATTGTGATACCACAAGTGGGGAAACCTAGGAGTCAAGAACCTACAAGTGTCACCTAGTTGAATCCATAGTAGCATAATTCGAGTACTAATACGGATTCGATACGAAAAACTACAAAAGTAGGTTGCTTATATATTAAAAACATATTTTTTAAATTTTAATTTTTTTTAAAATATAAATAAACCATTGAATATCTTCATATAACATTAATTTTTCATTAAAAACAATTTGAAACATTTTCCAAATTTAAAACATAACATATCATACAATGTCCATATACTATGTCATCATCCTAATTCCATGATATAACTATAAAAATGTAATTCATAAAACAAAACAAATATATTAGTATTCAAATATTTATATCATAAAATAAATCTAATATATAATTTTATAAAATTTAAACTTTAATATTTTATAAAATAAATCTAATATAAAAATTAAAAACTAACCTAAATTATAAAATTTAAAACACAATATATTAAATTAAAAACTAATCTAAATTATAAAATTTAAAATCTAATATATAAAACAAAAAAATAACCTAAAAATCAATAAAATTAAAAACTAACTTAAATCAATAAAACTAATGCTTTAAAAGTTAAAAATAATAAATCTAAAAACTGACCTAAATCAATAAAACTAATGCTCTAAAAATTAAAAGTAAGAATAAACTATTACTTTAAAAGTGAAATAAAAAAAACTAAAAATTAACCTAAATCAATAAAACTAATGCTTTAAAAGTTAAAAGTAAAAAAAAATTATTGCTTTAAAAGTTAAAACCGTAAGAGTCCATAGTTAATAACTATGATAAAACTCACTCCAACGAAAAATAAAAGTCATTCAACAGTAATTCGGTCCATAAAACTGTAAACTCAGCGGAGTCAGGAGCAAGTTGCAATTAAACTAAAATAAATCTGACCTTATTATGTCCCAAAGATAATCGGGCTCCTACCCACAATGAACTTGTAGTCACCAAGTGCAAGTAGGATGAACCCTAATCCGTAATGGGTCCTCCATATTTCAGAATTGGTTCAGGAATGCTATAAATTGAAAATTGAAAATTGAAATTTGAAAAGCATAGTGTTATTTATAATATATATAAATTGAAATTTGGATTTATAAATTTATTGTTTTTTGTTTTCCATTATATTTTTTAGCCAGCTTGATCAATATCTACTAGGTCGAATTTTGATAGTATTTTGAACTCCCTCCAAATTGCCCTAAAAAAATTAAAATACAAACAAATTATGCTAAATTATGCTACTACCGTTTAATCGGAATCCATGCATTATTATGCATGAGAGTAACAATGCATGAGAGTGAGAAATAACTAAAACTCCTATAGAGGAGAATAACCCCATACATTGATAAAAATGGGAACAATCCAAGAAATAGAGAAAAAGAATATCAACCTTCAAGGAGGAGGACGGTGGATAGAGCACGGGGTTATTTCAGAGAGGAAGAGCGAGAAGAACTAGTACACCGTTTTCCCTCCTGGCATAATGATCTGCCTCGGGTGTGGCTGTTAAGATTAAATTTAAAACGTTTGGTATACGCACAAGGTTAGGAGGAACATTGCTTTGAACATGATATATGACCGAAAAAGATAAGTAACCTCCAAAGCTTGTACTTGATTCATGATAAACCTTGTTGACTGATGGTATAAAAAGGACAAAAATAATTATGTAATAGTTATTTCATAATCATTAATATCATAATGAGATCCACTGCTTGTACATAAAGGATGGGTTTTAAACAGTTTTTACGCATGAAAATGAAGATTGTTTTTTTATTTGTATTTTATGCATGGGCAAATGAATCATATGTAAAACCTACCAAACTCAAGGATAGTTACAGGTTGGCTAGAACCCTTCGATTTTGACAGTATTCTAAATATTAATTATGCTTATATAAAGATTCCTAAATTTTTAAATTACAAAATATGTAAGTCTGTGTAATGCAGAACATCAATCTTCTGGTTGGTACTGAGTTTAATTATTAAGGAAGTAAAAGTTTGGTTTCTTTTTAATACTATTGATGAAGGAGTCTGTATATTAAATCATAGTTTAGGAAAATTAAAATTCGAACTATCAATCTCAATGAAGTCAATAAACCTACACTATTGTTCTATTCTTGTAAATATTCTATGCATCGTAGATTATTCTCACATAATAAATTGAAATTGTGTTTATGAAATAAATGAAAGCAAATAGTGAAGACATTCACCTATTCGCTCACCGTTAAAAGTAGGATAGGACTGAAAATAAGTTTTGAATTCCTGTATAGAAAAAAAAAAAAACTATATGCATTGTCTTTATCATCTAATTGAATAGATTTTTATTTATTATCAGAAAGAAAACCCTCTCTTTAATTGTGCACATTTTCTCCCCCTATCCAAAAAGGCTTTGTTATAAACCATTGAAATAAATGCATAAGTAATTTTCTCTCTTTAATTGTACACATTTTCTCCCCCTATCCTCCAAAAAAGCTTTGTTATAAGCCATTGAAATAAATGTATAGGTAATGAAATTATTTGTATGATAATTGTGAACATATTATAAACTATGAAGTAAGCCTTAGGGATGGATGGATCTTAGGGATGGATGGATGGATGTCTATAGTAGAATTTGGGGTAGATTACTATCTATATTTTTAGTAAATTAAAGGAGGATAGGACAATTGTTTCATGGTAGTCTTTCAAAATTAAAATAAACAAATATAAAAAAAATTAAAATTAAAAAATAACTAATAGCTAATGCATGGTTAACTCAATTAAGCACGGAGAGCAAATACCATATAACTTGTTTATGACACTTAACTTGTGACATATGGATGTTCACCGACCACAAATGAAGTAGTTGTACTAATTTGCATCTATTATCAAAACCATAACCAAATTTAAGTTTAAGTATAGAGTTTAGAGAATAAATAATGAAATACAAAATATTATTTAAATAAATGAAAAAACCAAGGAGTCAGCTGGTGTAAACGTAATCACAGAGTTAAGCTAACACATGGTACGTTTCAATAATAATAATTTATGGAAACCTGCGTATATAAATCCAACCCGACATCAAAGGGGATAATAACAAATAATCTAGAAGATTATATTTTTTCTACAACTAAATTATATATTAAAACTTGAGACTTTTACTATACACTCAAAACACTATCAAAATCATATACAGTCCCGCAGGGGTAATACCAGCGAGCATGTTTAAAGCTAATGGTGGACGACAGCCTGCCATGTTATGTGGGAGATAGGCTTTTTTATTGTAATAAATTTAGTACAAAATTGAATGTAAGCAAAGTTTAATTTATTTGATTGAAAACTGAATGCTAACCATAGTTTTATGATGGTCACTATATGGTTTTTTCATATCCCAAGTTTGAGGGTTTCGAACCTTCAAAATCTTATAAAGAAAAATAAATGAACCAAAGCCTTTAAATCTTCGTAAACAATAAACAATCTGTAACATACAATACAAAATTTTAATTTTAATTTATTAAGAAAAATGAAATTCAATTCTTTTTAATAAAAAATATACAATTCAGTGGTAGCATATCATTACTGTACACATCATAGTACAATACCACTACATCATATGGTGAAAAAATAAATAAATAAACCAAAACCTTAAAATTTCATGAAGTTTTCAAAACCTTTTTAATAAAAAATATACAATTCAGTCCATATTATGTACACAGTAAGGTCAAGCATATTATTACTGTTGCCATGTAAAGACAACATAGTACGAGACCAAGACCAGTACATCATATGGTGATTAGAAATATTGAGGTATTTATATGTAAATATAGACATGTTTTCTTAATTGATGTTTCATTGATACTGTCCATCTCATGTGAAAACGATTGTCCTGTTGAACTATTCTTCATAACATGATTATTTTGACCTTATTTTAAATCTGTTGGTATTTCAATATTGACATTAAGAAAGATTTTAGATATTGATTACCACCAATATTGAAATGAACAGAGATTTTAGATATTGGTTATAACCAATAGTGAGACAGGATTGATTACAACCCATGTACAAGATTCAGATATATCCAGACATAGTTTAAAATGTTATATTACAATTTTTTTATACTTCAATATTGACATCTCCACCTGAGATATAAAGGAAAACATAAGATAGTGAGTACTGCCTTAGTATAAGATAAAATGCATTTGGTAGGATATTTAAATTTGAATGGTACTTCAATATTGACACTCAAGTGTATAGAAGATATTAATTCTACATGATCTCTAAATCCTATTAAATATTTAATAAAGAAATAAGGTATGGGTTATTGTCTAGTTTACAAGATTCTAATGATAAAAAATATGATATTGATTAATGATAAAATATTTAATAAAGAAATAAGGTATGGGTTATTGTTTAGTTTACAAGATTCTAATGATAAAGAATATGATATTGGTTAATGATAAAGAATATGATATTGGTTTATTATTTATGATTGAAACTTCAATCATAAATTGAATAAAAAGGTATGATTTTGACTAACATTTATGTATTGAAATATTGTTATTATCACCTTCTATTTATATTATTATTTTATATAAAATTTAAAATGTATTCATTTATGAATATCAACTAAACATTTTCAAGTTTTAATATTTTAATATATGTTATAAATATTTAATTAATTAATAATATTGTACTTTTAAATATATCAATTCAATTTTGTAAAATGGAAGTCTATTATAAAAGTTTCATTCAAAACATATGCTAGATATTTAAAAAGTAGCATTTGATATTAATGGTCAGGCCTAATTGTTACAATATGTCTAATATATTGACAAGGTAAGATGTAACTAAAATATATTACCCTTTTCATTGAGCACTATTTCCTAGGAAGATATTATCCATTTGAATTAAGGTTTCTAAATTCTTTATATATACCCCTTTTGAGAATGGGATTTATGTTTTGTATACACTCAATTAGTGCTTATAGTTCATTTTGTATGTGCATTGACTATAGGGAATGAAACAAGATGACCATAAAAAATAGATTCCCTATATCGCATATAGATGAATTGTTAGTGATTCCAATTCCAATTCCCATTCCCATCCCACGATCCAACGATATCTATTGCTCCTAAGGTCTCATAGCATTCCCTTGGAAGCATGGTCTAGGGCTGCTACAGAGAATGTCTTTCCCGCAAGTGGGTAGTAGAAAAAACATCTTCATGCAAGTGAAAAAACTGGTTATTAAACACTTTGAAATTATCAACTATGGCTTTCCCTCAATTTGATCATAATGAATTTTATTTTATGAGAATGTTTTATAAATCTATATAAAATATTTGTCCTATCATGGATATATGGTTCATAGGAAGATTGTGATATTGTACATGAAAACCATTCCCTTGATTTTGGTGTGAAGTTCACAAGGAAGCCTAAAATTGTGTATGAAGAGCAATGAAGCTTGAAATTGTGTGTGAAGGGAGAGGAAGGATGAGAAAGGATCTCTTGAAACAATGTGTCAAAATATACCAAGACATATGATTGTTATTACAAGAGTAATGTTTCTTTGTAAAATTGATGTGTCATTAGCATGGCATCATGCTACTTAGGTTTTATTATTAAGGAACATTATGAATCAAAAGTTGGTTGAAATTTGGGGTAGAACTAGGCTCTAAATGTGTCAATGTACATTGAAAAATTCATGGCCAACCTTCAAAGTAGTATGAGTCAAAATACTTATGATTGAGTGTTAATCTCTAGTATAAAGAAGATGGTTTCATTATGACATGATGTGTAACACCTCCAAATTGATAAAAAATTTAAAATTTTTCTAAGCAGTATAAAGACAATGCGGAAAGTATACTTATGAATGTTTAACTCTTTATTAACTGCTTAACTATATTTGTTTTTGTTTTGGTGACACTTATTTGTTTACAAACAAACGTCAATTATTTTAATGTGTCTTAACCACATTAACATGAATTTGCGATCCTTTGTTTGTAGTTAATATAGTAACTAATTACTTATGTCGATGTCCATATTTTAAATTATCATTCTTATGTCATTCTTATGTTTTTTTAATATTTGAATCTCATTTATTTCTTTTGTTTGGCAAAGGGGTTCTGGAGCATCCATGGGGCTTACTTAGCTATTAAAGTTAATGCATACTGTCATTACCTTGTCCAGACAGGGGCACTCATTCATGATTTGGTTAATGTTTTTATGGCTTCAAAAGCTAAGGTTATAACCTAGCTAGACAATTAAATTGCATGATAAAAAATAATGTGACCCTAACTATGAGGATGGCTTTTTATTGAAGGTGATAGCATAAGTTAAAAAAAAAAGAAGTTTGGGGGCATTATGAAATGGAATCCAATGATACTCAAAACGCACACATAAGTGTATGGTAGTGGGTAAAAATTAAAAGTGTAGTGGTGGCCAGACAGGATTCATTCATGAGGCCACATGATTGTTTGGTGAACGAATTCCACGTAGGGAAAAACCCTATCTCCATGCCAAGGGTTTGGTATTGTAACTTGTTGCTGGTTGACGGTTTGGAGAGCCGAGATCTCTTGGCCGTCATGGCCATTTGGGCACACCTAGCATAGTTCCAGTGTTAGACTTAAACGCAGAGGTATGCTCTCGGCACTTCGACTTCTCTATCAAGAGAGGTATGGTTTTGGCACCAACTTAGATTTGTTTTGTTCCTTTCAACCCTTTGTTTATAAATTATCATTCATCACTTATAATTGGTTTGGGCAGAAGGATTCCACATTTCCCAGTTGCTCTCTCGTCTCAACTCGTGCTCTCGGCCGCAACATTGTTGAGGAAGGGCAACTCCAGTGGTTTGAATAACCACGGTAAGCCTCAGGTCCTCCAGGATGACTCCTCTGTCAACATGTTTGATTTTAGAGTCAACTTTGCTGTTTATCTTATTGTAAGCTGTTTTCCTTTTTAAGTGGTATTGGTAGCTTGTAAAGGTTTCCTGGATTCATATCCAGAGTTGGGGTTTCGACCAACATTTCAAAATAAAAGATACAGTGTTATCTTCTTCTTTGGGCATTTCGATATATATATTACTTTGTGTTTAAAACTTGGATTTGTATCTAGTTTTGGGAAAAAACCTTGCAATGCGGAAGATACTTCTATTCTGGGTTCGCTTAACGAATTATGCCATTACTCGCTCTGTTTTATGGAATTTTTGTTTTTGCTATCCACGGGATTCGACCCAGAATCACCCTTTGAAAGAGTTTATAATTTTGTTTGTATTTAATATTTAATAAAGGGTTTTAATAACTCTGTTGACTCGTATTTTAATACCGGGACTGTTCGTATATTGCATATATATATAATTTGGGAGGTAAGCTCTCACGAGCCTCGAACCCTTGACTTGGGATTTTAAACCTCTCTTTTCATTTGTTTGATTCTTAAACCCTGTTCTTTTATATATATATGGATCTTGGTCTACAGTCTCTCGACTGTATGATACTTATCGATAGAAAGTGTGATGTAAATAAATTATGGGCAAAGCCCTAAAATGTAGTTGGTATTTAGTTAATGATTTTGCAATGGTTCTGTCGATACTGAAATGTAACTTGTTCTCACCTAAGTTCAATTTTAATTTTTATAGTTCTATTTATTTTATCCTTTCCAGTATTTTAGAGTTTGTAATTTAAATGTGGTAAGGCAAAAGATGAGGATAGTACTACTGTAATTTAATTTGGCTAAGTCCCCATAGTTTAGGGTTCCATTCTATTTATTATTTATGTGAACAAGAAGTATCTCTGAACTATGCAGTATAACCCGAGTCTCTCCATTTAATTCATAAAGTATTTAAATTTGAGGTGCTCTCGCTTTATGAATAGGTTAATTCATTTTACCTCGGGAAAAAAAGGTTAATTCATTTTACATTG
This sequence comes from Larix kaempferi, assembly GCA_027924585.1. Taxonomy (NCBI): domain Eukaryota; kingdom Viridiplantae; phylum Streptophyta; class Pinopsida; order Pinales; family Pinaceae; genus Larix; species Larix kaempferi. The sequence goes on from BSBM01000071.1 coordinate 4,453,874, forward strand.
TTGATATTATTCTTTTAATATGACTCGATATAATTATTAATGAACTTCTTGTATTCAATTTCGACCAATCTCTAACTAAGAGATAATATACTATGATTACAATATTTTATATTAATTTGTATAGAGGGTCTAATATGATTTATAGCTATATATATATAATACTCCATTTTAAAGATGTTGTTCACCATTATATAAAGATACTATAAAGTACGTAATTTTAGGTTATAATGATATCAATATATTGTTAACAGTATATAGTTTAGAAGTCTATGTCTGATAAGATGAGTAATCTACTTTCAGTATTGAATCATTTTTAATCTACCACTTAAGCAAACTTCTCTGTACTAGAGTACATCACAAATGTGAAAGGAAAAATATAGCGAAGATTTACATTCATCATTTTATGATTTCCAATCTGAATCATTCAATCCTTTATGCAAAAAGTAAATTATCAGTTGAGTACTTTATTTATTTTAACAACTAGATAACATTCGATTAACATTAAAATCTAACAGTTTATAGATAATATTATTCAGAATATACAGAGTAAGTTCAGAAAATAATAAGACAAAAACAATGTAGAACCTGTTTAAACTGTGTAGGTGGAAAAACACCCAAAGAAGACCGTTCCTCCCAACCGTCTCTTAAAAGCAGCCAAGATTACGTGCTTTAGGACCTTCGAGCCTATTCATTGAACCACCATGACGAAGATACTATGTAGAAGCATGTAACAATCCTTTTGTATCTCAGCAATCGTAAAGACTTGCATACAAACAATCTCTGCACCTTCCTTGGGGAACATGACCACATTTTTAGGGAAGTTGCATCATGCAATAGCTAGTAAGTGAATGCAGATGCTGCCACTTGTCAATTTCCTTTTACATATTCAATGAACATTCAAGAGTCCTCTTTGGATGAGTGTCTCCTATTTTAATTTATTAAATAATAATAATATTTAGTTATAGTCATCCTTGACCATCTTTGGTCAATAACATAAAACTTTACAATAACTTTTAATGTAATGATTTCCACAATATAAAATGTTTCAAGTTTTAGGTAATTTGTTTGTAATTAATTGGATAACTATATTTATGTATAAAGGAAAAGACATTAATTTTTGCTTATAAAAATAATTTACCATAACATTGAGTGAAAAAATCCAATGCATGAAAGATTTGAGTAAGATATTATTAAAAGGATTTTATTGCTACAATAATGTTAATGAAATAAAATGTGAATTTTTACTTTGGAGATATTAAAGAAAATAATGGTTAGATCATTATACAAAAGGACTCGCAACTATATTTGAAAAAAAAACAGTGAATAACATAATTCTCTAATCTCGTGTTAAATGGAAAAAAAATAGTAAATAACATAACTCAATTACAAACAAATCAAGAGAGAAAAATATCAAGTCACTCAAATGACTAAGAAATTGATTCATGACTCGTAAGACTCATTATTCTTAGCAGATGATACCCAAAGTGATACTAAATGTGGTGTGAAAAAGAGTGATATCGGTATTGGGATATAATTTGTTGTTCTAATTTCTTTAATTTAAATAATATAATTTTAAATAGAATCAATAATAGAGTGGAAGGAAATAAGATGTAAATTATGATGATAATCTCTTTTTCTTTTGTTTTGATAATGATGAAATTTTTTATCGAATAATAATATTAATAATATGAATGGATGATAAAAAATAAATAAATCATATATAATATTTAAATATATTGTTTTTATAAATGTAGAATTATTTTTATAATATTATATCAAATAAATGAATAATTACTTTTATAAAGTTTATTTATAAAATTCAATATGCTATTAAAGAAATAATAATATTAAGTAATCCTTTTTATGAAATTAGTGATCACATCATTAAATATGTATTTATTTAACTATTTATTTATAAGATATATTAATATTGTGATACATAACTCTAAACTATATATTAATAATTTCATTAAAAACATAATAGTATTATAATAATTTTCTTATATATATTCTTATTTAGTTTTCCTAAACTTTTATGTCCATTTTTTCATTCCTCATCACCATGTGAATTATTACATATTTATGTGATTTTAATTAACTATTTAAAATTTTATTATACAATGTATGAAATCAATTTTATAAAATTTCTTAAATAAATTCTAATTAGATTTGTGAACTTCTTTAAGAAATTTGATGAGTGTGTAATATCATTTCAAAATAGAAAATCCTTCTTTGTCTTTTAAGTTCTTGGTCTCAATAAGTTTTATCCTTATGCAAATCCAATTATTGACCTAAAATCATCATTACTCTTTATTGTTATTTATTGAACTTTGAATCAATATTAAAAAAAAAAATCTACCTATACATTATTTGTATTTGAAGTTTTCTTAATCATATGATTGAAATTTAAAACATCATATTTCTACAATTTCACTTACATTTTCTAAACATCATAGGATCATATCTGATTGGAGCTCATCCTACTTGAGTTAGTTCAAATTTCAAGTTCGAGAATGGTTTGAATATTCATGGACTTGTTATATTCAAGAGCAAGTTCAAAAAGCTTCCAATTTCGCTTGCATCCATTGTTGGAGAATTCAAGCACATGTTTTTGGAGCATGGTCTACTTCTTCCCAAGAAGAATATATACCTCTAGACATATCATCAAGTTTACACCTACTTGATTTTGGAGCAGCAACAATTTTTGGTGTGCCACATGTCCATTCTTGAGGGGATGTTTTATTCCCAAGTGGTTTTCCTTATTTCCTCACCTACATGGACTAATAATTTGTTGTATTGGGGTGACCATAAGCCTTGTTGCTTGGGCCTTATATCTATGATATTTTACTCACATATAGTCGAGCTTAAGGGGGGGGTGTAGGAACATTTAAAAAACCCACTCATACTTAGTATATATTTTATTAGTCATCTAGCTTAATTAGGGGGATGTTGGAACATTTAAAAAACCCAGTCATACTTAAGATATATTTTATTAGTCATCTAGATTAATTTTCCTAGGTGTACACTATCTAGTTGGCTTAGTTTTGTCTTTTATGCCTCCATATGACATCCTAAGTCACAAAAACTAATTTGAATATATTCTCGATAAGATTTCATCGGATTATCTTATTTTATTTCATTCGTGAATTACTTTATCCTGTTTTTTCTACTTTCTAGTGGATAAGGTAAAGCTAGTTGACTTGGAAACTCTCTCCACTTGGCCAATTCGACCTCCACCTCTTTCTTCTCTCCAAAATTCATCATTACATTTCATTTACATCACTCATGAGCTTCCATACCATATCCATCCAATTCGTGATTCTTTAGAGTGTTTTGGAAAGTACTTTTGACACCTAGGGGGTTTTTATGCTTTTAGTAAGTCTTACTTTTTGTGCTTTACAATTTTCCTCTAAGGCATTATATTTTCTCTCTTGAGATGTATTATATATTGTATTCGTATTGAGGAATAATACATGATATTTCCATTAATTGAGTTCCATCTCTTAAGTTTTTGTTTCAATATTTCTTCTTATTCTTGCATATCTTTGAATAATTATTGTGAGTACTTCTTTGCTTCAAGATCATTGGATATTAGAATTATTTCATGGTATTGATCCTATATAGAATTCTCACAATGTGTACAGAATTATTGAATTAATTATAAATCCAATAAAAGTTAAACATATCAATGTACTTGTCTTGCTAAAAAAATCCATCGTGGGAAATATCTCTAAAGGACTATGGAAAATCTCACCAAAAAACATGCATGGACGTGAATACCAAGTATAGACAGTACTAAATGATATTGATAATGGTTTATTGGGCATGAAATCAACAGACAATCAACAATGACAAAACTCTCTTTGGGAAGCAAAAATCAACAAATGAGATTATACATTTGCCCCTTGCTGAAATCACTTAAATCCTTCATATGGAAAATGAGATTGAAATCCAAATATGGTCTTCTACATACCTTTGTATGTGTCACTTGTTGATCTAATCCACCTTTTTATCTATTTATGTGTGTAGTATTTTATATCTAATTTGCTATGGTTTACTTTATTGTAGGTTCTGCATACCTTTGTATGTGTCACATGTTCATCTAATCCACTTTTTATCTATTTATGTGTGTAGTATTTTATATCTAATTTGGTATGGTTTACTTTATTGTAGGTTGGTTCCATGATTTCATAAAAGCCATGGATCGATATCATATTTAAGGGAATAGGTGATCCCTAGTTCAAAGAGCTCTCATGCAAAGCCTTATTTTTCACTTTCTTGGGTTGTTTTTTGAGTTGGTGATTTTGGTTAGGAGAACAAGGGATTCTAGGTTTTTTACAATGTCAAAGAAGACAATATCACCACATGACCTATATGATCCCTCCATAAAGCCTCATGGGGAGGAAAAAAATATCACCACATGACCTATATGATCCCTCCATAAAGCCTCATGGGGATATGTGTACTTCTCATGTTTGAAAAAATACGTCTCAACCCTCAATTGAAAATAAACCCTCAAACATATGACCGTATGATAGAGTACAAGGAAAAATGACTCATTTCTACCTAATTGACGCTAAGAATTCCTAAATCAAATTGAGCCCTAGGATCACAATATCTTCAATATCTTGCATCTCTAGTTAATAAAAGTGCCTTTTCTAAATAATAAGGAAAGATGAATGGGAGGCAACTTGAGGTGGCTTGAATTTCTAAGTCTACAAATAGAAATCCATATGCATAAACCTTTTCTTTAGTGAATGCATGGCCATCTAATATTAGACTAAAGAGAGGGGTGAAAGTATTATAACACCAAACCCTTGAACACATGGTTATTTTACTATAATGGTATATATGGTATATCCTTATGTTTGGATTTCAATGCACATTTTGCTTATTTTGGAGTTATTTTTTTGTGATTTGAAAACTTATAAAAGTTTCCTTAGAAATAAAAATAAAAATAAATACTCAAAATGCCATAAACTTATGATTTGTATTTCAATATTTAGTCAAATTAGAAATATTTTTTAATATTCCAAAAATCAAAACCCTATATAATACGTTAACTAAATAAAACCCCAAAATATTCTATAACCATTTCAAACCACCACAATAAAAGATTTCAAAAATATAACTGAATATAAACAAACTACATATAATATACATAAACAAACAAAATGACAACAATTACTTCCCACGAACCATTTGCTTGAATGCCAAATCTTCCAATCAAAACGAATCCGCCAAGAACTTCCCAAACCCAATGCCAACTTTGCCAATGAATTCAAAATCCATGGCTTCTCGCAAATCACCAAATCACGACCATGTTCTTGGATTGACGAGGAAGAATGAGGTTATTTGAGTTATGTTTACACAATAGAAAAATGAGATTTCATGCCGTGTTCGTAAGGAGATTTCAAATATATTGTGCCCCCGCTAACGCTAACTTCAATTTAATGAAATTCAATTTTATATTTTAAAGAGTACGAGGATACGTACAAGGTGGCCATCTTCACTGTACATCAATAGTCCCATGAACTGATTCCTGTATCGCAATGGGCAGCAAGATAATATCAGTAAACTGCCGAGAATGGAATATGGTCTGTCGAAATCGGTGAAAAACAACACCAAACAGGACTTCTCTCTGTTTTTTAATCCATTTTTATAAATTTCATGACAAGTTTGCCAGTATTGTAAATCCTCATCTACAGCTTGATCTATGACCATTAAATTTTATCATACTGTTTTGCATCAAAAGTACGTGAAACTTCGTCCTGTCCTAAAGAATACAGTGAAAGCTGAAAATTCGTATACTATGGGCCGATATATCCCTACCGTCTAAATCGACACAAATAATTATCGGCCCTACGTTTGACAGGGAGACAAATAATTACAGTACAAGCTAACAATCACGTCATCTCAAGCATACGAGGCCACAATACAATTTACATGTACGATGGCACGCACTTACCAGAAATAGGAATGAATCCAAACAAAAGAGAAGCACTATGTACTGCAATAAGTAGAGCATTCAGAACTGCTGGATCTTGCAGAGAAAAAAACAAACGTCCAATGTTTAAATTTAACTAAAATTTCATTTATAATTAGGGTTTTGTATATGTTGTCAAGAACCTGTATAATGCTATAATTAGGGTTTTATTATGATCCATGGTTGATCCAACTTTTGTATATATTGTTAAGAACTATGATAGTGTTACATGTTTGAAAGGAATATATGTTTTTGTAGGAACTTATTTTCTAACCAATTTAATAAAAAATTAACTGAATTTTTTTTCATAATGAGAATTATTCTATTATGATCCGATGGTTTTAAATGTTTTTCTGGTTTCCAAATAAACTAAAATTCTCCATTATAATGCAAATTATATACATGTTAAGAATAATGATAAAATTCCAAGTTCTAAAGATGTTTTGTAGGTTTTCTTATTTCGAAATGGTCCCAAATTCTGACTTCTCAAGCCACCCAAATCTAAAATAAAGATCAAAATCCAAATCAATAAAAACCCTAATTTTCTATATTTTCGAATTCCATGAACATTAAATATGTTTACTACAATAGGAGCTTCGTGAATGTCATAGCATTTCAGCTCATAATATATTCCGAACACAATATCCTGCAATATTTCATTTTTCAGATTTCTTCTGAGATGGTGGGCTCGTACTTGCGTACCTGGTTATGAATAATTTTATATTAACTTCTGAGATTGGTGGCAGCGAGAATAAGCCTTGGGCTACTGGCGAAGGCGAGGACGAAAGTGTATTTACCCCAGTGACGTAAAAAGAAGACATGAACATGCGCCCATTGCTTCCTTTAAGCCTGCAATCGTACTTCTTCCATGCAAATTGATGGTGTTATATGGTCGTCTCAGCAGATTAGGTTTAGGTTTGGTTGTGGCGTGGAAGCAAGAAATGACAAATAAAGAGGCATGTCAGGTCTGTAAGGCCAAGCATATCATTAGTGAGCGTGCAGCAGTGATATAAACACAACGTCGAACGATGGCACTGCCCAATGTAAAACAACTTAGTACAGTTACATCACATGGGATAATATTGATGGTCACTCTTTACTTTCTTATGCGGCATCACTATATGTACACCATTTTATTAGACTTATATATCTCATGATCTCCTTCGGGTACTTCGATGGTGGACACTCATCTAAATGATGGCCATATACTTAATAGGGAGGCAAGAACAGTGATCTAAACGATGGCCATATACTTAATAGAGAGGCAAGAACACTCATCTAAATGATGGCCATATACATAATAGATCTAAATAATCATTGTATAATTGTATAGTAGAGTGAGAAGAAGAAGGTGTGGCCTAAGTAAAATGTATTACTTCCTTATTCAGCACTAACTTGTCCATGACTCTATTATTAACTATAGTTAATGTTTTCAAATCTTCTATAAATTCCCTTTTCATATGTGTTCCATAAATACACCTTATGAAAGTGTTTATGTGAAATTATAAACAACTACTATCATATATTATGGATATGATTATTTATTAAGTTTGTGATATTATGGTTGAAAAGAATTATGTTGGTTTTGATGTGAAGCCTAGAATTATGTGTAGCTTGAAACTCTATGTGAAGGGAAAGTGTTAAATTTTAAGAAGTAAAGGCAATATTAAACTACGAAGAAACAAATATCACAATCATTACCCATTGTGAAAACCTACATGTTCAAATATTAAACTCCACAAAAAAATATGGAGCATTTTGTACATGCTCTTCTCCATTAACTAAGAATATATAGGGATACAATCATTGCTAAGTGGACCCAAAATAGAAACTAATTTCTAACCAACTAGCTAAATATGGAAAATAATTAATCGAATTGTACTTTGTCAACCACTACTATGTAACTAACTCATAAATGCAAAGCACTACTATTTGCTAACTGAAACAAGGGATATTACACACTTCAACACTTCCCCTTAATCGCAACTCTTACAATATTTAGCACTGACAATACCCAGGTGTTGTCTCTGAAATTCAAATATGATTCTTTGCAAGGGTTTGGTGAAGATATCAGCGAGTTGATACCTTGAACCATATAACTATAGTGTAATATTTCTATTGTTGAAAATCTCCCGTATGAAGTGGTAAAAAATCTCAATTTGCATGATTTTCCCATGGAATACATGAGTTTTGGATAGAGTAATAGTTGAACTATTATCATAGAAAATAGGAATTTGGTCCTTTTCCACATGTGTAAGATCATATAAAAGTCTTCTTATCCATATTGCATGGAATATTGTTGTACTTGTTTCTACATACTTCTGCAGATGAAATGGTAACAATGAGTTGTTTTTTTTATGCCCATAATATCAAACTTGTGCCTAAATGAAAACCATATCATGAAGTGTCTTTCCTATCATCAATGCTCCCTACAAATTTATTGTCTATGTATCCAATGAGGTTGTTGTCTTTAGACATTGCATACCATAAACCATAATCAATTCTACCTATAACATATCTCAAAATTATTTTCCCAAATTTATAGTGAGAGTCTTTGGGGGAATCCATAAAGCTGGAAATATAACCAAGTGCGTACATTAAATCAAGTCTTGTTGTAGTAAGATACATTAGGATACCTACAAAATTCTTATACAAAGTTGAATTTAATGTTGGTCCTTCATCCTACTTGCTCAATTTCGTTCCTATAGCTATGGGTGTATCTTTTGGTTTGCATTTATCCATTCTGAACCTCTTTAAGATGTCTGTAGCATACTTATGTTGAGATATAGAAATTCCTTGAGAATATTTCTTAACTTCTATGCCCTAAAAATATTTCATAAGACCAAGGCCACTCATCTCACATTCCTTTCTCATGATTGATTTGAATTCTTCTAGCTACAAATTTCTAGTATAAATCATATCATTAACATATAGACAAACAATCATAATGTTACCTTGTTGATCTGTTTTTTGTATAAAGTGGGCTCATCACTACTCCTGCTAATTCCAATGGTGAGCAACTAAGATTCATTTATGTGGTACCATGCTTTTGGTATTCTTCACCTTTTACTTCAAATTATGGTGGTTGATTTGTGTACACCTCTTCATGATCCAATATTTCATTCATGAAGGTTGACTTCACATCCATCTAGTATACTAGCCACTTATGTTGGGATGCAATAGCTAACACAACTCTAATGGTATCTAACCTTACTATTGGGGAAAAAGTTTCCCCATAATCAACTCTTGGTTGTTCAACAAATCCTCTAGTAATGATCCTTTCCTTATGTTTTTCCACTTTTCCTTTCTCATGTAGTTTTATCTTATAAACTCAATTGACACCAATGCTGGTTTTCTCTACTCGTAGATCAACAAGATCCCATGTCTTTTTCCTTTCAATGGATTCAATTTAATTATTCATGGCTTGCACCCAATTTTCTTCCTTCACTACTTCTTCGAAGTATATGGGATAACAAGATAGTAATGCAAAGCAAGTTTGTTGATTCACTTCATCCTCCTGCTCATAAATTTATCTTAGGCTCTTTATTCTCAATTCCTCTTTTATCTAAAAGAGCACTCAATAATCATAGAGAAACATACAGAAGAACAGAATGAATAGAACAAGAGAGAATTGAGATAAAAATGACCATTAAATTTATTATGAGATAGGTTATCCTTTTATAAACCCTATCCACTTATTATATGGTTACAATAAAATAGAGTTCACACTTGCTTAACAAAAGAAAACTATCTCCAACAACTAGTTATCTAGCTCCACTCCTTAATTAAAACTCGTGCCCAGCTGCTCCTCTCCTCCAATAGTCTAAGTTGGTATGCTTCCCCATGTTCGCTGAGTTTTCCCAAAAGGGCACACACCCATGTTTCCCAATCGATCCATGTTTAATCCTAGAAGTGTTACTACTTCCGTTAATAGTCGAGGGAAGTGTTGTTGCATAGTTGAATCAGAGAACCATTTGGATTGTGTTGGGATTTTCCCTTTCTGACCCACCAAGTAAGAGGTATGTTTTTTTTTTAGGGTAGTTAGAAAAGTATCATGAAGGAGGGGGGGCTTGAAAATCATGAATCAAGTAATAGGATGGGAAATGGAAACCATATATTCCATGAGAGGGGGTTCAAAGTGCTTGAGAGTATTTTCATTGACCACATCATGAATTCCCATATGAGGAGGAAAATCAAGACAGTAAGCATTGTCTCTCACCTTCTGAAGTACATTATAAGGTCCATAGAGGATTTTTTTAGTTTGTGGTGTCGTTGTCTCTTAAAATACTAGCAGTCCATGTAAAACCAAACATTATCCCCTGGGTTGAAGATAAGAGGTGGGCAATGAGCATTATGGTGCTATTTATAATGCTAATCAGAAGAATTGATTGATTTAGAGACTCTAGCATGTTTGCAGGACAAGGTTTGTGAAAATGATAGAGTAGATGTCTATTCATGTTTCTAATGGGGGGTTCTTGTAGTTTGTTATGTCAAGGGAAACTCATATGGTGCTAAGGGTTGGTATCCAAAATATTATTCAAAGGGAGAGAGGCTAGTTGGTAGATGTATTGCTTTGTTCTAGTTGTGTTGGATAATATGGATACTTGTGTCCCATTGTTTAGTTTTTTTGAACCCAATACAGAGAGCATGAGCCAAGCTATGGTTGACTACTTCAGTTTGGCCATTGATCCGAGGGTGAAAGGAAGTAAAATACTTAAGGTGGAAACCCAACAAGGACCATAATGATTTCCAAAATTTGATGAGGAAATGAGCATCATGATATTAGATGATGTGTTCAGGTACACAGGGTACTACCAAAGGACCGAACACCAAGAGAAATCACTTCACACAAACAGATCACAGATCAACACACTGATGTTTTGACGTGGTTTAAACCCTCTTGAGGGAAACACTCCACGGCTCCGGCCAAATAGCTTCTACGGGACAATTTATTATGAAAAGAAAGAAAGTTACAAATGAACTTCTCATAATCGATCAACTAAACAATGACCCTCCATGCTCTTTAAATAGAGATCATGGACCAATCGGGTGTTAAGCCACGGATCAAGGTTAGGTATGATCTAAGAGAAGTTGAGCCGTCGGATCACTCTATGTCGGGAACATATCGTGATCGTCGGATTAAGTATTTACAAATGCATACTAAAGAAACACACTATCCCTAATAGATATATTACACAAGTTGATCTTAACTAACTCCTAAGTGTCTAAATATCCTAACATCCCCCCTTAAGAACAACTTGGGATAGGATTGAAGGATTTACAAAAGTGACACTATTAGGAGAAAAAAGGAGGCTTAAAGCCTATCCCCCTTTAATGACAAGTTCCTGAACTCCTAATATAGATCAAAGTTTAGAAAACTTTGCTTCTGTAAGGGACTTGGTGAAAATGTCTGCAACTTGATCATCTGTAGGGCAAAAGAGCACTTCAAGAACACGATCATGAACAAGATTTCTGATGAAGTTCATATGTAGCTCAATGTGTTTGCTGCGTTGATGTAGAACTGGATCTTTGTCAAGCTTGATGGCACTTTGATTGTCACACCAAAGTGGAGTAGGTTGCTGCTACTCAAATCCAAAATCTGAAAGGATCTGTCGAAGCCATAAAGCTTCCTGACTGGCATTAACTGCGGCTCGATATTCTGCTTCTGCTGAAGAAAGAGCAAGAGCTTGTTGTTTCTTACAAGCCCAAGTGATATGTCCAGATCCCAGACTGAAAACATAACCTGCAGTAGACTTTCGATCATCAGGATCGCCGACCCAATCTAAATCAGTGAAACCAACCAACAAAGGTTTCCCCCCTGTACTGTAATGAATCCCAAACTGAACTGTACCTTAAATATATCGAAGTATTCTTTTAGCTGCTTTCCAGTGACTTTCATGAGGTGTCTGCATATAACGGGCAACACGACCAACGACAAAGGAAAGGTGAGGACGGGAATGAGTCAAGTATAAGAGACTACCAACAAGCTGACGATACAAGGTGGCATCGACTTCAGGTGAAGTACAAGTGGCAAAAAGTTTGACTCCAGACTGGAAGGGAGAAGGGGCTGGTGTACAATCTTCCATGTGAAAGCGACGAAGAAGGTCACAAGCATACTTAGACTGAGAAAGAAAGATTCCTTATTTGGTTTGCAGGACTTGGAGACCAAGAAAATAATGCAAATGTCCTAAGTTTGACATTTCAAAATTTTGTTTAAGACTGGATTTCACATGGGTTATAAGCTTAGGGTCACTACCAGTAAGAATAAGGTCATCAACATATAGAACAAGTATGATGAGATGGTTTCCTACTTTCTTGGTATAGACATTGGGGTCAGAATGGCATCTAGAAAAACCAGTGTCAAGGAGAAAGTTATCCATTTTGGCATACGAAGCTCTAGGGGCTTGCTTAAGGCCATATAAGGATTTCTTAAGGTGGCAGACAAGGCTAGAGTTATTTTGAACATATCCAGGAGGTTGTTCCATGTAAATTGCCTCCTGTAAATTACCATGTAAGAAGGAAGACTTGACATCCATTTGATGGACTTCCAGTTATGTAAGGCTGCAAGGGAAAGAACAAGGTGGATGGAGTTCATTTTTGCGATGGGAGCAAAGGTTTCATTGTAGTCAATCCCTTCAACTTGGGAAAAACCTTTTGGCAACTAACCTTGCCTTAAGTCTTTCAACACTTCCATCTGATGCATACTTAGTTCTGTAGACCCATTTAGATCTGACAAGTTTTCTTCCTTTTGGAAGAGGTACAAGATGCCAAGTATTGTTTGCCATTAAGGAATGATATTCTTCATCCATGGCTGCATCCCAATCTGGATTCCTTGAAGCTTCTGCAAAAGTTTCTGGATCATGATTCTCGGAAACTTGAGCCAAAAGAGAAGAGGCTTGCTGAAATTAAGAACGTGTTCGACATTGATCTATAGGATCACCGGAAAGATCACCAGCTGCTTCACAGGTTGAATGGACTCATCGAGGAAGCACTTGTGTTGGTGAAACTAGAGGAACATGAACATGTAGAGGTGGATTTTCATCCTCACTGTCATCATCAGAAATTAGAGTTGGGAGCCTATAAAGGAAGTTGGAAGAATAAGAAGAAGGCACAAACGCCGAATCAGGCTCACAGGCCAAAGATGGCATAATCGTCGAGTTAGGCTCACAAGCCAAGATATTTTAATCAAATTTAACATCTCTTCTAATGATTATATCATGAGAATGTGGTTGAAGAAGTCTATAACCTTTTACACCTTCAGAATATCCAACAAATATGCACTTTTCACTTTTAGGCTGCAATGCTTTCCGTTTTTCATCAGGAATGTGAGCCCATGCTTCACTACCAAACACACGAAAGTGACTTACATCAGGTTTAGTTTTACTCCATGCTTCTTCTGATGTTATACCTTGTAATGCTTTAGTGGGGGTGCGATTAACTATGTAATTTGCACAATTTATGGTTTCAACCCAAAATTGAAGACTTAGTCCCTTAGATTGGATCATACAATTACCCATTTCTTTTAAGGTGCGGCTCTTCCGCTCAGATACACCATTTTGTTGTGGTGTATATGGAACAGTGTACTGTTGTTGGATGTCTTGTTCAATGCAGAAAGTAGTGAACTTTTTGTTAACATATTCTCCTCCATTGTTAGATCTTAACTTAATAATTTGATGACCAGATTATTTTTCAACAAGGGCCTTGTAGGCCAAGAACATGTTAAATACTTCACTCTTAAGTTTTAGGAAATAAACCCAAGTGCATCTGGTTTAATCATCAATGAAAGTTAAGAAATATTTGAAACCAGAAAATGAAACAGATGGAAGAGGACCACACAAGTCACTATGCACAAGCTCCAAGGGAACCGAGGCATGCCAAGAGGCACATTTGTCAAAACTGTCCCGATGATGTTTTTCGAGTACACAACCAGAACAAACACCATCCCTGCAAGATACCATCGGAAGACCTATCACCATATTGTATTTACATAGTTGTTGCAATGAGCGATAATTTAAGTGACCAAATCGCTCATGCCAAAGTTTGCTCAAGTTATCACTATGAGCAACAAAAACTGAAGGGAAAGGTGATAACCCAAAGTTGTTAAAATTGTACAACCTGGTAATATCATCAACAATTTCGGTAGCTAGGACCTGTTAAGGATCTTTAATATCCTTGATTACAACTTGGCAAGGTGTAAAGGTCACAGTTTTACCTTCACCAGAATGAATGATCTGATAGACTCATAACAAATTGCAGAAAATTCTTGGAACACATTGTACATCACTAAAATGACCATTATCTACTTGAACTGTTCCAGCTCCTACAACACTTAGAGATCTATCATCACCAACAAATATTTGTTTGGTGTTACATTCATGCATAGTAGAAAATATGGCTTGATCCTTAGCCATATGATAAGATTCTCTAGAATCAATGAGCCATTCATTTGAAATAGAAGAAGAAGATGCATTATAAGAATAACCAGAAGCACAAAGTGCATGTCCATGAGAGGCAGATTCTGAAGGCGAATCTAGGCTGATGTGGTGCTTCTTCATTGTTGTTTCCAAGGCTGCCATCTTCTTGAAACACTTAGATTCATCATGATTATCTTTCCCAGAATAGTTGCAATGATGCTCAGTCTTCTTGCCTTTTGGCTTGGATCCTTTGTCATTTTTTAAAGGAGCTGATTGAGAGGGTTTTAGACCCTTGTTTGACTTATTATTGCGAAAATTTTGTTTCTTGGGAGGCTTGGACTTTTCTTTCTGTTGGGACAATAAGGCTTTCCCAGATGTATCTACATTGTTGATTATTCCAAGATGAATAAGTTTATCTTGCTCTCTAATCAAGGAATCACAAAAGGATTCAAGACTAGGCTCTTGATAGCTAGCTACATTCAAGGATTCTTTCATGGAGTAAAATGTAGATACAAAAACAAAATATGCAGGTCCAAGTTTGGAAAGAATATGATAAATGCATTGTTTGTCTTTCCTCTTAATCTTACATTCTGCACATAAGAGTTTAAGAGTTTTGTACTTAGATAAATAATCTTGAATGCATGAAAAGTCACTTGGATTTAAAGAAATCTACTCATTTTCAAGTTGGTGATCTCGAATTTCATTTTGTTTACCAAACACAGATTCCAACTTGTCCCAAGCAGCATCAAGTTCATCAATTCCAGATATGTGGAATCGTAAATCAGTAGAGATTGACATCCCAATCAATACACGAGCTTCGTCACATCTATTAGCCCATTTTATTTTCTTATCATCATCAGTGGGTTCGGTTTCTTTCCCTGAGGTAATTCTGAAAGGTCCCCTACTTCGTAGAATATCCTCCATACGAGATTTCCATGAGAAATAGTTGGAACTGTTAAGTAGAATATCACAAGGGGCATCCATATTGTAAATTAATGGTTTTAAAAGCAGAAATCAATAGTCTGGATGTGAAAAGCTCGAAAAAATAGGCGGTTTAAAAAAAAGCGGCATTGAAAACTGACTTTGTATGATGAAGTTATGCTTGAACAAAGAAACTGTTGAAGATGTCCCCAATAGTGACGTGGCAGCTAAAGAATGTGCAGTAAAAAAAAGAACCCCCCTCTTCCCAAGATGAACCTTTTGACAATCAGTTTATAAGAAAGTTGCTTTAAGTGAACCACTTTTGTAAAATAAGTGATTTCACTTTTACAATGATATTACATTTAAATAGTGCAACAATAAAAAAACTTAAGGGACTCACTTGTATTTTTATTTTGTATTATTTAAGTGAGATGCATTTTTACAATAAAGTAACTTGAAAATAGAAATTGCATACACTTTTTCTTTTAAAAGTAACTTCCTAAGACTTGAACTCAAGACCTATTAAGGAATAAATCAACTTTGAACTAAGTGAGCTAGATTAAAAGGTATGTAAAATATGGGAATGAGGAATGGGGCGTTTTTTTTTTAACTCTTCTTGCTCGGTTTGCGTGCTTGCCATTTTTCCTGCAAAACACACCACAAATCGAAAAAAACTTTTCCACACTTGTGGAATTAGATCTCGTTAGCTTGCCCGAAAAGTCTACATTTTCTCTCTATTTCTGATTTGTCGAGATCGCGCAAGGTGCACGGCAAAGAGCATACGTAGCCAAGAAAAACCCTTTTCCTTTCTGTTTCTGATTTGCCGAGATCACTCAAGGTGCACGGCAAAGAGCATACGCAGACGGGAAAGCAACAATCCGAACCTAAAAAAATCTAATAGTAAAAAAATGATAAAATATGAGATTTTTTTCTTTTAAAAATAAAAAATAAAAAATGGCGTCACTGTAACATTATACCTTCAGATCTGATGAAATACGTGTTTCTGGAGCAATCGGGAACTGTTTTCGATCAAACGAAAACTATTTCCCAATGGAAATGACACTCTGGACGCAATAGAACACCCCCCACAGCCCAAAAATGCACAGAAATACTAGAAACAAAAACCCTTTCGAGTTTCGGCAACAACAGTTCAAGATCTAGATCATAACCAGAAGCGGCTCTTCATAAAAGCTCTAATACCATGTTCGGGTACACAGGGTACTACCAAAGGACCGAACACCAAGAGAAACCACTTCACAAAAATAGATCACAGATCAACACACCGATGTTTTGATGTGGTTTAAACCCTCTTAAGGGAAACACTCCACGGCCCCAGCCAAATAGCTTCTATGGGACAATTTATTATGCAAAGAAAGAAAGTTACAAATGAGCTTCTCATAATCAATCAACTAAACAATGACCCTCCATGCTCTTTAAATAGAGATCATGGACCAATCGGGTGCTAAGCCACGGATCAAGGTTAGGTATGATCTAAGAGAAGTTGAGCCGTCGGATCACTCTATGTCGGGAACATATCGTGACCGTCGGATTAAGTATTTACAAATGCATACTAATGCATACTAAAGAAACACACTATCTCTAACGGATATATTA
Organism: Larix kaempferi; assembly: GCA_027924585.1. NCBI lineage: Eukaryota > Viridiplantae > Streptophyta > Pinopsida > Pinales > Pinaceae > Larix > Larix kaempferi. The sequence continues at coordinate 4,470,809 of BSBM01000071.1, forward strand.
CACAAGTTGATCTTAACTAACTCCTAAGTGTCTAAATACCCTAACATGATGTTAGTGGTAAGGCCAAATGAGGCCAAACATGAGTAAAAAAAAGATTTGCGGCTAGGAAAGCAATGTTGGTCTTAGTATAGGGAATAAATAGTGACACTCTGGAGAATCAACACACAATTACCTAGATGGAATCATGTTTATGGAATGTTAGAGGTAAACCACTAAGAAAATCAATGGATATGGATTCCCAGGGACAAGATGGAATGGGAAACGGTTGATACATGCTAAATTTGAGGTTGATGGGTTTATGTTAACTACACAAGGAGCAAGATCAGATGAAATGTTCCACTTGATGAGACATGAAAGGTCAGAAGAAATGGCCATGTAAGTGTTATAGATTCTCAAGGGCCTTAAAGTAGTTTCCATATGAATAAGCAAGATCCTCTTGTATCAGAATGAGATAGTCCTCAGTAGATAGAACACATAACTAATTAAGCTTATGAAACCACCCATCCTAGATATGGTAATCCCAAAATAGAGTCTAATTCACTATAGTAGGGGTTGCAGAGCTACCCAAATCGCACCAAATAAGGGATCTGAAGCATAAAGAGGCTTCCAAGCCTCATATTCAACACAACAAACTATCGATATCTAAAGCACTTGAGTGGGAGGACTGCTAAGAATATTTGTCATATGATTGGAAGTTCCCTTCTTATATTTGATGACCAAGTGGAATTGTTGAATATGAGTGGACCACTTCATATGGTCTTGTTCTTGAATCTTGGTTTGTGAATTAATGAAAATCGAAGGATGGTGATCGATGTGCAGTGTGGTCTCCTTTCTTGGAATGTAATGGTGCCACTATAAAATTCATTTTCATAGGTGTTGCAGTTTCCTTTAGCATTCGATAATGTCGAAGTTGCATCAAAATCGATGACTTTCCAACTGCGATGCAGATCAGACATCCTTCATTAAGAAACAATGGACCCCATTGTTTGCTCGCGAAGGTGAGGAAACTTCTCAGTCAATTCAGTAATAGAGTACCACTTTCCTTGAGATGGGATCTGACCAGCCTTGACAACCTGAAACAAGGGAATTGTGTTTGTCCTTGTATGGCGTACTTGTAGTCCCACAGTGGTGTCCAAAGGAAGAGGCTCCTGAACATCTGGATGGATGTCTTCGGGTTCTACTTTCTGCAAGTTGTTATGTTCCAACAAGGGAGCATGGTATGGTTGAAGTATATCCACATTGAATACATCATGCAGACATAGGCATGCAAGAATGTCAAGCTGGAAAGCGTTTTCACCAATATGTTGAAGAATACCGTATGGACCATAACGCAAAGGTTTCAACTTCTTGAATGGGCCTATGAAGCACTCCTTCTTGAGATGTAACTAGACCTTATCCCCAATTTGGAATGGATGAGGAATACGATGCTTGTCATTTCGGGCCTTATCTTTCTCACTTTCTCTGTGTAACATGTCATTTGCTTGCTTCTGGATGTCACATATCTGATCTCTGAACTTGACTACTTTATCAACTTCTCGTTCGATGTAGTCAGTGTAGCTCGGCTGTGTTGAGGAGCTGATCAAGTCGATAGGTCTGAGATGTCGGGTTTCGGCTAGGGGACCCCCCACATCATGCCTCGAAGTCCCAGAAATGGTGCCAATGTGCCATCTCCAGAGCTAGAGTTTTGCTCATTGAGGGCCATTCCAATTTCGCTCAAGGGGGCCATTTCTCATATGGAATCTCTCGGGCATGCATGGAAACCGTGGATGAGTCCACAATGGAAATATGCACCTATGGGAGCCGACAAAATCCAAGTTCGCTCACTGGTTTGGGTTCTGTGGCACCGGAGCAAATCCTGAAAGTGTCCTTGAATGGACTCGAAGTGCCCGACTAAAATGCCCGTAGTACCCAAACCATGGCTTCGTTCGAGAATCCGTTAATTCTGATGGGTCCGGGATACCAGTTTTTAGCTAGGTGACCCCCCACATCGTGCCTCGAAGTCTTGTAAATGGTGCCAATGTGTTATCTCTAGACCTAGGGTTTTGATCAATGAGGGCCATTCCAATTTCTCTCAAGGGGGGCATTTCTCATCCGGAGGCTCCTGGGCATGCATGGCCACCGTGGACATGTCCAAAATGGCAATATGAACCTATGGGAGCTGATGGAATCCAATTCCACTCGCCAGTTTGGGTTCCGCGGCCCCAGAGCAAATCCTCAAATTGTTCGTGAATGGCCCAGGGTGCCTGACTAAAATGCCCGTAGCACCCAAACATGGCTCTGTTCGTGAATTCATTGATTTTGATGGGTCTAGGACACCGTATTTAAGCTAGGGAACCCCCCACACTGTGCTTCATTGTCCTGAAAATGGTTCCAATGTTCCATCTCCGGAGCTATTGTTTTGCTTAGTGAGGGCCATTCCAATTTCACTCACGTGGTCCATTTCTCATCCGGAGGCTCCTGGGCATGCGTAGCCACCGTGGAAACATACATTGTGGACGTGGCCATTGTGGACGTGTCCACGGTGGCCATGCATGCCCGGGAGCCTCAGGATGAGAAATGGCCCCCTTGAGCGAAACTAGAATGGCCCTCATTGAGCAAAACCCTAGCTTCAGAGATGGCACATTCGAACCATTTACAGTTCTCAGAGGCATGGTGTGGGGGGGAACTATATCAACACCACGCCCCAGGTCCATCAGAATCGGAGGATTCGCGAACGGAGCCACGGTTTGGGTGCTACGGGCATTTTAGTTGGGCACCCCGGGGCCATTCACGGACACTTTGAGGATTTGCTTCAGGGCCACATAAACCAAACCGGAGAGTGGAATTGGATTTTTTCAGCTCCCACATGTGCGTATTTCCATTGTGGATGTGTCCACGGTGGTCACGCACACCCGGCAGCCTCCGGATGAGAAATTACTCCCTTAAGCGAAATTGGAATGGCCCTCATTAAGCAAAACCCTAGCTCCGGAGATGGCACATTGGCACCATTTTCGGGACTTCGAGGCACTGTGTGGGGAGACCCCTAGCTTAATCCCAACATCCTGGACCCATTGTAATCGATGGATTCACTAACAGAGTCACGGTTTGGGTGCTATAGGAATTTTAGTCGGGCACCCTAGGGCCATTCATGGACACTTTGAGGATTTGCTCCGGGGCCATGGAACCAAAACTGGTGAGCGGAATTGGATTCCGTTGACTCCCACAGGTGCATGTGGCCATTGTGGATGCATCCATGGTGGCCACGCATGCCCAAGAGACTTCGGATGAAAAATTTCCCCTTGAGCGAATTGGAATGGCCCTCACTAAGCAAAACCCTAGCTCTAGAGATGGCACATTGGCACCGTTTCTGGGACTTCGAGGTTAGGTGTGGGGGGCGGCCTAGCTGAATCCCGGCATCCTGGATCGATCGGAATCAACATATTTGTGAACGGAGCCATGGTTTGGATGCTACAAGCATTTTCGTCAGGCACCCCAGGGCCATTTAGGGACACTTTGAGGATTTGCTCGGGGGCCACGGAACCGAAACCGACGAGCGAACTTGGATTTCGTTGGCTCCCACAGGTGCATATTGCCATTGTGGACGCATCTACGGTGGCCACGCACCCCCGCAAGCCTCCGGATGAGAAATTCCTCCCTTGAGAGAAATTAGATCACCTCTCTTTCACATTTGTGAAGACCTGTGATCACTAAGGTTACTAATATCTTGTTCTAACACTAAGGCCATTTCCCTAGTAGAACACATGGAGAGCAAAGCTAACACCTAACATGATTTGGATGTCAACACTAGAGGAGAACTCCAATTACAATGATATATAGAATAAGGATTTATTCCTTCTCATACCATCAATATCACACTATTTTATTTGTAATTAGCTTCATGGAGGAATTCACTCTGGTTCATGAAAACACCCCTAGGAGGATATCTGAAGTCTAGGGAGGACAACTTGGATTGATCTTGATCCTTCTGAGATTATAGGGTTACATTCCTTGGAGGTTTATGATTAGTGTTTTTTGATGAAACCCTAGGTGCATTTTCTAAATAAGAAGAAGAGAAGGAGATGTATTGCATTGGATGACTTGTTTTAGTGATTCATGAAATGTGTCCCTACATTTTCTGTAATGCTCATCTTGCCATCGCGCTACATGCACATGTTGAACATACCGCTCTGTTTTCTTGTAGAACTCCATAAAGAAGTCACATACCCGTACCTATTACCATGAAAACAAGGGAAATATTACAATGTGTCCTTTGGAAAAATGTATATGTCATAAATTGAAGGTATAATATGAAAAACATGTAATATTCATTTGTACCTATGACTTCACTAATGCAATCTTTTTACTTTTCCTGGCACTGTCTAATTGATAGGTTACGTACTTGAAGCTCTACCTCTCCATTCCCATCCTGCCAAATTTGTGCTCCTCGCTTTCATGAATGCAACGGTTCAAAATAGAAAACCCAATGCACCTAGAACATGTCCCATATAGACACGATTTTTCATAAAAATTTTGTCCTCAGGGCCTTGGACACATGATGTTGTGGATAAATTCTCTTGATGCATTCGGTGGTAGTATGAATTCATTGCAACCCTGCACAATGTTAGTACACAAATCACAAAATATATGTTTATATGTGTCTTAATAATATTCATATTCTACTGGGTATCTACAACAACAGGTGTTCCGATCAATGGATATACAAATGTACCATGGTTTTCATTTCTCAAAGGAACTTTGGCCCAGGTTCAGTTGTGTGTGCTCATTCCTGAATCTATCATAGAGTTCAGTCTGTGTGGTGTTAAGGAAGTGTTTAACATGGGGTTCAAGTTCAGTAGAACCTTTTCTTAGCTTTATCACGTCTCTTTGGTTTGATGAAGGTCTGGTGTGATCATGCCAAGAATTTTGTACTAACTCCTTAACAACATCAATTAGCTTCCTATCTCCACGAGGCAACCTATAAAAAAATACCAACAATCGTTTCACCCGAAGTGTCAAGATTTTTTCTTCTAATAGAGTACTTTTTAATAGTTTTTATATTTATTTAAGTATGTGAGAAGTGCGTGATTGTAGGCGACGTTGTCTTGTGGACTTGCTTACAACTGATTCCGCTAACACAAGACGAGCCGCACATAGATATTTTGTACGAGACGTCTTCCCAATCTCATTAAATGCAGATTGGAGATTTCTAACAATATGACTGCTAGGCTTTGAAATTGTAACCATATTTATGCCCAAAATTCTCCTAACAACATCTAAACAATATGACTTTAACAAACATAGAAATAATTGACATTTACCTGCATCACCTTTGGATTCAAAATATTCTTTGACAATTTCGTTGCATTTCCATTCGATAGTGTGTTTTTCCAACTTACCTTCAAGGCCCGATAGAGAACTTTCATCCACATGAATACGTCTAGGAGTTTTTCTTCTTGCACTGGACAGTCGAGGTAGGGAAGGTGGACATGGGACATGAATACCAGAGCTTGTTTGTTGTGGTGCTTCGTTCACACATTGGGCCATAATGAAAGTGTGCTCGACATGGTTGTGGTCTTCTTGGAGAGATTGCATATTAAGCACTGCTTGTATGTCCATCTATACACATGCAACATCTCTTAATATTCCTATGTCGTGAGGAACTTTGGCATGACTCGTTGATGGATTATTGGTTGGAGATTGTGTTGATGTTGGAATTTGAGTTGGGTTCGTTGGTCCCATCTATAAAAGTCTCTTTAACAAAACTATGAGGCCTACCTCTGCAAAAGAAACAACAAATAAGATATCAGTTCCATTATATAATGAACTTGACACATTCCAACATAACTTACTACTTTACAAATTAACACATACAACTACAGACAATGTTGGTTTATTTGTGTCTGAATAAACATCATTATCCCTTACAATTCCAATGAATTTAGATGATGGTTGGTCAAGTGTAGAATGGAGAAACTACTATCTTGCCTAGCTAGAGATGCTAGAGATGCCTTGGGAATAGTTTGATAGTTTTTCTACATCAAATAAGGTAAAGAGAATAAGTTTACTAATTACATAATGAGTAGGTTTCAAATTCCCCCAAGGAAGGAGAATTCAATGAGGCAGAGGCAAGTAGTCAAGCTCAAAGCCACGATATTAAAGAAACTTTATGATAAACATACCATGAAGATGAAAGCATGGAAAAACTTTCATCAACTAATCAATATCGACCCTCTCCCATGATTTCTTCTTAGGATTTTATTCAAATTGAAGAGGCTCAAGAGAGAACCTCATCATAGATGGGAATGTGTGGGGGAGGAATAGTTTGATTGTTTATGCTATAGGTTTTTCTATGGTGTACAATGTGTAAAATATGGAGGTTTATTAAACCATTTATTTGTATTTTTTTCAAATGAAAAAGAGTTTATGCTAGAGATGCCTTGGGAATATTTTGATAGTTTTTCTACATCAAATCAACATAGCATGACGATGAGAACATGGAGAAAATTTCATGAGCTAATCAATATGGACCCTCTCCCATGATTGCTTCTTAGGATTTTATTCAAATTGAAGAGGCTCAAGAGAGAACCTCATCCATACCATCCTTGTGTGAAATAAAAATATATTCATGGTAATAATTATTGGTTTACATTGCATACTTCATCTTGTCTAGTGAATATGAGTTTTTTTAGATGTGAACTTGGGAATTATTCTTGTCAAATTCATTGTTCTCTATGTATGGATATTGTTGTAGGCATATGATAAAAACAAAAAGGCATGGGAGAATCTCAAATCTTGTGAATGAAAAGAATTATTTACAATTCACCATACTTATAGAAATGATCTCCACTTGCAATGGAAATTGGTAGCTTGAATGTATCCACTAAATTCCAAGACCACTAAAGATGTTTGTTAGATTACAAGAGTGATTTTGTGTGCAATAGATTAATGAGTGTCGAAAAGATGAATGAATGTGAGCCAATAAGCAACCTGGAAGAGCTTGAAACCCAGGAAAGACAGAAAACCCGTGTTTTTTTGTAGCATTCCCGGGAACATAAAACCTTTTTTTTTAAAACTAGAAGAAGACATGCGCATGCAACGTTTAAATGCGTGAATGTGTGTTTGTAGCGCATACGCGCTAAAACACACACACACACCCCTGCATAACGTTTACACCATTTATTAACCAACATTACACCATTTAATTCCAAACCTTCCCCCACTTCGAAAATATTTGCATACATTGGACTATACTTCAAAAGTGGATAAATGAATGGCTAAAGAGAGGGGGGTTAAGGATTATAGGGATTTAAGGGTTTAAAAATTAAGGCATAAGGTCTTAGCTATTTGGACTTTAAGAATTGTGGGTTAGGTTGTTTAGGAGTTAGGGTTGTGAGATTACATGTTGAATGGTTCAATGGTTTAGGGGTTAAGGGATGTAGTGATTTAGGGAGAGTGAGAGGTAGAGAGAGATAGAAAGATGGGATATGGGAGAGATAAAGAGCTAGAGACCATGGGGTTAGGGGGGAGCAGTAGCATCCCACGTCATACTTGCAAGGGTCGTGCCTAGTGCAACGCTACACGATATTTGAAATGTAAACATGCTTAGAGGGTGAAAGAAGAGGATTGAGACCTAAATGAACGTTTCATAACTCACGAGCTACGATATGGGGATGAAATGATTTGGGCCCTGGGCCCTAAATCATTTCGATATGGGTGTTTTTCACACCAAAGACAACCCATATGGCCTCAAACATGGACGAGTAAGGAAATAATACAAAAAAACCCTCTCGTAATTCCAACTTTAAAAAAAAATTATAAGGGGCCCCTGGATTATCCCTAGCAGGGTGTTGTGGTCACAACAGTGGGATACATGACCCATAAGTAGGGTTTGTAAACTGAAACAAGGACTCTAATCCCTAAATGACCCTCTCAACCTCAAGTGCCATGAACAAAACCTAAAAGCCACAATGGAAGCCCTCTATAAGGTGACATTGGAAACAAAGATGAATGCGAGTGTCATTACAATGTCTTGGGAATCATGTCCGACAATTAAATGAGAGACTTTATCAATAATGTTTTCTTCTTGGGCATATGGCCACCATTAATTGTCCAATGTAGATTATCCCTAACATGATTTATGCACTGTAGATGGTAACCATAGTCTTGGTAGAAAAACAATAGCCTCAAGCCTTTGGCCATGGTTTAGGGAGGGAAATAACAATCTTAGACCCGAAACATGCTTTGTCAAGATCAAATGCAGTGAATGCATCCTCAAACTACCATGCAAGACCATGGGTATGTTGCCAGGCCTTGAACATCGTAAAAGAATGAAAACAGATTCCTTGAGATCTTATTGAGGCATACTGAGCTCAATTGAATTCCACTTGAGACTTAATTGAAACTTCTTTACCTCAAACATCATCAATAACACATAGAAGCCATGACACTAGCCCTTTACAAGGATTCTTTTGCATATAAATCAAATATGGCTGCCATTATGATGTCTTGGGCATCAAGGATTTATCTTGGCTCCTTAACCATGGCTAGAGGAGGGAAACAAGAGCCTCTAACACTAACTCTTACTTCTAGGGCACAAACACCATGAATGAGTCCCTGCACCACTACATATGAAATATATAGGGTATTAGTAAACTTCAAGTGTGTTATGTGTGCCATGACTAGGTTGGTTGTGAATCAAAAATGGGTGTCAAGGTTTGACCAAGGTATTGTTACACCCAAAATCTACTCATCATAAGATTCAGTGTATACACCCCTGAAGATATCTTGACTAAGTGATCAACCAGGGAGGATTTGTACCCAATTGTGCTAAGTTTTGAAGGGTCGTTGCAGGCTGCACATGAGCAACGTGCAACGTCACACCTTGCCCCATTACAGGGTGTGACGAAGTCAGTTAGATGGAAAAAATAGCTTCTTCGAGGTCCTTCTCGAAGCTTACTGACTTGGGACCCTATCCCTAACCTCTTGGAGGAGCTGGCACTCGGTTCCTAATACTTTGGAGAGATCCCTTAAGCCTCTCCTACCATCTCTCAACCTATCCTATCCATACCCTATCCACTTAGTCCTATATGAATGAAGCTCAATCCCATCCCAAAGGGAGGAAGTCTATGGTATCTACATGTTGGTGAAATCACACTTGGAACATCTCCACTCACCTATTGGAGAACTGATACTTCCCTGGAAGGATATGGAAATTGGCTTTGTTGGAGAAGGGCTACAGCATTAAGCCTTGGTTGTAGTTCTATATCTCTATTATGTACTTCCCTCTTTTTACAGTAATACAAATGCTTTCCAATATTGTTCATGTGTGCAATGATATTGAGTAGTCTACCTACTTAACTGTTTACTTAGATCTCTTATTGTATAGTTTCCTTTTACTTGTTTCTCTTGTTTCTTGTCTTGACAGGCCTTGTAGCTTGGATCTAATGATCGTGGGATGTGGAGTAGTATTCAGGAGAAAGGATTGCGAAGTGAAAGGTAAGAAATCTAATACTCGATCCTTAAGTAGATCTAGGAAATGCATTCGTAGTCTATTCTATTTGTTCTAGACTCACATTGAGTTAGGGAGATCCTGCTCGCGTCCAGTTGAGTGGATTGTTCGATAACAAATTTGGCGACCATACTAGGGAGTATAGAATTTGGTCAGTAGTTGTCAGTCTGAGAGTTATTTTCAGTTGATTGCTTGACACAAGCCTTTTCATTTTTTCCATTTACTTCTTGAAGTTGATTTCACTATTAGATCTTCATATTGAAGACTCTGATCTGCTTCCTCTGAGTTTATATGACTCATTCCCAAACCATTCCATGGTTCATTGTTGAGAGATCTGATTCATTTTTGAATTTAGACTTCGCTTGTCGAACCTGGGTAGTGGGAACAAAGCGACATTGTGTCATTTCTGGCCTCTCTTCTTTACCTGTTAGTTGCTCGTCACATCCCTTGCATTGGTAAACTGTGACATCGTCTCACTTCCTGTGTAGGTAAACCATGACGTCGCACTGTGTACAAGAATAGAGTGTGCCGATTTGTCAAAATTTGGCATGCAGGAATCTCCTCTCCATTTGACAGTCTGGACTTTAGTTTACTGTATGAACTCCCTCTCTGCTGCAAGATCCAGCTAGGGATCCCACCTATGATTTGTGTTTTGAAAGTTTGGTTTTTTTTGGATTGATTTTTGGTTCCGTTTTGGACAAGTTTGAAGACTGGTAGTGGTGAATACTCTTGTCTCCTCCACCTTCATCCACTCACCCTTTCATTCCCTTCCTTCCATCCCTAATCTGATCATTACATTAGATCAGCTTCCAGACCTCGTTTTCATCATTGTTCGAGCTTTGCTTGCTACTGCTTGATTTTGAGTTAAGTGTGCCTTTCAGCTTGATTGAGTGCTTGTCTTTTCTTGAGTTTTCTAAGTGTACTAGTGCTACAAGTAGTGTTTTCTTTTTAGTCATTTAGATCTGAAAGCTCAATTGCCATCAAGTTTACTCTTTGATACATCCATTGAAAAGTTTAAAAGTGCTGCTTTCCCATCATTTCTTAAGCATTATTGAAGAAAATTGTTGTGCATTGGAACGTTTTCGTTTGTGTTTTGGAAAAATTGAATGAATGTATGATCTATTGTGTTTTTTCTCGAATTATGAATCGCTCATTTTCTTGAAAGACTCAAAGTACGCTTTGATTTTTGAAAAATTGATTCCATGCTAAGGAAAGATATATGCATTTTAAATTTTTGTTGCTTTTAGACCATTGAAAGTGAAATTGAAAAACTTGCATATTCCATTTCAGAATCCTCTCTTTTCATTACCTAGTGTCGTTTTGCTTTGAAAAGAAAAACAAAAGGAAAATGTTGTGATTTGGATAGTAGTGTTGTAATTTTTGTGTTTCGTTGAAAAAGGAAAAGAATACTTTCATAGTCAAGTTTTGTTTGAATTGGGATTGTGTTGCATTGTGTTGTTTTGGAAATCTCAATGGAAAGAAAAAGATTTCTCCTTCCCATAGATAGAATTCATTGAAAGAAAAAAATATTTCATGCATGTGGCTAGGGCTTGCATTATGCTTCCGATTATGTACTCACCTTATGCATTCACCTAACCGTCCAAGATAAAATTAACGGTAGAACTAGGTAAATTTTTTAGCAACTTGTGTGTAAGTTAGAGACATGTTCCGACGTTGTTAAGCGTGGCAACTGTCGTTATTTTCCAGCACTGTATCCTGGGGGTATTGTAGTCTTCCACGTACTTATCGGTATATCGAGATCCTTCACGTATTCACCAAGTACCATAATCCGTACTTGGCGTATATCGAAGGGTGTATCACGTACTCGGTAGTATATCGGAAGGTCTCTTGCCGAATGGTTGTGTATTAGACAACACCACTACGGATTTGAGCTCCCATGTACCTTGCGTATATCGGGAGACACCACTAGGATTCCTGAAACCAACTGAGCTAACCATTTGGCCGTCTTGGCAAAGCAATACATCGAGAACAGAACTCGGGGAGATTAGCATGCACGTACTGTCCAGGTAATCGGGTATGCAGGAAAGGGTACGGTCCCAATCCTCCTTGTCACGTCATATTGTTGGACCCTGTAGTATATCGCGGTTTGCGATGCCTTGATAATCCCATGAGGTTCTAGAATTTTGAATCCACTTTGTCACATAAGTCTGCTTGTTGCCTTAGTTTGAGTAGGTTTTTTTGGACTACTTTTCTTTTAGCATAGACTTAGGAGAAACATTGTTTCAGCCATCCTGGCTGATTGTCCTGACGCTCTGGTGGATTTTCCCTGGAGAAGATCCCGTAGGATATTAAACTTATCACCTGAATATCCCCTTAATCCGGAGGTTATTTCGAGGGTAAGAATGGATCAGCGTAACGTGGTCGTAGTTAATGAAGTGGAAAACCCCACTCTAAATGTTGGAGGACTTTTGTTTCCACAAAACCCTCCGGATTCACCTGCCTCTCATCCACCGTAGGATGAAGGAGCGTAAATCCCCGCTTCACAAGACCTTTCTCCCGTCATCCCGGGAGAACCTGGATCGCTGGAATGGATAAACCGACCCCAGGATGACCCTACAGCAACTGTTGGTCCTTCAACATATTGGACCTCTTCTACAAACCACCCAGTGGCTCATTTTTCCATCGCATAACCACCTAGTGGGACTACTCTAGACGACCCTTTAGCCTACTTTCGTGGCCAATTAGCTCACTTTTGTTCCAGGGCTGAAGAGTTTCGGCAATCAAGTCTCCAACGAAGGATTAAATACCCATTGTTACCCCCTTACCGACCCGTCCCAGATATCCGATATCTTTTGGATCACCGGAACAATTTTCCCACCACGAGACCACTAATAAGACTAGTCAACCCTCACAAGAGTCCATTCTTGCACCTCAAGTGAACCAACTGGTGGAAGGACAACAGTCCAACACACCTGTTAGTACCACAGTTACTTTTCCAGTTCCTCCCCGACCTCAAAATTTGAGGGGAGGATATTCCATTCCCATGGATTATCCCATCAGTAATGTTATTACTATGGTAGCTAGTCAACAACCTACATTAGTTCAACCTTTGAATAGTGGTCAACCTATTGTGGCTGGGGGGAAAACCCCGTTTCCTAACCAGAGCATAGGCAGTGGAATCCCCAACGGACCTTCCCTTGGACCTCCCCAACCCGCTAGACCATGCTCCATGGTATTATCTCATGTTGGGGGCCCATCCAATGTAACCCTACCCTCATGGATTCAAGCATATCCAAGTTCTATTAACCCTGCGCCGGGCCAATCTAATCCCGAAAATGCACCATACGGGATACCTTATCCCGGGAATCCATACACTCTATGGGGGAAACAACCTGTGTTGCAACACGGACCCCAACCCATTGTCCCTCAGGTACCACCACCCCCGATCATCCCTTCCCCACCTCCTGTTGGAGGTGGTGGGCCCCCACCTAACCTTGATGGAGGCCCACCTCATTTTACCAACAATATCCCTCACCCTTCCGGCGGTGGCGGGAATGGTCCATCGCCCCCTCCCGGTGGAGGCAGCGGGGGACCGCCTTATCATGGTGGAGGAGGACATTTCCCTTTGGGTGGCAGAGGTGGTCCACCACCCCCTCTAGGCAGAGGCGGTGGAGGACCTAATTACTATGGTGGCATCGGTTGTGGTCGAGACCCTCATCCTTCCGGCGACGGAGGTGGTGGGGCCCCCCATCCTTTTGGCGGCGGAAGTGGTCCACCACCCCCTCCAGGCGGAGGCAGTGGTGGGCCACCTCATTATGGTTATGGACCCTCACCTCTCGGTGGTGGTGGTGGACCTCCACCCCCTCCTGGTGGTGGCGGTGGACCTCCACCCCCTCCTGGTGGTGGAGGTGGACCCCCACCTTATTGGAATGGACCACCTTATGGTGGAAGACCCCCTTACAGTCTAGGCGGCACACCCCCCTATGGCCAGTTTCCTCCTAGTACACCTTATGGTCATACCGATACTTACATGCCTTATCTGTATTATCAATACGCATAGCCTAACACGTAGCTGGCATTCCTGGCTACTTTGGACCTGCCTGACCTATCTCGTTTAACCAACAATCCTATTTGCCACAGATCTAATTGGCCACCAATTCCGGTGAAACTTCCATCTGATATCCCCAAATTTGATGGCAAGCCGGGTGAAGACCCTAAAAACCACGTGATGACATATCACTTATGGTGTTCATCTAATTCCTTAATGGACGATTCAATCCATCTTAGATTGTTTCAAAGGACTCTCACCGGTTCGGTTACCAAGTGGTACATTGAGTTGCCACCCCACTCTTTTCCTGATTTTGGTTCTCTTGCCATGAACTTTTTGAGACATTTCCAGCTGCCCATACGGTATGAAACTGGTACTGAGCTTTTAACCTCGCTCCGTCAGAATACCGCCACTCATATTTTGGATCATATCCACGAGTGGCGAAGGAGACGATGTCTCATTAAAGCTCCTATTCTAGATCAGCTCCTAGCAAATTGGTTTACAAAATCCCTCATCCCTACCATAGCAAGAGATGTTGCCATGCGAGGTGCTGTCACCGAAGAACAAGCCATCGCAAGTGCCCATGTACTAGACTTAGTCTACACTCAATCTGACACTTTGTTTGATATTCTTCCTGATGCACCCCGTGACATTAATGACCCTGCAAAACCACATAAGGGACTCCAAACTGATGGAATCATTGGTTCCCTTAACACCCAGCCTGCTTCTAGCACTGTTGGATCATCCAACCTTCACAGTTCCTCACCATTACCGACTTAAGATGGCCACAACACCATCAAATCCACCACTTTTGCTCTAACTGAAGAGGTGAATTCTATCCAATCAGCTTCATCTCAGAAGTTTGGCGGTAAAAAGAAGAACAAAGGGAAACCCAAAAATTCTTCCGCCCAGCAGGAACAAAAGAGCACTCCTAACGATACCAAGCAGAAATGGAAACTAAAGTATCCTTGTTTACTCTGTGGAGATGACCACTTCTCCAAAGAATGTCCCCATAGAGACGAAGTACAAAAGTTTCTTCAGGGTAAACCAACTCCCGTATTCCTCAATGATCCGTTTCCTACTCAGAACCAGCAGATGATTGCTCAACCCCCCCATCCCAAGGGGAACCATCCAATACCGCGCATGTTCTCATGGTGCGTAACGAGACGATCAATTTGAACACTTGCTCGTGATCTTGCGAATTGGTCCCTTCGAAGGAATCCATTGGAAGTAATGCTGAAAAAGCTTCTGACTCCTTAACTGATGTCACTATACCATCAACTTCTCTCACCATTGAGAAGCCATCCTTAGACTCAATATTGCGACCGCCCAATAGTATGATTCGAAAAGCTGTTTTCAATCCTAACACTCGGGCGGCACAAAATTACAATATCGTAGAAGACTTGGCACAAGCTTCTTGTGCCATTTCTACCTTGGAAGTTTTGCAGAATTGTCCTAATCAACGCAAAACTCTCCTTGCAGCCATCGGTGTAGTTGACCCCGATTCTTCGAATACCATCACATTCCGACTTGACCACTTCAAGCCGAGGCTCTTCCACCAACTCGCATTCCAAGTTTCTACAAACATTGCTGGGAAGATTGTCCATCGTACCCTTTTAGATGAAGGCACCTCCACTTCTGTCATGTCGATCGCATGTTGGAGAGCCATTGGCTCCCCTGAATTGAATCGTTCTCCTACCACGTTGAAAGCATTCGACGGGCGTGGCTTTCAACCTCATGGGATCTTACAAGCTCTTGCAGTTAAGTTGGGTGGAAAGACCGTAACTGTTAACGTGGAAGTGGTCTCGGCCCCAATAGATTATAATCTCTTGCTTGGTTGCAATTGGTTTTACGCCATGCACGCGGTAGCCTCTTCAGTCTTCCGCATAGTACAATTCCCCCACCAAGGACAAATTGTTACTATCAACCAATTAGATTTTTGCACACCAGACGCTACTACTCATCCTGGTGACCATGTTCCTTCCTTTGGACAAATGTCAAAACAGTATGAGAGTATAGGGGTTGGCCTTTTGAAAGATTCATCTCTCATGGGCATTTTTTCGACGACGGACCCCCCTAATCATGTCGCTACGGTGAACATGATCTCCACAGAGATTTTATCTCACTCTACCGATACTTGGCTTGTACCGGATGAAGCCACAACACACTTGCTTGGAGATATAATGCCTCCTTCACCCACTGAATGTATTTACGAGGCTATCCAATCAGCACCGGAGGACCATTTAACCATGGCCTCTCCATCCTGTTCTCTACCATGGATGTCATCTCTACCTGATCTCTTACTTCAGACTTTTCATTCAGACGAGTCCATAATGGAAGTCATGAATGTTGACAACGGTTCGTGGGATGATCTCCACCATAGGTCATCTTTTCTTCCTCCTTTGAAGTACATAGAGGACAACATCCACACCCTCTTCTCACCAGACATCTACCTGTTCCCTCATTCCCCCATTCTTACATGTCTTACGGACACGGAGGGCAACTTGGCCAACATTGAACCAACCACCCTGGTAGACATCTCGGTGAAACCTGGTATAGTGGAACACATTCGCATAAGCCAGAAGTGTTCCCCTAAAGAAATAGCTACTGGCACAACGTTATCCAAGCAATTTCGAGATGTATTTGCTTGCACCTATGAGGAGATGTCCAGGATAGACCCCGCGATTGTTTTTCATGAAATAAAAACCTATCCCAGCGTCAAACCTGTATGCCAAAAGTTGTGACTGGTACACTCTTGGAAGATGGCGGCAATCAAGGCTGAGATTGAAAATCTCTTAAAGGCTGGTTTTATTTATCCTGTCCCATTGACAGATTGGGTCTCAAACGTCGTCCCTGTGAACAAAAAGTAGGGTACCATTCGCGTCTGTGTCGATTATCAAGACCTTAACTGGGCTTGTCCAAAAGACAACTACCCAACCCCCTTCATCGACCAGATTATCGACAATTGTGCTAGAAGCGTCATCTTCTCATTTATGGATGGATTTTCTGGTTACAACCAGATTGAGATCAACCCCGCCGACCAACACAAGACGGCTTTCATCTGCCCGTGGGGAACATTTGCATACCGCAAACTCCCATTTGGCCTTAAAAATGTTGGCGCCACATTTTAGCGGGCTGTGTCGTATGCCTTCCATGACATTAAGGACTTTGTGGAACCTTACCTAGACGATCTCCCTGCTCACTCAAAGCAGCGCGAGTTCCACATTGATCATCTGATGGCCATTTTCCTCAGATGCAGACAGTACAATATCCGTCTGAATCCTCATAGGTGTATCTTTTGCATTGAGTCTAGACCCCTCTTAGGATTTATCGTTTCGAAGGATGGGATCCGCATTGATCCCTTAAAGGTGGAGGCCATCATCAACCTGCCACCCCCGACTGATGTGACAGAACTTCAAAGTCACCAAGGGAAGGCGACTTATTTAAGACATTTTGTTTGCAATTTTGTGGAGAAGACTCAGGGGTACATGAGACTGCTCAAGAAGGACATCCCATTCATTTGGGACGACCAAGCTCAAAAATCATTCGACAGTATCAAACATGCCATCACGCATGCCCCCGTGCTCCAACAACCTAATTATTATCGAGATTATATCTTATATCTCGCTGCTTCTTCTACCACTATCGCCATGGTTTTGGTACAAGAGGATCAAAATGCCCAGGAACATGTAATTTACTATGTAAGTAAGGGTCTTGCTGACACTAAAACTAGATATTCACATGTCGAAAAACTCGCATTCGCGGCGGTCATCGCCGTCCAAAAAAGCCACCACTATATCTTGCTCCGCACCACCACCATCATCGCAGAATCGAACCCCATGTACCACGTCTTGACACATTAGGTGCTTGGGGGCAAGTATTCATGCTGGATCGTGATACTACAAGAATTTGATCTTCTCTTCGAGAAAGCCAAGTCAAAAAAGTCTTTGCTATTTGCTGAGATGATCTGTGACCTTCCCTGTCCTGATGCAGATATTGAGCACAATGACTCTTTTCCGGATGAATAATTGTTTTTCATCAATTCGACTGGTCCATGGTATGGAGATATCTCATTATATCTTCAAACCCAATGCTACAACCTTCAACTGTCTTGTGACGACCGTCGTAATATACATCACCATGCGAAGTATTATTTAATCATCAATGATACTTTGTATTGTCGTGGCATTGATTCAATTCTTCGACATTGTCTCACTCACGATGAAGCTGAACGTGTTCTCAATGACTGTCATGCTGGGGCATGTGGCGGTCACATATCTGGGATGGATACAGCCCAGAATATTTTGTGCGCAGGATATTTTTGGCCTACTATCTTTAAAGATTGTATTGAGGCCATAAAAAATGTCCTCCTTGCCAACACTTCCATATGAAGAAGCGCACCCATCCCGCCCCATTACACTCGGTTATTGCCGTGGGCCCCTTCGCAAAATGGGGTATTGAATTTATGCATTGTAAGCCTACCTCGGCCGAGGGGCATAGTTACATCATTGTAGCTGTGGATTACTTTACAAAGTGGGATGAAGCTATGCCTACATACCAGAATGACGACAAAACCGCCGCACTCTTCATGTTCTATCATGTAGTAGCGCGGTTCAGAGTTCCTCAGGCAACTGTTACCGATCATGGTTCCCATTTTCAGAACCATATGGTTGATGAACTAAGTGATAGGTTGGGTTTTATCCACAAAAATTAAACACCCTACTACCCGCAGTCCAATGGACAAGTCGAGGCCATTAACAAAGTCTTGAAAACCATGGTCCAAAGGATGGTAGGTACGCAGAAATCCAATTGGCATAACATGCTTTTTCTAGCGTTATGGACCTATAGAACCTCCGTTAAAACTGCCACAGGCTTCACTCCTTTCCAACTAGTGTATGGATTGGAGGCTGTCCTACCTATAGAGTGCAAAATTCCGTCTCTACAACTCATTGTCAAACTTCTTCCTAATACTACTGTTGAAGAAGAACGTCTCCTGCACTTATCAAAACTTAACGAGTCCTGCCGAGATGCCACTCTTGCTAATGAAGTGCACAAGAAACGCATCAAATCCCAATACGACAAGTCAGTTGAACCTCGTATCTTTAACGAAGGTGACCTGGTCCTCACTTATGACCAGAAGCACGACAAACTAGGAGCAGGAAAGTTCGAATCCATGTGGCATGGACCTTACATTGTCAAACGTGTTTTGGAAAAGGGAGCTTACGATCTTGAAGATTATGACAGAATCTATTTAGGTGAACCCCACAATGGGCTTTACCTAAAGAGATACTGTGCCTAAACTCGTCACGCTTAGACTTTCTTATATATACTGTACATGGCGTGTCTTTTGTGTTTTTGTGTGCTGTGACACTTTTATTTTTGAGTGTCTTTAGATCTTGTTTCCACTCCTTATACCATATCCTGTCTATGTCTGTAGATGGAAACATGCTATGGATTCGCAGATGGCGCCAGCCGGCATACCCGTAACCTTGCTTCGACAGCCTGGGTACTATATTCCCCGACAGGTGAGCTCATTAGCTCAGGAGGAAGTTGCCTAGGGTTTGCAACCAAGAACACCGTAGAATATCAGGCAGTAATCGGAACCCTAGCTAACACCATTTCCTTGGGTATGAACCACATTGTCATCCACATGGATTCTCAATTAGTGGTTTCCCATCTTAACAAAGTTTACACCATCCGTGATCCCACCTTACTCCGTCTCTTCAGACGACTATGTCTCCTCGAAAGGTCATTTGAATCTATTTAGTACCGACACATTCCACGAGAGTCAAATACAGTTGCTGACTCGATGGCCAACTTCATTTTGGATTGGTACATCACACACACATAATATTCATAATATGTAAAAGCATTCACAACATGTAAATAATGCAAGGTATAAAAGCAAACATGTAAACAAGATCACATCACTCATCATTTTGAAACACATAATGTATAAATCGCCGAGAATGTCTATATATATATATATATATCACTCAAAAGTAGTGCTAGTACAAAATCTGAAGCACGATGGATTTCAGTGAGTCTCTACAAAATCTGAAGCATCGTAGCTTTCAGTAGTACAAAATCTGAGGCCTCTAAGCTCTCAATACAAGTATAATAGTGTCATCAAGCCTGATGCCTGACCCATACACCACCCCTAGCATGGACAGTCCGCTGTCACTGAGTAAGGAAGCAATCCACAGTCCTCGCTACCTTACAGAGTAGGGCATTGAAACGTACTGATGCTCCAACCCCAAACCTCTGCATAGGTCTCGGAAGGTCATCTACCGCTGGCTCAGAAACCTCTACTATCAATTGGGACAAGTTCCTGTATACCTCCTCCATCTCCTCGATGGCAGCATGAGCACCTGGGGGCACAACTACTTCCCCACCTCTGTCTCTCCTCACCAGAAGGGAAAGTCCTACCGGCCGTACGGGCCCCACATCTGCACACACATGTTACATACTTGTCATCACTGCATCAAAAAAATGATAAATATGGAAAACTAAAAGTACAAGGGTTTTTGTTCTCACCTATGTCACCCCATGCTGCACCCTCAGGTAGCACCAATTCATGATCCTCTCTAAAATCCGTACCGCCGTATGGGAAGTCCTCAACCATGAGTAACTAGCCTTCTAGCCAGCTGAAGAACTCAGGACCAAAGCTGATGATAGGTCCTCCACCATGGTGGGTCATCACCTTACCCCATCTGAGCATGTGGGGATCTCTAGGATCCCTGCCATCTAGTACTAGTTGTGGACGCAAGAGAGGGATCCGCTCCAAGAGGAACGATACCACAATCGATCCATAACCAAAGTACTTGAGCTCTCCCCGCCGACACTTGGTTAGATGAGCTTAGAGTTTTGTGAGGAGACCCTCGCACCATTTGAAAACCATGGGGGACATGCAGTCCTCCGCATAAAGCATCTGCGTCCAAGTAGCCATGTGTGGGGCTTGGCTTCCTGCCACTTTAGTAATAGTAAATAGTATGGTACATAGTGGGTGGCTCGCCACATCCCTAATAAGAATCTTCCCACAGGAAGATCGAGCAAGAGCGGTACAATGCTGTGACACCATGTCATCGACTGTGCGGTCACTGGCCCGTGTTCCAATAAGCGATACATGGTCCCCTCTCCGGGACAAACCTGTGAGAAAATAGATGTCCTCAACATCTAATGTGAGAATGTACTCACCAATCACGAAATGCTGTTGGGCCGCATCCCAACTCTGGAGCATGTGTGATAGCAATGGGATTTGGGATCTCATCCCCTGAATCTCAAAGAACTTGAGCAAACCAAAGTTCCTCAAGGCATCCATGCATTGTGGATCATTTGTAGCTTGTACATCTTCTACTTTGTGTTCTCTTTCCCGCCACTCGAAAACCATGTTGGCTTGCTAGCAACCTGCCAAAAGGGACATTTAAACATTGTTAGATCCTACTTCAACCAAAGCAACTTCTTTTTTTGAGTTCATTCTGATGTTTGGGAAATGAACCTCTTCCATCGCACTGTACTTTTTTATACAGTGCGATGTCGTCGCACTTCACTCATTCAGGACTTGCGCCGAGTCAGTCTCGTCATAGTTCCCGAAAGGGCCAACTGCGACGAGCCGAGAGCGCAATAGCCCTCCATAAATTCATCAAAAAACCCAAAAATTGAACCTAAAAACAAAATCTAATCCACTGGAAAGTTGCTGGATGAAGTTTAGGCTTACCTGCTCCTGACGGTGGGTGAAATGGTGGATCATAGCTCCTGGAATCGGCAAAGGAATTTTTGGCTCCAAATTGGTACTTCTCCTCCCAAATTGGCAAATGAAACTATTTTTGGCCCATTTTTCTATTTGTAGATAGAATGGAATATTCCTTTTCAAATATTTTGATGCTCTTATGCCATTCATCATAGTTTTTGACCATTTTTGTCGTATTTGGGGCTATTTGACACATTTTCTTGTGTCCAGGAGTTGTAAGTAGTCTTTTGTGTCGTTCCTCGTATCACAATGGTCATCACAGGTATGAACACTCCCTTGAACATTTTGTCGTTATTTTTGCAATGGTTAGTTTGTAATCATTGCATGATGATGATTTAACTCTTCGTTTGTTCTCGTACTCATGAAACTATGAGAACAAGTACCGAGTTATGATTTATCATATTTTCAGGCTCGTTAAACTTCCATAGAAAAGGACACCCTCGGAGTCTACCATTAAGCGCTTTTCAAGCTCTCGAAAAATGAAAAGATTGCCAAGCGAACTTGTCGCGTTCATGCTTGTTAAAGTATTTGAATGGTCATCTTCCTGGTGATAGTTTACCCCTTTCTCGAACCAGGAGGCACTAATTACGAAAAAGGTATACTCCAACCAATTATGACTGGAAGAGTCCTCTCTCGCATTGTTTTACCCTTTTTTGGGCAATGAGGCTAACTTTACAAAAAAGGACCATTGGAGTCTTCCTTAGTTCTTTTCAGACTCTCTAAACATGAAATGACGACCGAGTTTACCTTCTATGGACTCGTTAAAATTATCACATTGAAGGGCTCGTCATGGGACGAACCCCTCCTATCCTAGGTTCGGAAAATATTTGGGATTGGACTCATCTATGAGATGAGCTATACCGAGCATCTGGTTACCCTCATCAAACTCGTAAAAAACACATGAGGCACTCATTATTCATGATGGGGAAAAGGGAAAGCGTTTGTGTTACATACCTTGTTAGTGGTAGTATGTAGTTGTTCTTGAACATGGCACTCATCTGCATTTGCATACAACACTTGGATCATCCGTTTGTCCTCAAGTTCCACTTATTTCCTGAGTCTTTTTACTCCTTTGAGTCATTCAAAGAAAAGCTTCCATCATCAGTCGCTTTGAGGATTTGTGTCACACTTGTCATGTCAATACTACCAAGTCATGCCATGCCCATGTTCAAGAATATGTCTATCATTTATCATCTGTAGTCAGTACACACGCCATTACGTTGATCTACTCTGAGTCAGTCTTGCATGTCACTGTACCATCTGATCTACCCTATACATTTTTGTCATGTTTCGTGTCGATTGATGGGGATTCATCATGGCCCTCCTTCGACAGATTCATCCTTGTTTACTTCCATACATCATCCAAGGATTGCATGTAGAAACCAATCAAGTACCTTGGCCCTACATGCCTCAATGGCAGGTTACCTCGCTTTCATCATGAGTTTACATCATTGATTCTTGATCAAAATATTTCATCCTTCGTTCGACTTCAACTCATTTATTCATGCTTGATGATATGTATTGTGATACCTTGGGAATCATTGACATCAATGGTGATCTCCCTCGCACTTGTTAATGGTTTACATCAATGGCCGGTAATCAAGTGGTTTCTACCATGTTCGACGTCAAGACATTTGTAATCGCATGGATAGATTCGTATCATTGTGGGTTCATCTTGAAGACCCTGGGGATTCATGTTTTACCTAGGTTGCGATGGAGTTTGTATTGAGTTATATCACACAGATCCACATTTGTATTGGTCGTGGTAGTGTTATCATCTCATCATGGATCTATGCTTGTGTCTAGTAGCCAATGATTGTGTTCAGTCGGTCATTACTACCATGGATCTGCACTGTATTGGTCGGCAGCCATGTTGTACTTCATATGAGATTGTTAGTTTAGAGTCAGTTGTACTGCAGCAGTGTCCTTCGTCCGACAAGTTTATTGCCATTACTTCTATCAAAGCAATTCACCTGTCTATCTTCAACAACTCCATGCTTTGGGGGCATTCTGTTACACCCAAAATCTACTCATCATAAGATTCAGTGTATACACCCCTGGAGATATCTTGACTAAGTGATCAACCAGGGAGGATTTGTACCCAATTGTGCTAAGTTTTGAAGGGTCATCGTAGGATACACATGAGCAACATGTGACATCGCACATTGCCCCATTATAGGGTGTGACGAAGTCAGTTAGATGGAAAAAATAGCTTCTTTGAGGTCCTTCTCGAAGCTTGCTAACTTGGGACCCTATCCCTGACCTCTTGGAGGAGCTGGCACTTGGTTTCTAATACTTTGGAGAGATCGCTTAAGCCTCTCTTACCATCTCTCAACCTATCCTATCCATACCCTATTCACTTAGTCCTATATGAATGAAGCTCACTCCCATCCCAAAGGGAAGAAGTCTATGGTATCTACATGCTGGTGAAATCACCCTTGGAACATCTCCACTCACCTATTGGAGAACTCATACTTCCCTGGAAGGATATGGCAATTGGCTTTGTTGGAGAAGGGCTACAGCGTTGAGCCTTGGTTGTAGTTCTATATCTATATTATGTACTTCCCTCTTTTTACAGTAATACAAATGCTTTCCACCAATATTGTTCATGTGTGCAACGATATTGAGTAGTTTACGAGCTTAACTGTTTACTTAGATCTCTTATTGTATAGTTTTCTTTTACTTATTTCTCTTGTTTCTTGTCTTAACAGGTCTTGCAGCTTGGATCTGACGACCATGGGACGTGGAGCAGTATTCAGGAGAAAGGATTGCGAAGTGAAAGGTAAGACATCTAATACTTGATCCTTAAGCAGATCTAGGAAGTGCATTGGTAGTCTGTTCTATTTGTTCTAGACTCACTTTGAGCTAGGGAAATCCTGCTCGCATCTGCTCGAGTGGATTGTTCGATAGCAGGTATATGGACAACAATATGCTCCTCATGCCTTAAATGAAGCTTCTCATGCTCAAGCACCGTGAACAACACCTACACATAACCCTTGTGGGGTATCTCTAGCAAATGCAGAGGGATGATTATGATGATGGTATCCCTAGCAAATGATGAGGATGATGATGATGATGGTGATGATGATGACGATGATGATGATGATGATGATGATGAAGACCATGATCATATGATGATGATGATGATGATGGTGATCATGACTAATATCATCATCATAATCATCCTCAGCATCCTCAGCATCATCATCATTGTCATCGTCATCACCCTCTTCCTCATCATCATCATCATCATCATCATCATCGTCGTCGTCGTCGTCATCATAATCGTCATCATCGTCATCACCATCATCATCATCTTCATCATCATCATCATCGTATTCATCATCATCATCATCATCATCATCATCATCATCATGATCCTCATCATAATCCCCAACATCATCATCTTCATCATCATCATCATCAACATCTTCATGATCATCTTCATCATCAACACCATCATCATCATCATCATCATCTTCGTCATCATCATCATCATTGATGATGATGATGATGATGAAGATGATGATGATGATGATGATGATGATGGTGTTGATGATGAAGATGATCACGAAGATGTTGATGATGATGATGATGATGAATATGATCATCATTATCATCCTCATAATCATCCTCATCATCATAATCATCTTCATCCTCATCATCATCATCATCATCTTCATCATCATCATCATCATCATCATCACCCTCTTCCTCATCATCATCATCATCATCATCATCATCATCTTCGTCGTCATCATCATCATCATCATCATCATCATCATCAAGAAGGGGGAATCAAGGTTTGACCTAGAGTGATCCCTTTTAATCATTCCTAGAGTTATGTTGTTGATGAACCAAAATTAAGCACTCCAACTAACTATGGGACAAATCACAAGGTTGGATCCCAAGACAAAACCTAGTAAGTAGGAGGGTTCCCCAAAGGGTCTAGTAGAGTCAAACTAATGATTAAAGTTATAATATTGAAGAGGAGGCAATATCAAGCCCTACTTAAGCACTAGACATCACAAGGAGTTCATACATATAGGGTAAGCTAAAGTGACTCAATAGATATTTATCTTGCACATAACAATGTTTGTATGAAGAGAGAAAAATATCAATGTTAATAATGGGCAGGTCATCTATATCAAGGAAATGGAAGTAGGAAACACCCTAGTACCTCTAAGTAGGTAGGTGTATGTGAATACTAATAAATTCATACACTACAATCATTCTTATGCCTATGTTTTTATTCATTCAATAGGATTTTTGTATGGATGCATATGTGCAATTGAGCTAGGGTTTGGTCAATACAATGTATTCATATTGGTGTGTTGTTTGATTTTTGTTGTAGATTAGGATACCAAATCCCAATAGTTTCCATTTCAAAAAGCCAATAGTCATGCAATTTAGATAGGATTTGGTAAATCCATTGTATTCATTGAATATGATACCAAATCCCAATAGTCCACAACCTAAGTACTAAATAATGCTAAATAGTGCATATGCGTTGTTTAGTGCATGCGTGCATTTAAAATAATGCGCATGTGCCATTTAAATTTCTAAATTTTGGTGGGCAATTCCTTTCCCACCAACGAGGTTGATGGCTTGGCCACTATGGTTTTAGGTTCGGGTTGGCAAACCAAGTGGCTTGGATTGTCTTATAACAAAATACATCTTATTTTATAACTTCTTCTATTTTGAGCATGATTGTGCGTATGCTAAACTTGTCCACAGGTAATGAAATTGCACACACTTGTAGAACTATGTGTCCAGATTCCGAATATGTAATTTTTTATTAAATCTATTATTTTTTTATATTTTTTAATTAATTTTAATTGCACTAACGTCAATCTTACACAAAAAGTAGGTTATTTCTTTCGTCTATAACTTTTGATTGGCTCACCTATTTTGAAAACGGAAAAGAACCCACACAAGTACACACAAAGACCTACATCATTAAAAAAAACAAAGTTCATTGATTATGTTAAGACCATGATGTGGGGGACCAACGCTCGACCTAGTCATTTTAGGGCTTGGATGAATTCATTAATTAAAAAATAAATTAAAATTAACTTAAATAAATATGGAAAAATAGCATTGCACTAGAACGGCATGTTATCTACGATTGTATATAATTTTTTTTACAAAATTCCACCATTCGCATACGAAACCAGGGGACCAACGCAAACATATTCATTATGTTTTCTTAAAAAACTAACACGCCAACCTTAGGAGAACCCCATTTTTTGGGAGTTATACTTAATTTCCATAAATAATATTTATATATTCCGGAAGGTAATGCGATTGATTATGTTTCATTTTCTTACGTTGTATTCCAAAAAATTGTGTAGGTAGCTCTAATATTGCTTTTTGATATTCAGATTTCTATTTTTCTAGAAGTCCATTGCGACTAACGCATCATGAGTGGTCAGCATTAGCTTGCACCAGCCCATAACTTAGTTTAGATTTGAATATGTAATTTTATGAAATTTTTTTATTTGAATTTATAATTTTATAAAAGGAAATACATGTTCTTAATAATTAAAAAGACTCAAAAATAAATAAATTGCAAATTTAATACACTATATACATTATAAAAGTTGAATAGAAGAATAAAATTTTATTAAAAGAATTATATAAATAAATCATAAGTTTAATGTAACATATAAATTTCATAAATTAAAAAAGTTGAACATAAGAATAAACTTGTAAGAAGCATAATTAAAAATTATTTCAATTTTGAAGTCAAATAACAATGCAAGTAGGAAATAATATAATATAAGCGAATGTCCATAATGATCTGTTATATAATTAAATTTCCATTATGATTCAAGTTATCAAAATAGTTCTACATGAATTAATTGACATTCTTTATTTCCAGTGTAAACTACCAGATTTAACAAGATTGTGTCAATGGTTTTGTGTTTATGGATAATATAAAGTAAAATTTTATGCTTTATCCACACAGCATTTCCATTTTTCAAATTAAGATTTAAAATTCAAATAGTAAGAAATTAAAATTTACATTGTATTGTAATTGAACTTTTTTTTACCAAAAAAAGATACTAATCTCCATTTTCTAAGATGATACAATTGACAAAAAAATGCCTCCTCACACAAATAAAAAGAATATCAAAATAGTTTAAGTTATAGTAGAATTGATAATGAATAAACAACTATACTACAAAAAATAGATAGAGTGCCCTTCAAAGAGTACAACACCACCATTTCTCTCTTCAAAGAAGATGAACCCTTCATTCAAGTTTAAGAATTGCATAGATAGACATTGAGCTCTTTGAATATATGTTGAGATTGTTTGTTTCCACCCTTCAAGAGTGACCACCTGTAGCTGTCTGTTTTGGAGTGCCCAATAAATTATCACTTTCGAATCACCAACCACTTACAAATGAACAACTTGTTTAGATTTATCATAATATAAAAGTCCCCATAGAGCAAGTAGTTCACTAGGAGTATCAATTATCACTTTTGAATAACCAACCACGTACAAATGAACAACTTGTTTAGATTTAGCATGATATGAAAGTCCCCATAGAGCAAGTAGTTCACCAGAGTGTTAGGTCCCTTGCCACAATTCATCATAATTTTTATTATATGTGTTTCACTCAATTTCAAAAGAGCACATGCACTCATCAAAACAACTAATAGGAAAACCTAAATGAGTTACTATGTAGCTAATAGGCCCCCAACTTAAATGAGTTATTATGTAGCTTCTACCATGACTATCTTCCTTATTATTATGAGTTTCCTCATAAGCTCCAACATATTTAAGGAAAATTTTCATATCCTTTTATGTTTTTCTTCAAAGATAACACCATTTATGAGTTTCCAAATTTTCCAACAGACATAATAGGCAAGCTCCTTCCATACATTATTCCCTCAGATCTAGTTCCAAAAATTAAGATTTAGTGACTCAACATCCCAATTCCAAGCTATGTTAAGAATAGTCTTCACCTCTGTAACATACCCATTACTCGAAACATTTTATGTTTGGGAAAAACATTGTCTTAACTTTTATTGTAAAGTTTTATTTTTGGCCAAGTGGCCAAGGATGACTGTAATTGCATAATATTATTATTTAATAAAATAAAATAGGAGACACTTACCCAAAGAGGCCTATTCCTCCCAACCTTTTCCAGAAGAAGCAACCAAATCACTTGCTCCCTTGGACCCCCGAGCCTGTTTACTGAACCACTAGGTAGAAGACTCTGTGTAGAAGCAAGTCACTCAAGTTGTACTTCCAGCAATCAATGGAGACTTGCATACACCTCAAAATAAAACCTCTGCACTTGCAGGAAAATCTGCACTCAGTATAAGTGAAACGGACTTACATTACAACTCCAAACATAGCTTCCCCTCATTGAATCTCTTGTGTGCATACAACAGAACCACAAGGTAAATTTTCTCCTCAGAAAAAGTGTGAGCCTATGCTCAAATTCGATGGCTTATAAAAGATGCCTAAGTCTTTTAGTGGTCAGTTTTCAATAAATGAGCCTCAAGATCTAGCTCCACATCCTAGGGAACTTTGACCACAATTCAAGGGAGTTCTCCCATAACAATAGCTAGTTACTGAGTTCGTGATGCTGCCACTTGTCCATTGCTTTCTACCCCAGATTCCATTCAACCTAGTGGGCCAGTAAACACTCTTTCAATAGTCTCTTTGGGTGAGTGCCTCCTATTTTATTTTATTAAATAATAATATTATGCAATTACAGTCATCCTTGGCCACTTGGACAAATATAAACTTTACAATAAAAGTTAAGACAATGTTTTTCCCAAACATAAAATGTTTCAAGTAATGGGTATGTTACAAACACCCCCACTTAAGCTCAACATCGTCCTCGATGTTTCTTATTCTTCCTCAGAGCCTCCCTAGAACAGAATTGGATATGCTTCCCGCATATTACTTTCCAATTCCCAGGTAGCTTCATCAAGGCTAAGGTGCTTCCATTGCACCTTTACCTGCCCTATGGTATGATTCCGGAGCATAATTTTCCTCCTGTCGAGGATACAATTTGGTTCCACCTGAAAATCTCCTTAGGGCTCCACCTTTGATCTCGACCATAGAAGATTGATGGTCTACTTGTCGATTTTCTAGCGCTGCATTAATCCTGGACATTTCTCTTGCTACATCACCAACTATAGGTTCCACTTGCAAGGTGTGAATGTTGCTGACTGTCCTTCTTTTGAGTGGGCAGTTTTCTCTGGTATGTGGTCCATTGCAGTCATAACACTTTAATGGTGGTCTTTGTTCAACATTCCTGGTATTATTATTATTATTAGGCACATTCCTTGCAGCTATGTAATTCTGTGGTGTATTACCTCTGTAATTATTATTATTCTGAAAATTTTTGTTACTGAAATTTTTATTATTCCTAGAATTAAAAGTTTTCTTCTTATGCTCATAATTACTTGGTTTATTATTCCTCCAAGTTGATACACCTTCTCTTTTCTTATTCTGTTCGAAACAAAAATTAGCCTCTCTAATGGCTTCTTCAAGAGCTGAAGGATTATTGTATTCAATTCTATCTTTTATGTTAAAGGGTAAGAAGCTTAGAAACCTTTGTATCTTAGGTTTCTCTTCAGCTAAGTAAGGTACATACCTTAACAAGCTAAGAAATTTGCTACTTAACTCCTTCATAGTCATAGAACCCAATTTTAAATCATAAAATTCTTTTGACTTATCTTCGTAATACTGTTCAGATAAAAACTTTCTCTTAAACAGTTTCTTAAATGTACTCCATTTTATATTATTTTCTTTAATGCTTTTAACTCTTTTAATATCTTGCCACCAAATGTCTTCCCTTTTGGGCAGATTGTATATGGCCATCTTAGCTTTTAATTGAGATGAGTAATCATAAATCTGAAAATACTTCTTCACACCGGACAACCATGCTTCAACTGTCTCTCCCTTTTCATTTTCGCCATTAAAAGTTGGGGGTTTTATCTTTTTAAATTCCCCTGAAATTTGTTCATAATGTTTATGCTTTTTCTTAGGACCATAGTCACTATCACTGTTATCTTGATTAGAATTTTATTTTCTACGACAAGTTTTATCATCAGATTCAGAAGAAGAAGAGTTACTTTTAGTTTTATAGTATTTCATTTTCTTATCTCTGGGTTTGTAGGACATTGTTCTAAATTCAGATTTTACTTCTGTTCTCTTATGTTTTTCATCATGATGATACTTTGCCAGTAAAATCTAGTTCAATTCTTCCAGTGCTCTTAAAATTCTTTCATTTTCTTCTTTAACATTTCTTATTTCATTTTTTAAGTCCTTAACCGTATGTAATAATTCAGATGATTGATCATTCAGTTCTACGTAGATTTCTTCATTAATATTTTCATGTTCGTTATTATTACGTTCATTATGAGGAGATCTGTCCTCTGTTGATTCTTCTGGTATGTCCATAACTGCAAATTAAATGTTAAGCTGTTATGTATAGAAACAAATTTAAATAAAAGTTAGTAACTAAGTTTTTTGTTTTCATTTTCTGTTTCTGCGCGCGTGAGCCTATTTCAGGCCTAGAGTTTGAACTCGTGCTCTGATACCACATGTAACATCCTAAAAATTCACAAAAAATTAAAATTTTTCTAAGTAGCATTAAGGGCTACAATAGTTATGCATAAGTATAATAAATGACAATTTGTTTAACTAGACGACACATCGATGGTAACTCTTTCGGTGTTTGTCCACCCTATCTCACTATCAGGTTCTACTCGTTATTTTATTTCCTAATGGTTATAACTTATTGCTTTCATAATTGTTGACCTATGATTATTAGATGATGTTCTTAGTTATCATTATTCATATTCAAATGACTAATTTGCTGAACTGTTTATCATCTTTGTAATTAGTTGAAGAAGTTTTATGATAATGATAGATTAAAATGCTTCCCTGCATTTTTCCACACACTGTCTTTGTGCCGTACTCTAGTATAGGGAAGAGTGTTTAAATAGATATGAATAATGATATGCAAGAGATAGAAATTATTGAATGCCTATCATAAATAAACTTTGATATATTTCTGTATTACATTCTGTTTACATTTAAATAAAAATCTCTTATGTTTTAGACATAGGAAACATAGCAATTATTTATTTAATCAGACATTGTAATATTATAACATTCATAGCAACAAAAGTAGAAATACTTAAACAATTCCATGCTTCTATCCAAAACCCTAAAGTTCATTTATAGGTAAACTATTCTTTTCAGAAGACAAATAATATATACTTTTAGTATTCTTATCAACTAGAAATCCTTTAAGACATCTCAGTTTTCTGTACTACAAACCCTAACATTATCGACACACATAGTATAGAATTTCATAAACCAAGTATGAATTGAAAATTTACTGCAAGGAAAATAGATCGAAACCATACAGTACCAGTAATACTATTTCATACGAGTTCATTTAACTATCATTTTTGATACTATACCTTATTTAAAACAAATCCAATAGCAATTATTTTATCTGACGAACGACCCAAGCTTCAAACCCTGTCTGTAGCTATTCTTACAATTTCTAAGTTTCGACACACATAGTATAGAATTTCATAAACCAAGTATGAATTGAAAATTTACTGCAAGGAAAATAGATCGAAACCATGTAGTACCAGTAATACTATTTCATATGAGTTCATTTAACTATCATTTTTGATACTATACCTTATTTAAAACAAATCGAATAACAATTATTTTATCTGACGAATGACCCAAGTTTCAAACCCTGGTAGCTATTCTTACAATTTCTAAGTTAACTTTTCATCTTTTAGCAAAAAAAAAGAAGATATTGAAGACAGATTTCAACACACAAAGATTGTTTTCATATAGTCTAAAGTTTTATAACTTTACAAGTTACTTAAGGAGTCGAGGGTTCGAAACCCGAACTAGTTCTACAACAAAAAAATCAAATAGTATCCAGTTTTTGATAGGGTTCACAGACCAGCCTTCTGGCTTGGGTTTTTACATAAACCATAATGAATTAAATAACTATTTAAACACAACGACGAATCCTACATTCGGCTACGAAACCACTTCACAAATTTACAACAATGCCGAGAGATTTTCTTCTTAGCATACTTCACTATTTCATTACATAGAACCGATAGTATTATCCTATTGAAAACAC
Source organism: Larix kaempferi (assembly GCA_027924585.1). Classification (NCBI taxonomy): domain Eukaryota; kingdom Viridiplantae; phylum Streptophyta; class Pinopsida; order Pinales; family Pinaceae; genus Larix; species Larix kaempferi. The sequence goes on from BSBM01000071.1 coordinate 4,503,211, forward strand.
ATTATCTCAGAAGGAAACAATGCGAGGTTAAGTATTCAAAACATCAATTGCATTTCATAAACAAAGTCAAGTTTTAAAACCCTAAAAGGTTGCCATTACATTTCATCAAAAATGCCGAGGGTTAAACCCTTCAAAATAAACTGTACACATTTTATCAATTAAATTGTTACACAAGTAATTGACGTAAAATGTTCATAATTAGTGGAGAAGTGTTACCATCGATGTGTCATCTAGTTAAACAAATTGTCATTTATTATACTTCCACATAACAATTGTATCCCTTAATGCTACTTAGAAAAATTTTAAATTTTTGTGAATTTTTGGGATGTTACAACCTCCTCCCAAACCAGATTTGTAAATGGACAATGAATTAAGTCTGCATACTGAAAAATATGATTAAAACGAGATTATAGTGGGTCTAAAATAGGGATAGACCCCCATACTTCACTCAAAAACTCACATCCCCCCTAATATCATATTTGGAACCTTAATCAACCCATCCTCCACAATCTCATTCAAAAATATTTCCCTATTTCCATATGTACGATATTAGTAATTAACCAGGTTCAAACATGGAGGAAAAAACATACATTTTCCTTCCATTAATGTCCTTGTATAGGACATAAAAGGAATGAAATCAATATTTCTAGGTTTCCATGCAAAAAGGACACCCAAGATTGACATATCGCATTGACCGTACACATTTCCCAATCCACAAGAAGTCTAGAAAAAACCTCCCTCACTTTGGAACCACACATTCTAGTCTCTTGGATTAAAATTACATTTGGGCAAATCAACTTAAAAAATATTTAGAGGGCATGTGATTTAGGAGGTCCCCCTACACCCCTGACATTCAAAGATAATAAGATCATCTCTTATCCCAGGCCAAGGCTATCTAAGCTCTAAATTCCCTTACTCTTCCAAAGACATTCTCAATAGAATCATCATTATGAACAAAACCTTCCTTCAACCTTCTTGAACTTCTAGTCTTAATAGGGGAAAAATATAATGCCAGATCTCGTTTTATAACACATTTTGATTTAATGCCCCATCAAAAATTGGCAAAACAAAGTCTTTCAAAGAATATTTAAGAAAGGGACCACTTCCAGAACAACTCGAAACAATCTCAGATTTTTTAGTGGAGGATCCTATGAAAACCTGGAGAGGAACTTCCTTGAGAACAACTTTGTATGAAGGGATGAGGGAATGTATCATCTCCCAGTCAAGCTAATAAAAATCATGAACGCGATTGGAAAAAGACTTATCAAGTTTGCTACAAACCTTATCATCCTTCAATGCAGGATTTTCAAACAACACCACATCATTTTCATTGCAATTGAACTTTACTAAAGATAACCTTCCCCAAATATGTATTAATAAATGAAATTTTCTATTCTAATAGACTTAAAGAAGATAACATTCCCAAAATATGTATTAAAAAATAACTTTTTCTATTCTAATAGAATTGAGGGTGAATACATTTATTTATTTATTTTTTACTAGGGGAATCGACAATTGGAGTAGTGCACATACTTGCGTTACATGAGATTAATTCATGTATGCTACTACTATACCCCTAGGTGCACCCACACAACCCACAAGATTTGGGTATGGGTAATTCACAATGATCTAAACTTCTGAACATGTCATCTCATTTCACTTCATTTGCTAGTCGAGTTATACCCCTGCGGGCTAAAGTTTTGGACGATTATAGTGGGGTTGGGACAATATCGTGTTCACATGACATAGGATTGAATCTCATCCACTACCACTATAACCTTTTTGTGCACACACAAATCCCCCAAACATGGGCCATCTATAAGTTGAGGTTTAAACCTATTACCTCCGTAGTATTTACAACTTGCGGTTTCCACTTGGTCAACATCCCTAGGGAAGTAAATTTTGGATGATTATAGTAGAGTTGGGACAATATCGTGCCAGTGTGACACTGGGATGAATCTAATCCACTACCACTATAACCTTCTGGTGAACTCACAGATCCCCTAACCACGGGCTGTGATAAATTCAAGGTTTGATCCAATGATCTTCATACTCTTTACAGCTTCCGATATTCAATTGGTCTACACCTTGGTGGGATTGGGGGTGAATGAATGAATATGCATTGTATATTTACCTATTTTTTTTAGGGTAATGATTGATTTTTTCATAAAAAATAAAGTATTTATATATGAATGTATATATGTTAGAGCATCCGAATAACAACCGCTAGTTAATTTGTCTTTTGAACTTCTTCAGTTATATTTTTATATGAATATAGAAGATGCATCAATCGAAGGAGTGTGAAAATGCATCAATTTTGCAATTCAATTTTCCTAGTTGTGAATTTATTTGTGGTTGTAGAAACAACCATGTTCTGGATTGCCTCTAATCAACACAATGGTATAAGATCTCTTGAAATTTCAGAGAACAAGTATTGGAGGAGAACCACAGAGAGAAGTTCATGTCCAAGCAAGGGGAGATGCTAGTCAAGAACCATAAAGCATTTGTGAAGCTTTCATTCACAAAGGTAAAGCCATATATGCAACCACGAAGATATTCCCATTCATGGTCATGATTATTTAACATTCTAGGTAATTTTTTTCTTGTTAATATGTTTTTTAATTGTGGGTAGTCATTGAAGTATCACAACACACTTTAAGCTTGCACACCTTTTCATGAAAAGGGAGGACACCATGCCATCGCAAGAGATCCAATAGCATAAATAATATGGTAATTATTGATTTTCAAGTGAAGCTATCATTAGCACACACCGGTACATGGAGCCATAAATACAAGGTTATCAATTCCTAATAAGTTTTGTGGTGCGAAAATAAGGTTTTCTCTCATATAGTTTTAAGGGGAGCAATATCATCTTAAGACAACACTATCACCATATAATAGTCATTTGGGGAGAAATAAAGAGCAAATATCTCTAGTAACCAATCTATGGGGGAGCGTTAATATTCCAAGATGCCATGCTTGACTCATTTTTTATTCTAGTCAAACGAAGTAGAAGCAAGTGGCAACCTTAGAAAAGGCACCCTTCTGAAAAAACTGAAGTTCTTTTTGGAGGGAGAAAATGTAATATCCCTCCTTTATGATCTATTATTTTTGTAAACGTAAGTGAATAATTTTACATGTTTCCTGGTGAAGAGCTCAAGCCAAGGCCCCACCAGTAAACTTTGTAACTTAGATGATGATGCATTTAAAATGAAAGGTGACTGGGTCCTCTGAGGGAAAGGTGAATGACCAAGAATCCATGAGTTGATGACCATAGTATAACGTATCCTATTAAGATATGATGATGTTAAGTAGAAGTTCGTCCTAGTAGGATCACTTTGCATCTAACTCAACTAATAAGGCATACTTCTTGATCATGATAGGCCTAATAAGGGTAATCCAATTTAGTAAAGATTATAATTATCTTAACTCGACATGAAATGCCAGAGTGTCATCTATAAAGATCTAAAATAGGGACAAGCCAAGAGAGTCATATTTTAGATATTATAATCACCTTATAATGTAGATCATTCTAAAATATTTCCATGTCATACATATATATGAAATAATTATATATTGTTATAAAGACACAAGATGTCAACATTTTAACAACTACTTTATATATATAGAAGTATATATATATATATATATATATATATATAACATGATATACATATATATATGTATATATGAGATAATTTTTATATATGAGATGTTTATCGAGCATAGTAAAGCACCGTTATAATTACACAACATAAGTATTATAAATTATATAATAAAAGGACCACGGGGAGTGGTATGAACCTTGGACTTATTTAAAGGGTAACTTCATTATACTAGCAGTTATGAATTATCTAAATGAATTTTCGAACTTGAGTTGTGGTGGAAACACTCTTACGCCTCTCTAGGAACGCCTTGGAGATCTCCTCGGGCGATGTCTCCAAGGTGGAAGAGAACACCTAACTTTTTCCTTGAACTGCCATTTGTCTCCTGATGGGATCTTTGTTGCCAATTGTCGCGGTTTTGACTTTAGATGACAAGTGTAACCCGATTGGAAAATCGGTTGGGATATTTTTCTGGTTATTTCATACACATCTTAGGGGGTAGCTGGGGGGAAATCCGGGGAAAAGGTGAAGAACGCTCTGGTAGTATTGCTAGGAAGGCGGTTAGATCTACAAATCATGGAGGATAGCAACCTCCTCCTCAAAAATAAAATCTCAGTATGATAGCGAAGGGGGAAAGGCTGGAGGGAAGAAGGAAGGATCAACTCCATACGGTGCAAGCATGAGAGATAGGAGTTGCATCCAACCTCATGAAATCTTTGTGCAGACATAATTATTGGTAAGAGATTTACCTATCCCACATATTTCTTATCGATTTTGTTAACCGGAAGTTCCATACAGTGCAAGCGTGAGAGATCTATTTGGTATCTTGGTTCATAATTTGTACTCTATTTTCTTTGTTTATTCTAAACCTGTATGCTCCTTTAGTGCAAAGCATGAGGGAAATCTGTAGGAAGAAACATATCAAGGTTCATGGGGAAATATCGTTTTGTTTTTATTTTTAAACAGTATTCTTTTGTATGGATCTCCGTTTAAGATCTAAAACCTCAGCTTATGATCGATCCTTGATTGAGATCGCAAAATTTCTTTGATTCCCCATAGAATGCAGTTTTGTTTTATGTTCTTTGATCCGAATGCCTAGCTTGTGATCGACCTCTCTTGTGAACGTATTCCTCCTTTCTCTATGTCTCTGTTGAGTATGGTGTGGTTATCTTTTTGATGGATCTTTAACAAGACTTGGACATACAATATTGAACGATCTCGGTCTGAGAACATAACCAACCTTATTTTGACTCTCTGGGGAAGAATGGAGTTTAAACTTATCGATTGATCTCTCTTGAGATCTAAGCACCAGTTTTATCGATCTCGGTCTGATATCACAACCCTCCTTTCACCGATTCTCCGTCAGAGATTGGAGGGCCCCTTCAAATTTTGTTTCTCTGGCTGAGAAGTACAGAGCTTATTTAATTGCTGAGTGTGAAAGCGTAGATCTCTATTGTGCTTACGGTGGTACTAAAATCGCATTGCTTGCTTAAACCTGGGGAATAGTTCTGCTTGTTGATTGGTAATTATCTATCTCAGATCTGCTTGCTGTTATAGGTGTTTTACCTTTTTGGATTGGGTCGCTGAGTATGATAAAGTTTAGTATAGATTATGGCTGCTTCAGATCTCTACTATTGAATCGAGATCGTATTTTCCTTGCTCATGCATGTAGGAAAACGATAGTGCTGCTTCTAAATCGTAGATCTAGGTTTATAATTTTTTATCGCACAGAGATTACATTCTGGAAAACGAATTATTCCTTCTTTTACATAAGATGGAAGTGGTAAATTAATCTATGGATTATTACAGTAGATTGAGTTTAAAATGTATTGGACCTCCGAGCAATTATGCTGATTCGAAAGAGTCCCTACTTTAATAGATGTTTATATGTATATATATCGCATGGAGATTTCACTCTGGAAAACGATTATTTCTTCTTTATACATAAGACGGAAATAGGAATTTTAATCTTTGTTTATCACATTAGATGTCGAATCGAATATATAGTTTACTATTGATATATTTGATGCTGGATCGAAACGTTTCCTTTTTTCTACATGGAAAGTTGATTGAAACGCATATCTGCATATATATTGAATGCTGGATTGATTATACATTTCTCTGTAGATATATATATAGGATTGATTATACATTTCTCTGCAGATATATATGTATATATATATATATATATATATATATATTCAAGGATGGATTGCAACACTTCTCCACTTATAGATTAGGAGGTTGTATTTCCTTTGTATGATCCATCTTTGCTACGGAAAAAGTTTTAGGATCTATGCATATATGGATAACAAGGAAATCGATTAGACTTTCTGCTTAATTAGTAAGCTACCTGATGGATCTATTTTTATTTATCATATTGCTTCTTGGTCTCTGTCTTGTATTAGAGCATTGCAGCTTATATGGTGTAAGTAGTTGTATTACGCTGCTTCTTGAATGACGCGAAGGTACTCTCTAAGCGGGATGCTTTGGAAGGGTGGAAAGAAATTATTGGCATAAATTGTCTTGTAACTCTCTTCTTTTGAAAGAACAGAATAAGATATGACCTTTGGTGGACATAGCCCAGATTTTGGGGTGAACCACGTATATACAGTCTTGATCTTATGTGTGTGATTTTTATGGCTTGGTTGTTTAAAAAGTAGATGTATGTGCCTTTTGTTCTTAATTTCCTTATTCATGCAAAGGGATTTCTTATATCAAGCGCATAGGATTTGTTGTACATAGTAGAATAATCATCGTTCCATTAATCGACGAGTCTACATTTGAGTCAATTATGTATTGTTTATGTGATTTCATTTCAAGATTAGTATGTGGTGTTTTGTAAGTAACTCCCTTATATGCCCCGATGTAGTTTTGGTCTAAAGGGTGTTAATGGAAATATATGAGAAAGCATTATGAGATTTAATAAAGGGTGTTAATGGAAATATATGAGAAAGCATTATGAGATTTAATAAAGGGTGAGCTACTTGCATTAAATTGTGTTACACTATTAATATAATAGTATAGGTGTATGTTAAGTTTAAACCAAATAGACAAGCAAGATCACTGAAAGAAACACAATCACAAGATAGACACACAATATACCCTGGGAAACCCTCATGGGGTAGAAAACCCAGCAAAGCTTTCCTCAATAAGATGATCAACCAAAATACAAGATGTGCTCCTTCCTTCTTTATCTCCTTAGCAGATCTCCCAGACAAGTGCGCACTCTTCCACAAGTGAGTGAATGATCTAATGAGGAGTTCACCTCTCTTATTTATACTGACTCCTAACTGACTAAAAGACCTAATGGGGCCGACCTCTCCTAGAGAAGTCTAATAACCCCAAAAATATAACCACAGGGCCGACCCCCACATGGTGGGTCTAATAACCCTAGTTAAGACAAACCCTCGGAGGAATAAACATCTCCGGATACATAATAGGGTTACCTCGGAGGGATGAAACATCTCCGGAATAATAAAGTACAAATATAATATTCTTTGAAGTTACAATATTCAACACTCCCCCTTAACGAGAAGGATATTATAACAGCATCTGCAGGAGCAAGGAGTCACTATACATGATAAATCTATAAATCATCGGAAGCTTTCTTCAATTTGTCTTCATCAGTAACTCAAACAGTTACTGGTACACCAATGTCAACATCAACATCAACATCACGATTTTCAGCATCGTCATCACACGATCAGCAACATCATCATCACACGATCAGCAGCATCGTCATCACACGATCAGCATCGTCATCACACGATCAGCAACATCGTCATCACACGATTAGCAGCATCGTCATCACATGATCAGCAGCATCGTCATCACATGATCAGCAGCATCGTCATCACACGATCAGCATCGTCATCACACGATCAGCAACATCATCATCACACGATCAGCAGCATCGTTATCACACGATCAGCATCGTCATCACACGATCAGTATTCATGCCAATACAAGTAACCATATCAACAATACGAGTATCCTACCAATACAAGTAGCCACATCATCAATACAAGTATCCTACCGATACAAGTAACCACATCATCAATACAAGTATCCTACCGATACAAGTAACCACATCATCAATACAAGTATCCTACCGATACAAGTAACCATATCATCAATACAAGTATCCTACCGATACAAGTAACCACATCATCAATACAAGTATCCTACCGATACAAGTAACCACATCATCAATACAAGTATCCTACTGATACAAGTAACCACATCATCAATACAAGTATCCTTACGATACAAGTAGCCACATCATCAATACAAGTATCCTACCGATACAAGTAACCAAAAAATCACTTTCTCGGAGACCATTCGTCTACGAATCAATTCAGGGACCGAAGTTCGGGGATTATACAATCCCCACTTTTCGGAGACCACACGTCTACGGATCAATTCAGGGACCGAAGTCCAGGGATGATACAATCCCCACTTCTTGGAGACCACACGTCTACGGATTAATTCAGGGACCAAAGTCCGGGGATGATACAATCCCCACTTCTCGGAGACCACACGTCTATGGATCAATTCAGGGACCGAAGTCCGGGGATGATACAATCCCCACTTCTCGGAGACCACACGTCTACGGATCAATTCAGGGACCGAAGTCCGGGGATGATACAATCCCCACTTCTCGGAGACCACACCTCTACGGATCAATTCAGGGACCAAAGTCCGGGGATGATACAATCCCCACTTCTCGGAGACCACACGTCTACGGCTATCTTTAGGACTGAAAGTCCAGGGATGATCCAATCCCCTCAATTGTCCACTCAGGACTTCATTCTCGGAGACCTCACGTCTACGGCTCTCTTTAGGACTGAAAGTCCAGGGATGATCCAATCCCCTCAACTGTCCACTAAGGACTTCATTCTCAAAGACCTCACATCTACGACTCCCTTTAGGACTGAAAGTCCAGGGATGATCCAATCCCCTCGACTGTCCACTAAGGACTTCATTCTCGGAGACCTCACGTCTACGGCTCTCTTTAGGACTGAAAGTCCAGGGATGATCCAATCCCCTCAACTGTCCACTAAGGACTTCATTCTCGGAGACCTCACGTCTACGGCTCTCTTTAGGACTGAAAGTCCAGGGATGATCCAATCCCCTCAACTGTCCACTAAGGACTTCATTCTCAGAGACCTCAAGTCTACAGCTCTCTTTAGGACTGAAAGTCCAGGGATGATCCAATCCCCTTCTGTATTCTCATCTATACAGGTACAAATATCCAAGAGCATGTATCACATTTAGCATGTATTCTTACTAATACATCTAATCATCAAAACATGTATACATCACACCAAAACATGTATACATCTAGCATGTATTCTTACTAATACATCTAATCATCAAAACATGTATACATCACACCAAAACATGTATACATCTAGCATGTATTCTTACTAATACATCTAACATCAAAACATGTATACATCTAGCATGTATTCTTACTAATACATCTAATATCAAAACATGTATACATCACACCAAAACATCTATACATCTAGCATGTATTCTTACTAATACATCTAGCATCAAAACATTTATAAAAGATATATAAGAGTTCTAAATCTAAATAATTGTAAGTATCTAAGTGCAACAAAACAAAATTGTTATCAAATACTATACTACTCCCCCTTTTGAGGAGGGTCCTTCTGAACTATACCAAGCATGTCTCGGAAGTGTTCAAACTTTACTCGAGACAAAGGTTTAGTCAGGATATCGGCAATCTGATCCTCAGTGCTTATGTACTCGAGCTTGATGGCTCCTCTCTGCACCATATCTCGTATATAGAAGTAACGGATCTCAATGTGTTTTGACTTATCATGGAACACAGGATTTTCAGTCATCTTAATGCAGCTTTGATTATCACACATAATCACAGTGGGATCCATTTCTAAGTCAAAAATTCCAGATAAGAGTTTCCGAAGCCATACTGCTTCACAGCTGGCAGAGCAAGCGGTTATATATTCTGCTTCAGCAGTACTGAGGGCCACACTAGATTGTTTCTTGCTGAACCAGGAGATCATGGCAGATCCAAGACCATAACATCCGTCTGAAGTACTTTTTCTGTCTGAGACACTACCTGCCCAATCAGAATCTGAGTAACCATGTAACTTGAGTTCATTACCTCCAAGATAGTATAGGCCAAAGTCCACTGTACCTTTTAGGTACCTCATTATATGCTTTGCAGCTATAAGGTGAACCTTTCTAGGTTCTACTAGATACTGACTTAGGGTATTTACAGCAAAGCATATATCCGGCCTAGTATTTGTCAAATATATCAATGATCCAATGATTTGTCTATATAGGGTTATGTCCACTAGTTCTGATGAATCATTAACTAATAGTTTCAGGTTGGAGTCCATGGGAGTGGCCATGGCTTTACACTCCAACATATTAAATCTTTTGAGAATCTCCACAGTATACTTACCTTGATTCAGAAAGATTCCTTTTGGTTCTTGCCACACTTCTAGGCCTAAGAAGTAGTGCATTAATCCGAGATCTTTCATTTCAAATTCTGAAGAAAGCTTCTTCTTTCTTTCAATAATTTGATTCTCATTTCCGGTTAGAAATAGATCATCTACATATAACAGCAATATAACAGGTTCATCATCCATCACTTTAAGATAAAGATTGGGGTCAGCTTTACTTTTGGTAAAGCCCATGCTTGTTAAGAAACTGTCAATCCTTCCGTACCAAGCCCTGGGAGCTTGCTTCAATCCATATAATTCCTTTTTCAGTTTGCATACATGGGTCCTTCCATCTTTGACCTCAAAACCTTGAGGTTGTTCTATGTATACTTCTTCTTCAATTACACCATTCAGAAAAGCTGTCTTAACATCCATTTGATGTAATTTCCATTTCATCATGGATGCAAGTGCCATGATAGTTCTAATTGAAGTATACCTAACAACAGGTGCAAATGTTTCTTCATAGTCAATTCCCTCCTTTTGAGAGAATCCTATGGCTACAAACCTTGCCTTGTATTTTTCAATGCTACCATCTGCAGCATGTTTTATCTTGAAAATCCATTTGGAAGAAACCACACTTTTATCTCTTGGTTTGGGGACTATATCCCAAACATCATTTTTCATTATCGACTGATATTCTTCTGTCATTGCTTCTACCCATTCTTTCTTTTGAGTTGCTTCTTCATAGCTAGTAGGTAGTTGATCCACAAGATCACACATCAAGGCCATATAGTTGGACACTAGCTTTGGTTTCTTTCTTTCTCTAATGGAGCCTTCAGGAGCACCATATTTTTCAGCCCCTTGGATAATATCTCTAGCCCATGCTGGCCTTCTTTTCTTTGATAAATCTGAGATAGGAGGTTCTTGTGGTTCCAACATGTCATGATCCTCTAGTGGATTATCTTCAGGGATGTGAACAGCCTCTGAGTTTCTAGAAGAAGGATCTTCTTCATAGATTTCTTCAAGTTGGCATTTTCTTGATTTCTTGAGAGCTGCTTCTTCATCAAAAGTTACATCTCTACTGATTTCTATATGATGAAAGCCTGGTATGTAAATCCTGAAGGCTTTGGATGATTCACAATAACCAACAAATATTCCTTTCTTACCAGAAGGATCCAACTTGGTTCTCTTTTCTTTTGGAATGTGGATGTACACAGGACACCCAAATATTTTAAGATGGCTTACCTCGGGCTTCTTTCCAGTAAACACTTCTTCTGGAGTTTTGAAATCAAGAGCACTATGAGATAATCTGTTTTGAACATATACTGCTGTTCTGGCTGCTTCAACCCATAGATACATGGGAAGATCCTGGTCATGTATCATAGTCTTCACGGCTTCCATGATGGTTCTATTTTTCCTTTCTGCAACCCCATTTTGTTGGGGATTGTAGGGAGTGGTTAGTTCTCTCTTGATTCCAACTTCTTTACAGAATTCTTCAAACTCTTTTGAAGTATATTCTGTTAGGAATATCCTAACACCCCCCCTTAATCCATCCTGGGCCCTGGTAACTAAGACCAAAGGTCACCCAATACAATGAATAATAACAATCAATAAACCAAGGAAGTGGGAAAATTTCATGGGAAACATACCCCCTCCTCAAAAAATAGACTGTAAGGCACACATAAAAATAAATGCTCCAAACTCAAGCATGTGTGATGCTTGGTCATATGTCTGGAGGTATCTTATTCTTGGGAAGAAGTGGATCATGCTCAAAAAGCATGTGCTTGTACTTGCTCTTCAGATCGAATGTGATGAGAACAAATCCAATAGTATTAGAATGATCCTTGAACCTGTGATTCGAATCAGCTGAGGTAGGATCAAATTTTTGAATGTGCATATAGTCCTTTGTCTTCTCCTTCGAACCACCATGGGTGAGATTATGCCAAAAAGAACTATTACATGTTTGCTTGAAATCAAAATCAGATTTAAGACTTTCAAAACAGTTTCTTGAGATCTCCTTTGAACCAGCAAGGGTGAGATCAAAACTATCCTATGCATGAGAAATTATCTCAAGCGGGTGGCAATGGCCATATTCTTCAATAACCTTCTGAAAGCATGTGCTAATGATCATATAGTAGTAAATAAGAGATGTTTGCTGAAGAGGAGCGAATGCATTACCTCCAATAGCTGATGTTACCTCCGAAATAATCATGTGATCATGATGCAAACCAACAAACTCTGGTGCAAGAGAGGATTTAGGACCTTCTGCAATATCTAGAGTGTGAACTGGCACAGAAAGAGAAGAAAGTTTGAGCATGAGCGGAGAATCTACAAATTCTTTGTCAACAACTTCAATATGAGATGATACTGGTTCATGATCTGAGAGATCATCAAGGGGAGCGAATGCAACATGATCTGAGAGACCATCAGGAGGAGCGAATGCATCATGATCTGAGAGACCATCAAGTGGAGCGAATGCATCAACTTGCTTGCTTTTGAAGGGATTTGGACCAAATCCATCATTCTTTTTGCCGAATCTTTCATCCAGATGAGCCCATAACTCTTTTGGAGTTTCAATATCAAAGATGGTCGGGTACAATATGTAATCAGTCATAGTAAGCTTCATTCTTCCAATGTGCATGTCACCTTTATTCAACCATTTAATCTTCTTTGTAGAGGATTCGAACTCTCTTTCAAAATAGCAATCAAAGAGATCATGGCTCTTCAAATATGCTATCATTCTTGGTTTCCATTCATCATAGTTGAATGGAGAAAGAGGAGTAATTTCTTCTAAATTCATTGAAGTTGTAGAAGACCTGCAAAAACAATATAGAATAACTGCAACTGCTACTGCTGCAAAAATGCAGAAACTGCTGCAACTGCTGAACTCGAAATCTTGGTAATAACCTGCAAAAAACTCTCAAGAATGGAGATAAACAATACTCTCAACATGCTCTGATACCATGTGAAAATCCTCACAGCAGATCTAAGAGATGATGTATCTCACAAGAGAATAATTATGATTAAGCAAGAAAATAGAAGAAGAGTGATACATGCAGTATAATGAGCAACAGAATAATATGGTACAGTAGAACTCAGATAGAAGCAATAATACTTCGGTCATACTAGATTATTAATCACAAATGGACATATAAATAATACAATGCATGAGGAATTCGAATGCCTAAGGTGGCAATTCGAATTAGCCTTCATGGAGTGATCAAAGGATCACTGGAGTGTCATCGGAGCACAACTAGGTGTCCTCATGATCATCGGAGCGCAACTGGAAGTCTTCATCATCATTAGTGGAGTCATCAATGCTCAAGTAACTGTCAACCATCAGTCAAACTAACTCTGGTAGGTGTAACTGAGTGTAACTGAATGTAACTGAGTGTAACTAAATGTAACTGAGTGTAACTGACTGTAACTGAGTGTAACTGAGTGTAACTGACTGTAACTGAGTGTAACTGACTGTAACTAATGATGATGAAGACTTCTAGTTGTGCTCCGATGATCATGAGGACACCTAGTTGTGCTCCGATGACACTCCAGTGATCCTTTGATCACTCCATGAAGGCTAATTCGAATTTCCACCTTAGGCATTCGAATTCCTCATGCATTGCATTATTTATATGTCCATTTGTGATTAATAATCTAGTATGACCGAAGTATTATTGCTTCTATCTGAGTTCTACTGTACCATATTATTCTGTTGCTCATTATACTGCATGTATCACTCTTCTTCTATTTTCTTGCTTAATCATAATTATTCTCTTGTGAGATACATCATCTCTTAGATCTGCTGTGAGTATTTTCACATATTCTCCACCATTGTCTGTTCTGAGAATCTTGATTTTCTTTTCTAAGAGATTTTCTATTAGAGCCTTGAACTCTTTGAACTTTCCAAAAACTTCATTCTTACCTTTTAGAAAGTATATCCAAGTTTTCCTTGAATGATCATTAATGAATGAAAGATAGTATTCAAATCCACTTAGAGAGGTGGTGGGCATTGGACCACATACATCTGAGTGTATTAACTCCAATATACCCTTAGTCTTTGTTTCACTCTTTGGAAAGGGGTTCTTGACATTCTTCCCTTTCTTACATCCTTTGCATGAGCCATCATGATCAACCTTCAAATCTGGTAGTCCTATGACCACCTTGCTTACATAGGGTAAGGCTTTGTATTTAATGTGAGCTAGTCTTCTATGCCATAGCTCACTGGGGCTAGAGGTTTCATGAACAAAAGCAGCTTCCGGATGACCCTTGAGTTTATATAAACCTCCTTCCTCTTCACCAATAACAATTGCATCCTTAATAGATTTGCCTTTGGACCACATTAACACTTGTCCATCAATGACTGCAACTCTATAGCCTTTCTTGTCTAATGCTGAGATTGAAAGCAAATTCTTCTTCAATCCTGGAACATACAAAACTTCCTTCATCTTCATGGGAGTTCCAGAATCAAGTTTGTAGTTTGCTTCACCAATTCCCTTAATGGGATATTGATAGTCATCTCCTAGAGATACCTTTTGGGGAGAAGTCTTTTCTTCAAGATTTGAGAGAGTCCTTTTCTGACCTGTCATGTGCTTTGAAGCACCACTGTCAATAAGCCATGTACCTTCTCCAGGGGTTATAGATCCAGAGAGTGCGGAGAAGAGAACATATTCTTCTGCATTTCTCCTTGACCTTCTTTTGAAGAAGGTCCTTTCTTCTTCTTCCTCTTCATTTCTAGGTCTTTTATTGTGAGACCTTTCTTCCTCTACTTCTTCTTCTTCACTATCATCTTCTGCAAGATGTGCTTGGTGTCTTTTGTAGTGAGTGCCCTTTTTCTTCTGTAGAGGGCAATCTCTAGCAATGTGTCCTATTTTGTGACAAGAAAAGCACTGGAAAGAAGAGTAATCTCTTCTTTGAGTAGATCCTCTTTTCTTATGAAATCTGTGTGGAGGATGAGACTCCTTGTGACTACCTCTTTTGGAGTAGGATTGACTCCTTCTTCTTTTGGTGTGGGTAGCCAAGGTTTGGTCATCCTCTTTGAGCAAGGCTTCTCGATTTGCAACCCTAGCCTCCTCTTGTACACAATCCTCCCAAACTACATCAAACTTCATACTTTCTTTTCTGGCACACATAGTTTGAATGAATGACTCCCAAGGTCTAGTGAGACCATTTAGAGCTGTCATCACAAGTTCATCTTCATCAAGAGTATCACCAATGGCATCTAGTTGCTCCTTGATTAGAGAGACTCTTGAGAAGTAGTCTTGAATGGATTCTCCTTTGTGCATCTTGGTACTCTTCAACTGAGTCCTTAGATTCATCTTCCTATTGATGTTCTTTCCTTCATACATTCTTCCTAGGGCATCATACATTTCCTTTGGAGTCTTCTTGGAAGCCACTTGGGGAATCAAGTGGTCTTTAATAGAATCAACTATGATTCTCTTTGCCCTAGTCAAATCCTTCCTGTGTTTTTCTTTGGCTTCATGGTTCTGCAACTTCCTCCTTGATATAATGAGCAAGATCATTCTCCTCAAGAATGAGACCAATTCTGTATTTCCATGCCCGGAAATTTTCTATACCTTCTAGCTTGTCTTCAAGCTTAGTGTTTGGAGCCATCTTCTCTTGGGGGAGTCCAAGAGACAGAGTAGACTTACCTGGGAAGTTACTTTTCACTTTTCCAGAATCTGGAACAGAATTTTATCGCACTTTTGGTAGAATTAGGGTTTGACTTTCCCGGAGTTCTACCCAACCAAAAAGTTCGATCTATAACTCAAAAGAATGCTCTTGAGAAGGGCTATCCAGCCATGTAATCAGAATTCAAAAATTCCAACTTTTTTCTGAAACCAAATTCTGACGTATCGCACTTTTGGTAGAATTAGGGTTTGGATTTCTCGAAGTTCTACCCAACCAAAAAGTTCGATCTATAGCTCAAAAGAAAGGTATTGAAACGATCTATCCAGCCATGCAACCAAAAAACAATAATACCAACTTTGGGATGAAACCCTAACTTCACCAAAGAGAGAGAGAGAGGTATTCTTACCTTTTGAAAGATGTCCTATTCAGTCTAGCTCTGATACCATGTTAAGTTTAAACCAAATAGACAAGCAAGATCACTGAAAGAAACACAATCACAAGATAGACACACAATATACCCTGGGAAACCCTCATGGGGTAGAAAACCCAGCAAAGCTTTCCTCAATAAGATGATCAACCAAAATACAAGATGTGCTCCTTCCTTCTTTATCTCCTTAGCAGATCTCCCAGACAAGTGCGCACTCTTCCACAAGTGAGTGAATGATCTAATGAGGAGTTCACCTCTCTTATTTATACTGACTCCTAACTGACTAAAAGACCTAATGGGGCCGACCTCTCCTGGAGAAGTCTAATAACCCCAAAAATATAACCACAGGGCCGACCCCCACATGGTGGGTCTAATAACCCTAGTTAATACAAACCCTCGGAGGAATAAACATCTCCGGATACATAATAGGGTTACCTCGGAGGGATGAAACATCTCCGGAATAATAAAGTACAAATATAATATTCTTTGAAGTTACAATATTCAACAGTGTATATGATGTGCTTCTTTGAATTTCGTACAAGGAATTATATATGAGTTAAAAGGACTAGCATCTTGAAAGGTTCAAAGCTAGAAGTGAGTACAAATGATATGACTCCCTGCAAGAATGGTCTTTTTTAAGTTCCATGAAATAATGTTTTTAGCATGTAACTATAAATTTAGGACATGGTCATATAGAATTTAAAATAAATAAATGAAAATGAATATGGTGAAATTGTTATTTTGAAAATTTCATTAAATTACTAACTTGGTTATATGAGCATGTGACAGAAAATGGCTTCAAGCAACCAAAGTCTAATATCCCCAAAATTGACTTATTATTTACTTAGTTAAAATTCACATTATGCTTATTAAGAAAAATATTTTGTTATCTTAAAACTGAAAAGTGTGCAAGAAGGTCCTTGACACTTTTCCTTGGGTAAGCACTATTGTAAGAGAAATTTTCCAAACATTTTTCATGACCAAAAATAGTAGTTGGAATTTCCATGAATAAAGATGACTATGACTCTATGTGTGGGGAACACAATCCTAATAAACAGGGGAAAAGAAAACAAGTGTCATGAGGAAAAAATACTGAACTAACACCCTGAAATATAGGGGTGAATCCAAGTCTAGAAATTTCCCAAGGAGAGGGAAGGCCTTTTGGGTAATACCTAGGAGAACAAATCTATATATGAGATTATGTGAGGAGGTAGGATGCTGCTTAACATGCTAGGAAGGATTGTTGTGTGAGCACTAGAAAAGTGTTAGGAAAATTCTATGAAATAGTTATATGAGTGAACTGAGTTGAATATTGTGATAATAGTTCTGTGAATGAACTGAGTTGGATACATACTCCTGAGTATGGTTAGAGGGTTGTGAAATAGGTGAGGACCATGTTCATCCTTATGGAGTCATAGTGCATGCTTGGGGGTGACATGAGCAAGTAATTTTTGGCTTCTCAAGATCTACTACTGTGAGGTACACCACCATCCCAACTGTTGTTCCACAACTGTTTCATACCAAATAAGCACTATTATTATTTTATTTTATGTTTTTTCGTAAGCACTGTGTATTCTTTAGCTTTCATTTAGTACTTAAGATAGTTTTTTACTTTTATTTCTTAGTACCATGTTGCATGGTGCAGGAGCATCGGGGCCTAGGCAGAGTTGTCAAAGTTGATCGACATAGAGGAATCCGACCAGAGGGAGTGCCGACGACCACTGGTGCGGAAGAGCAGATTGATTCATCGAAGTCAATAAGTCGAGCAAGAGTAGTCGGGTATGTGACCGACAAATGCAGAAAAAAGTCCAGAGTTGACATGTTGTGATCGACAGATTATAGGGTTGAGCAGGGACATTGATGGTTGACATGCATCGAACCATGCCTCCAACAAGTTTGGGCGTGAGCCAAGCGAGGAGGAAGTGGTGGACTGGCGAAGCTTGAAGAGGCGAAGGAAGCCGATAGGTGAGTCGAAGCTGACAGATAGTATGGCCGATGTGATGGTTTATTGTAGCCTGTCAGAAGGATGCGTAGGAGTCAAGGAGAGTACTTGGCAACAGTTCGGGGTTGCTAAGGAATTTAATGACAGTTATTGAAGGTGGGTGAAGACATGGCATATGTCTTCACAGGAAGAGGTTGTGCAGCATGGTTGGGGCGCTGACAATTGCAGGTCTGCAGGATCTAAGAATATCGACAGGCAGAGAATGCATGTCTCAGGGATCAGGGTGATCTCGGGAATAGAAGAAGTAGAGTAGAAGGCCGAGGAGGGAATATCAGTTCAGGGACTTGGAATTTTAGAGAGTCAAGCAGAGCGAGCAGAGAAGTTTGGTAGATTAGATAGGAAAGTCACACATATACAAATCCAAGAAGATCGAACCATAGCTTAGAGTTCTACAATGGACCAAGAGAGGGTGAGGTTGACACACTGAGATAGCACATAGTTACTTATGTATTGTAACGGCTAAGGCTGACAGTTAGTTAGTTATTTCATTCCTTGCAGTTGCATTGTAACCAATTCAGAGAAGTAATATAAGCCAAATTCTGGCATGTTGTTTGCATCTTGACTATGTGAACATATGTGTAGTGTGTATTGTTAAGCAAGAACCTTACCTGTCTAAGGCACCTTACGTCAGTTGGTATCAGAGCGAGAGGAGAATCCTGTCGAGGAGAAAGGCGGAGATACCAACCTGCCTTGCGTTAGTTGGTATCAAAGCGAGAGGAGAATCCTATCGAGGAGAAAGGCGGTGATCCCAACCTGACTTGCATAAGTTGGTATCAGAGCCATAGCATCATGTAATTTGGAGGATAGCCATATAAGAGCGGGAAGTGAATCCCTGTGCACAGAATAATGTCGAGTGATATTAAGCCTACAAGTACATGGAATAGCTCCAGCTTGTTAAATTTTCAGAATTTACTTCAATCTGATCTAGGATCTTAACTGAGAGAACAACGTGTACAGCATATCTATAGCATATCAATCATGGAGACAAGAATGCAAGCACACAAGAGACACAAGATTTACTTGGGGAAAACCATAAAGGTGAAAAACCCCAATAACTTCCTCAGAGATAGATAGAGCAATGATACAATCCAAACATCAGAGATAGACATATCCTAGCAGCAGATCCTCCTCCTCCATAAGTGTGACACTCCTCCTTGAGTGTATGAGTGAGAAGTGAGTGATCAAATAGAGTGCCTCCCGCACTCTATTTATACTTGACTTGACTTTCCTTTTACATAAATCATGTAGGCTCGAACTTAACCACATAACATAATGCTGACTAGGCCGACCCCCAATAGGGTGGTCTAATAACCCTTTGACCCACATGGCTGACCCCCAATAGGGTGGTATAATAACCCTTCGACCCACATGACTTATACAGGGTCGGCCCCAACAAGGTGGTCTAATAACCCATCAAGTATAAGTTACGACATTTACAATATAAATGACGACACTTCCATATAGAGGAATAATACCATCTCTATAGGAGTATATACAACATACATATATGAAATACATTCCGGAGTTACATATACATCAACACTCCCTCTTAACTAGGAAGGTATTTCTCAGCACAGGTCTTCTAGCACAAGTCATCTTCTTTGGATCATCGTCACTAAATAATCGTCATTGAGTCATCATCATCGTCACTGCTGCTGCTATCTTAATCAATCTCTGAATCTACTTGTCATAGGAAGTTCTACAGAGCCAGTCCTTTTTCATATTGGATGTAGGCCCACCACTTGCAGGTCTTCTTCATCACTGGCCATACTGTGGAATCCTCAGGACTTATTACGTGCGTCACAAAACCTCGAAAGAGCATCCCAGGCTGTTATGAGCACACGGCTCTACCTATAGGATCTCCCAGGGCCATATTATATGTGACCTCACCACAAAACCTCGCAAGAGCATCCCAGGTTGTTACGAGCATGCAGCTATACCTATAGGATCTCCCAGGGCACGAATTACATGTGGTCACCACAAAACATCGCAAGAGCATCCCAGGCTGTTACGAGCACACAGCTGTACCTATAGGATCTCCCAGGGCACGAATTACATGTGGTCATGGAAAAACCACACAAGAGCATCCCAGGACTGATTACGGGCACACAGCCCAACCTATCGGATCTCCCAGGGATAGATTATATGCCATAGGACAAAACCTCGAAAGAGCATCTACTAGATATCCCATGGCAACGAATTACATGCCATAGGAAAAACCTCGTAAGACTATCTGCAGATCTGCCAGGGCAACGAATTATATGTCCTCCCAAAGCAAAACCTCGAAAGAGCATTTGCCAGATATCCCAGGGCACCGAATTACATGCCATAGGCAAAACCTCGAAAGACTATCTGCAAATCTACCAGGGTAATGAATTATATGCTCATCTACACAACCTGATCCACGGCCATAGAGTATCAACCTGATACTCACCATACATCATCCTGATGTACACATGATCATCCTGATCATCATCACTGCAACATCCTGTTGCATGTCATCTGGAGCAACATCCTGAAGCTCGTCATCCATGATCATCCTGATCATATAATGCATCTACCTGATGCATACCAAGTATTTACTTGATACATATCATCATACATGATCCACCTGATCATACAATGTATCCACCTGATACAAATACAAATACATGATACATATCACCATACATGATCCACCTGATCATACAATATATCCACTTGATATATATACAGATACATGGTCCAAGCATCCAACATGATGCATATACAAAAATACATACACATGATCCAACCGATCATATCCAGCATCGAACATAATGCGTACATACATATAAATGATCCAACTGATCATATCCAACATCCAACATGATGCATACATACATACATAAAAATGATCCAACTGATCATATCCAGCATTCAACATGATGCATACATACATATAAAAATGATCCAACTGATCATATCCAAGCAGAAACCAGAACATCATCCTGATGCTCATCATCCAGCGCTTACATCCACAGCCATGTGAAGGATCCTTCTTCCAACATGCTTGGAATGGCTTCAACAAATGTGTCCATCACTTCTTCCTCGAAGTGTCCTCGATCTGAAGAACGTCAAGCCTCTCTTTGAGGTACTCGAACTTCACCCTGGCTAGTGGCTTCATCAGTACATCTGCAATCTGCTCGTCCGTTGCAAAATACAGGAGCTTCACAGCTCCTCTCTGCACCATATCCCTGATATAGTGATATTTGATCTCTATGTTTTTCGACCTGTCATGAAACATTGGGTTCTCAGACAGCTTCACACAACTCTGGTTATCATAGAAGATACCAGTAGCCTCCAATGGGAGATCAAATAACTCAGACAGTAGCTTGCGTAGCCATACCGTCTCACAACTAGCTGAACAGGCTGCAACATACTCTGCCTTAGCTATACTCAGTGCTACGCAGGACTACTTCCTGCTAAACCAAGAGATCACACCTGATCCCATACTGAAGCAGCACCCAGATGTGCTCTTCCTATCTACAGCACTTCCAGTCCAATCTGAATCAACATAACCCTGTAGGTTAAACTTTTGATTCGCTTCATACTTGAGCCCATAATCCACTGTACCTTTCAAGTACCTCAGAATATGCTTTATAGCAACCAGGTTAACACTCCTCGGATCTGTTAGGAGCTGGCTCAATGTGTTCACCGCAATGCAAATATCTGGTCTCATGTTCGTCAGGTACATCAAGGACCCAATCATCTAACGATACATAGTGACATCAACTGGTTCAGATGAAGCATCACAGAGAAGCTTCAGGTTCGATGCCATAGCCTCGCAGTCCATCATCCCGAACCTCTTCAGGATCTCTACTGCATACTTCCCTTATCCAAGGAAGATTCCATCTGCACTCTGCCACACCTCCATACCTAGAAAGTGGTGCATCATACCCAAGTTTTGCACATATATGACTCCCTGTCATGTGTCTCAAAACCAAGTGGCTGCTCCACATACACTTCTTCTTCAACTACACCATTCAAGAAAGCTGTCTTGAATCCATCTGGTGTATCTTCTATTTCATCACTTTTATATTTCTCTATGTTGCCATCTGTAGCATGCTTGATCATGATAGATCCATATGGAAGTCATAACAAACTTCCCTTCAGGTCTTGGGACTACATCCCAAACATCATTCTACATGATCGACGGATCATGGCATCCCATTTCTTCATCCCAGATCCTGGGAACTTCAATATCTTCAATATCTTCAATAGATATCTTTGTTGCTGGACCAAATGTTGTAGTCCTTTTGTAGGTGAAGATATACGGTCTTTCCTACAAAACAGGCTAAATTGCATGATTAGAAACATCTCATAATTTTCAGAACAAATTCTTACACATAAATAAATATGTCATACAGTCATGCAATTATCTTAGCCATTGCTTCAATACAACATTTATCCATATCCCGTAACTTTCTAGATGCCTTCCAATCTCTACCAGAACATTGTTAAGAGTGTGCACAACTCCCAACATGTCAGCAAAGAGGTTTCATTCTAGATAAGTAGCAATGGAATGTTGTACATTGCCATAGGCCACTTACCCATGCATATTAGTAGTATACTGTTCACCAATGCAATTATTCTAATATGCATAATACACAACCTAATTCTAGGAACATTAGTATATACATTATTGAACAGTATTATTTAAGAAATGACAATTCAAATACTTATCTTTGTTCGTTCATTGGGTGGACTCCCTCTGAGTCTTCGCTTCCTTGTAGGAGCTACTGGAGTCATAATCTAAAGTAGCTTCTTCTACACCTTTCTGTTGTGGAATGTAGAGAGATGGTCAACTCCCTCTGAATATTTGCATCCTTGCAGAAACCACTGGAGTGTACTCCCTCTTGATCTTTGCTTCCTAGATTACTTGTCCTTAAACTTATATTCATTCTCGATCCCTATGCATGCTTGTTAGTATCATCATTGTGTTATCCTCTAGGTCTCATACGTAATCAAACATTCGTTAGTATAATCTTAATATTATCAAAAACCAATAATCTCAAGCATGTATAGTCAGGATCATTTCAAACACAGATAATAAACATTAGTATTCAAGGTTTCAGGGAAGTCTTCTTTTACTCATGCATATTCTTATTTGATCATAGGACTCTTTTGGTTAGTTAAATCATCAATCAATATAAGAGATATAATATGCATAAAACCATGACTATTCAAACCTATGACTTCATGAATAATCATTATCAACAACACAACAGTATAAGATCCTAACACAAGGTAGGATTCTATCTTGATATAGGAAAAACACACCTGGATTAGCGTGCTAGCTAGTTATGTCTAACATACTCACATGATGTCTTCTTGTTCTTCTTCAATGACTTGTCCTAGTAACCTGTATATCTCATAGGTTAACCATTATAAAACCAAGTTATACATACCTCGTAAATGGATCTTCTATGAGATCCATGACAATGGATGAATCTTTGTCCTCATGTCATCATGATCATATGTTCTTGAACCAGAACATGATTTGTCTTTCTTGGTGTACCTTTCATGTTAGTAGACAACATAAACCTCATACAACACCATAATGCATTAGTACAATCATAAGTGTCAACACCCCAATCAATGAATATTTTCTATCGTGCATTCATAATTTTATTAAGGTGATACGACAAGTCTAAAATCAAGATTGTACTAACCGTAATAACATGAAGACAAACATACCATAAACTTAATCATGAACAAATATTGAAACATACCTCGATGATTCATACCTGTTGAGATCGCTTGTAATATTCTTATGTAAGGCCTTAGCCTCATCTCCCTCTGAAACAAGAACTTCTTCACTTATGCGGGTGACCAATCCATCTTCTTCTAGGATTAACCCAATCCACTTGATTTGCAAGAACTGGACCTAGAGCTGGATATGGGTTTGTTAGAGAAACCCCAAAAATTCAAACTTTGAATTTCAAACTTCCTAAAGGATATAAATATGTGCCTTGATGAGCTGATCAAGCTGGTATATTCAGAATTTGAAAACTGCAAAGTTTCACTCCTCAATTTTGCCTTTGAAACTTCCAGATTCACTGGACGTGACCTTGAAATGGGGTTTGATGAAGCCCACTCTTCTACCCAACAAAAAATTCTGATATTGGTCTCTAAATTTTTCTTTTGATGAGTAGCATTCAGTTGTGGTATCCGATTAAAAAAATTCCAACTTTCTCCAAATCCCTAAATTCTGGAAGCCATGAATGAAGGTACTAAAAAATAATTCTCTTTTGACAGAAATATGTACCTGATTGTTTATGGTGTAACTATGAACTTTTCAATCCACAGGGTATGAAAACATTTCCCGAGATATCCCAACCTGTTATCTTTCCATCCTGACAGGTCTGACCTCAATTGGATTCTCTGAGAGAGAGTTATGCCAAGTGTCGCAATGTGACCTGTTTATGGGATAATACAAGAGAGCGAACTTGTACGGCGTGCCACGTGTCACTGTTTCAACTTCGGCCTCTGAAATTTTTTTTTGAGATAGTACAGTCTGTGTACTACCTGTCACTTTTTACGACATTTCATTTGGATCTTCCTATCCCAAGTTATGACCTTTTTCCCATGGTTACCTGATTTTGACTCAGATCTGGAAGAGGCAGAAACCCTATATTGTACAGATCATAAATCACAAATTACAATGCATTATATGTTTTCCTCTGGACACAAGGTACACGGGGATTTAATATTCGACCTGTAAATATTTCAGATCCGAAAACTTCGCCAAAACGGATTTATAGAGAAAGTGCTACGATGACTGGTTTTTGCTATATCAAGCCCTAGCATCGTAAGTGCAACAAGTGTCATACATGCCATATCATGCCTTCTTTCAGGCGGGCTTTGATACCATGTTAAATTTTCAGAATTTACTTCAATCTGATCTAGGATCTTAACTCAGAGAACAACATGTACAGCATATCTACAGCATATCAATCATGGAGACAAGAATGCAAGCACACAAGAGACACAAGATTTACTTGGGGAAAACCATAAAGGTGAAAAACCCCAATAAATTCCTCAGAGATAGATAGAGCAATGATACAACCCAAACATATGAGATAGACATATCCTAGCAGCAGATCCTCCTCCTCCATAAGTGCGCCACTCCTCCTTGAGTGCATGAGTGAGAAGTGAGTGATCAAATAGAGTGCCTCCCGCACTCTATTTATACTTGACATGACTTGCCTTTTACATAAATCATGTAGGCTAGAACTTAACCACATAACATAATGCTGACTGGGCCGACTCCCAATAGGGTGGTCTAATAACCCTTCAACCCACATGGCCGACCCCCAATAGGGTGGTCTAATAACCCTTCAACCCACATGACTTATACAGGGCCGACCCCAACAAGGTGGTCTAATAACCCATCAAGTATAAGTTACGACATTTACAATATAAATGATGACACTTCCGTATAGAGGAATAATACCATCTCTATAGGAGTACATACAACATACATATATGAAATACATTCCGAAGTTACATATACATCAACACAACTGAGGTTGGGTAGAGTTGTACACAACTTGTTGAAGTCCGGTTGCGATTGGATGAAGTGGGAGTATCAGCTAAAGTTGAAAATGGATCACAGAGGCATTAATGTCTTAGGACAAAGAGTGCATGGAACAATAGTCACATTTGATCGTGATGTGTTCGACGAGTGCGTCTGAGCAATGCGAACTTTCACAAATGAAGTCACATCAATCAAAGAAAGCCAAAGGTGTGGTTGTATTCTTGATGCGTTAGACCAAAGTGATGAGGAAGTTGAAGAAGTGGAACCACGATAAGTAGCAGGAGATGAAACAGAAAAAAAAATCATCAAGCTTTTGACGGATATGAGAGTTCGGACAAAGATAGATGTACGTACCTACTCAGGAAGTCTGGATCCAGAAGACTTGATCGATTGGTTCAGAGAGATGGAGAAATACTTCGACATAGAGCAGATCGAGGATCCTAAATGGGTTAAGAATCCATGTCTGAGGTTAAAGGGTCATGCCTCATTGTGGTGGGACAATGTGCAAGCTGACAGAGTCAAGAAGGGCAAGGAGAAAATCAAATCTTGGGATAGGATGGTCGCCAAGTTGAAAGGGAAGTTCTTGCTGGGTGACTATGTGATTTCCTTGTTTTAGAAGTTGCATAAATTTTGACAAAAATAGATGATCATGAAGGAATACATAGAAGAGTTCTATAGATTGTCGATAAGGTCAGGTCAGTCCGACGAAGGAGAAGAAGTTGTCTCTAGGTATGTGAATGACTTAAAATATGTTGTTCAGGACGAATTGGGCATGTCAATATTTAGAGTAGTGGGTAAATCCTACCAGTTAGTGCTGAAGGAAGAAGAGAAACCATCGAGGATATCTGCAGTGACCAGAGGAAGGATGACTGGTCGGGGTGTGAAGACTATTTCCGTGAAAGGTCAAATTAGCTGTTACATAAAGGAATCTATCGAATAAAGTCGAAGGACGGAAGGGACATTGACAAGGGAGAAAGCGTAGGAGAACCATTTAGATGGTCGCAAGACTCATGGTCGAGGTGCATATGGTCGAAGTGGTCCATCTAACAGAAAAGGAGCTAACAAACCAGCCATAATCTGTTACAAGTGTCGTGGAGTGGGACACAAGGCATATGAATGCCTAGAGAACCTACATGTTGCAGAGGAGTCAAAACCCAGATGTCAAAGGGATGAGCAAGTGGACGAGAGGGAAGAATTGACATCCGACAAAAGTGAGGATGGTAATAAAAAGAGTTGGGCCATGAAAACCAGCAAGACACTGGTTTTGGACGACAAACACGGTGAGCAAGAGCGAGCACAATGGAAGGCTATATTTTGAACCAAGGTGCGAATCGGTGCATGGCGTTGCAAGACCATAGTTGATGGTGGAAGCACTGAGAATATTGTGTCGACATAGGTGATTGATAAAGAAAAGTTAAAGTGTCGGGAACATCCACACCCTTACAAGATCTCATGGTTGCAGAAGGGACATCATGTGAATGTGACCAAACAGTGCATGATGAACTTCAGAGTTGAAGGATTTGAAGACAATGTACTGTGCGGTGTAATCCCAATGGACGTGTGCCATCTATTGTTTGGAATACCATGGCAATATGATCAGAAAATGATCTATGATGGTCAATCCAACACAGTCACAGTGTGGAAGGATGGCATGAAGAGGTCTCTTAAGCTGAGGCCGGAGGAGAGATCCAACTGTAAGCACGGTGAGAGAAACTTTTGGGAGAAATGAGTGCTGATGTGTTCAACGAAAGAATTCCTTGCAGAGGAGGAAAAGCAGTTGGGGTGTTATGCTATCATTCTGAAAGGACCATGTGTCAAGAAGGCGATAATGGAAAAGATTCCGGTCGAAGTTGGAAAGATGATGGAAGAGTTTCAAACCATAGTGGTTGATGAGACATCGACGGGATTACCACCGACAAGGAGCATATCCCATCAGATGGACTTGATTCCAGGGTCGAGTCTGCCAAACAAAGTACCACATAGGATGAGTCCGACAGAAGGTCAAGAACTCAACCGACATGTCCAGGAGTTGTTGGACAGAGGGTTGATAAAAGAAAGTGTGATTCCTTGCGCTGTACCAGCAAAAATAGCACCATCAATAGGATCACGATCAACTATCGGTTTCCATTTCCAAGAATGGATGAATTGATGGATTTCCTGAGTGGAGCAAAGTACTTCATGAAGATAAACCTGAAAAGTGGTTGCCACTAGATTCTAGTTAGAGAACGAGATGAATGGGAGACAACGTTCAAGACAAAGGAAGGTCTGTATAAGTGGTTAGTCATGCCATTTGGATTGACTAATGCACCCAGTACATTCATGAGGTTGATGAATGAAGTATTGAAATCACTCTTGGGAAAGTTTGTCGTAGTCTACTTAGACGACATTCTAATTTTCAGTCGAACCAAGACAAAACACTTGGAGCACATTCAACAGGTACTGCAGAAGTTACAGGAAGAGAAGTTGATGGTGAACCTGCAAAAGTGTTTCTTCATGAAGGAAGAACTAGTGTACTTGGGATTTGTAATATTGGGTAAAGGTTTGGTGATGGACCCAGAAAAGGTGAAGGAAATATTGGATTGGCCGGAACCGACAAGTACGACTGGAGTAAGGAGTTTCCATGGACTTGCTAGTTTCTACAGGAAGTTCATTCGGGGTTTAGTCAGATTTGGGCACCTTTGACATAGTGAATGAAGAAGGGGGAGTTCAAGTGGACGGAGACAGCCCAGTGAGCTTTCGACAAGTTGAAGTAAAAATTCACTCAGAGCCTAGTGTTAACGCTTCTAGATTTCGACAAAGTTTTCCAGGTCGATTGCGACATGAGTGGAATGAAAATTGGAGCAGTGTTGAGCCAGAAGGGCCAACCAATTGCATTCTTCAATGAGAAGTTGGATGATGCGAAGCAGAAATATTTGATCTATGACCAGGAATTTTATGCTATTGTCCAGGCATTGAAGAAGTGGAGGCATTATTTGTTGCCTAAGGAATTTTTGTTGTACACAGATCACCAAGCATTGAGGAATCTGAATACTCAGTCGAAGCTGAACCAGCGGCACATGAAATAGGTCGAATTCCTTTAGGGATATACATTCATGTTGCGACATAAGTCGGGCAATTCAAATAAAGTTGCTGATGCACTGAGTCAAAGAGTTGCATTGCTGAACACGACGACAGTTCAGGAAACATGAATAGAGTGGGTAAAGACAGAGTATGAGAGCGATAGGGATTTTGCGAAAGCATGGGACGCTTTTCGTGAACCATGGAGTGTCGACGGGACTCCATACTTGGATTATTTCATCCAAGAAGGATATCTGTTTAGGGGAAATCATTTGCGTATTCCTAGAGGATCAGTTAGAGAGAACCTAATCCGAGAGTTGCATAGCAGTGGATTAGCAGGTCATTTTGGCATCGACAAGACCAGGGCATTGGTCGAAGAGAAGTATTATTGGTCAGGGATGATGACAGATGTCTGAAAGTGGGTTTGACAATGTGGATTTTTCCAGTTGGAAAAGGGGAGAATTCGGAACACGGGTTTGTATACACCGTTACTTGTACCAGACACCCCATGGGAGCAACTGAGCATGGATTTTGTGCAAGGATTGCCGAAGACGCAGCAAGGGAGAAACTCAATCTTTGTTGTAGTCGACAGATTTTTTAAAATGGCACACTTTATTCCGTGTAAGAAGAAAAGTGATGCCGTAGGCATTGCTATACTATTTTTCAAGGAAGTAGTCAGATTACATGGGTTGCTGAAGAGTATCACATCAGACAGAGACACCAAGTTTATGGGACATTTCTGGAGAAACCTATGGAAGAAAATGGACACATGGTTGCAGTTTAGCTCGGCATATCATATGTAGACAAACGGACAAACCGAGGTGGTGAACAAAATTTTGGGAAACCTTATAAGGTGTTTGATGGTCGACAGACCCAAGAAGTGGGATAATGTGTTGGCGCAAGTAGAGTTTGCATATAACAATTTTGTGAATCGGTCGATAGGTTTGAGCACATTCCAGATTGTTCACGAGAGAATCCCACATGGAGTGGTGGATTTGGTCAAGTTACCGACATAAACCAGGAAGAGCGCGGATGCAGAATCATTCGCAGAGCATATGAAAGAAGTGCATGAAGATGTGTGAAAGCGCATAGAAAAGAGCAACGTGACATACAAGTTGAGAGCCGACAAGAAGAAAAGACTACAGTCATTCAGTGAGGGAGGCTTGGTCTATGCACATTTGAGGAAGGAAATATTTGCAATGGAGACATATAATAAGCTAAAGCTGAAGAATATTGGACCATGCAAGATTCTGAAGAAGATTTTGGACAATGATTATGTGTTGGACCTGCCGAATGACTTGAGCATTTCATGAACGTTCAATGTCTCAGATCTGTACAAGTTTGAAGCAGGTTCAAGCAACGGAAGCACAGAAGTGTCGAAGATCGATTGGATGGAGTAGATTCCAGATCGACAGAAGGAAGAAATTGCAGAAGTAATAGAGGAACGCGAAGTCGGGCGTACGTATAGTTTGCGAAAGAAGGAATACTTAGTGCGATGAGAGAATAATGAGTTGCAGGAGGCAACATGGATTTCTGAAGAAGAATTCAGGAGACTGACAGAGCAGTTGAGTTCTTTTTCACCTGGGGAGTCTGATGCAGGAGCATCGGGGCCTAGGCAGAGTTGTCGAAGTTGATTGACAAAGAGGAAGCCGACCAGAGGGAGTTCCAACGACCACTAGCGCGGAAGAGAAGATTTACTCGTTGAAGTCAATAAGTCGAGTAGGAGCAGTCGGGTATGTGATCAACAGATGCAGCAAAAAGTCGAGAGTCGACATATTGTGGTCGACAGATGACAGGGTTGAGCAGGGATGTCGATGGTCTACATGTGTCGAACCACGACTCTGATAGGTTTGGGCATTTTCCAAGTGAGGAGGAAGGGGTGGATTGATGAAGCTTAAAGAGTGCGAAGGAAGCCGACAAGTGACTCCAAGCTAACAGACAACATGGCCGATGTGATGGATTATTGTATCCTGTCAGAAGGATGGGTAGGAGTCAAGGAGAGTGCTTGGAAACAGTTTAGGGTTGATAAGGAAGCTAATGACAGTTATTGTAGGTGGGTGAAGACATGGCAGATGTTGTCACAAGAAGAGGCTGTGAAGCATGGTTGGGGCACTGACAGTTGCATATTTGCAGGATCTGATAAGATTGACAAGCAGAGGATACGTTTCTAGGGGATCAGAGTAATCTTGGGAACAACAGCAGTAGAGTATAAGGCCGAGGAGGGAAG
Source organism: Larix kaempferi (assembly GCA_027924585.1). Classification (NCBI taxonomy): domain Eukaryota; kingdom Viridiplantae; phylum Streptophyta; class Pinopsida; order Pinales; family Pinaceae; genus Larix; species Larix kaempferi. Next base: position 4,534,161 of record BSBM01000071.1, read on the forward strand.
ATCAATTGAGGGACTTGGCATTTTAGAGATTCAAGCAGAGCGATAAGAGATTAAGAGAAGTCTGGTAGATTGGATAGGAAAGTCACACATCTATAGAGCCGAGAAGGTTGAACCATGGCTTAGAGTTCCACAGTGGACCAGGAGAGGGTGAGGTCGACACAATGATATAGCACATAGTTACTTCTGTATTGTAACGACTAAGGCTGACAGTTAGTGAGTTATTTCATTCCTTGCAGTTGCATTGTAACCAATTCGAAGAAGTAATATAAGCGAGCTTCTGACATGTTGTTTGCATCTTGTCTATGTGAAAATGTGTGTAGTGTGTATTGTTAAGAAAGAACCTTACCTATCTAAGGCGCCTTGCATCATTGCACTATCTAGTAAATAAATTTGAATATTTTATCTAAAATGCTTAAGAGAGTTGGAAATACTTTTATTTCAGTCCTAACATAGTAAATGATTAATCTTATCAAGTTATGATCGCTAAACAATTCTTCTATGTTATGTTATAGTAAGGGTAGTTCCCGATTGAATGAATGTGTCTAAGTAACCTATGAGTTCTCTTTCAAAATGTTATGTACTAGGATTTAAATTCTGATAAGTATTCTTTGTCATTTTGGTAAATTTCCTTCTTTACTAGGCTGATTAGACATTACCTAGGGTGAGCTAATAAGATGTTAATTCTATCGATTACCTTGCTCATATTTTAAAATGTTCTAGTATTAAGTTTATTATTTAGATAGCATTTAGGGTTATCAATAACTAAATAAGCAGTAAATAATATACAATTATTTCTAGTACGTTTCTTATATAATTACACATTGAGGATATCACTTAGCATAACCCATAATGTAACATCCATTTATACCTCTTTACGAATCAGATGCAAAATAAGGGATAAAGATACATAAGTAATTAACCAAACACAAAATCGAATGCTAACCTCATTTACATTCATTTATATACTCTCATATTTAACCTAATACAATAAAAATATCATATATCATCCACATATGCGCATAGTGTTAGAATTAATAATTACTTCAGTTGACATTGGTTTCTATTCTTGACGTCCAGTCAATAAATGCAATAGCATGCTTTGCATGCATGCAAAAGCTAGGTTAAATCTTTCAGGTTTTTTCCGTAAGTGTTTAAATACACATTACATTCTTGATTGTATTATATCATTTGATCTCCATTTATGAATAAAGATTGAAGAGCCGTAGCTCATTCTGCATTATCTTTGTTTTATTTTTGCCTCCAACCTTTAGTTTGGTATCAGAGCTTAGGAGAAGATCAAATTGGTAGCATCATTTTTTGGAGAAGCCAAAGCCATAGCTTTGAAGAATTGTAAGTTTATTTTTGAAGAATTTTTACACAATTTTTTTTTTGGAAAAAAAAAAAAAACTAGTTTTTGGAACTACCGCTCCCTCCCTATAGTCCATAGAGCGGTAATTTTGGAACTATCGCGCCCACACTATAGTCTAAAGTGCGGTAGTTTGGGGAGACATGAGGTAAAAAAATGAGATTTCACCGCGGCCTCTCCCTAGGACAAAGAGCGGTAATTGGAACAAGCCGGCGGCATTTTGGACAAGTGCAAAAAGGTTTTTACTTCATGTGATTGTTTTTTGACTTTCACGTAGTTTTTCAAATCTTCTTTAAGAGGAAGAATTATTATTTGTTTAAAAAAAAAAAAGAGGAAGCGATATTATTTTGAATAGAGCCAATGAAAGACTCCACAACATCAATGGCATCTAGCAGCAACAATCAATCTCAGATTTCTCCTCGTAGAGGAAAAAAAGACTATGATGTCTGGGCCACGACGATTGCGGTTTATCTCAGGTCAGAAGATGCATGGGAATATGTCGTGTATGGCTATTCCAAACCTGCATATGATGTAGCTTTTCAAGCCCTTTCAAACACAGAAAAGGATGTCCTGCGAGTGCACAGGAAGAAGGATGCAAAGGCACTGCATCTCATAATGAATGCTTTGGATAACATCGTATTTCCAAAGATATCAGCATCATTACATGCCAAAGCAGCATGGGATATCTTGGCGACCAGTTATCAGGGTGTTGGTAAAGTACAAGCAACTACACTCCAAAACCTAAGAAGAGACTTTGAAGATCTGAAGATGAAAGAATCAGACTCAGTAGATTCTTTCATGACCAAAGTCATGGGGATTGTTAATCAGCTGAATACCTATGGTGAAAATATTGGAGATCAAAGGGTGGTTGAAAGGGTTCTGAGATCCCTACCCCACAAATTTGAGTCGAAAGTTTTAGCGATTGAAGAAGCAAAGGATCTAAGTAATCTCTCTATAGACGAGTTGACCGGATCTCTACTTTCATTCGAATCTAGAATGAGCAGGAATGAAGAATCCTCTATGGAGAATGCTTTCAAAGCACATGTCTCATTCTTAAGAGGCAGAGGCAAAGGAGGATCAAGAGGACGAGCTAGAAGTGGCCGAAGTAATGGAAATGGAGATCAAGATCACCATCATAACCATGAAGGTGGAAAATGCGACAAAAAAAGGTCAGATAAATCTAATATTCAGTGTTATTATTGCAATAAATTTGGGCATTATGCTCATGAATGTAAAAAGAAAAAGTCTGATCAAGCAAATCAAAATGCTAATGTGACTAATACCTCTGAGGATAAAGATGATATGTTATTCCTTACATGTCATGCTGCACACAAAATCCCAAAGGGACTTTGGCTTTTAGATAGTGGCTGCAGTAACCATATGACAGGTGACAGAGGTCTAATTGCAGACCTAGATGAATCAGTGAGGACAGAGGTCAAAGTTGGCATGGATGAGGTAGTCCCAGTTCTTGGCAAAGGAGTGGTCAACATTCTGACCAAACAAGGCCAACAAAAGACAATCTGATATGTCTATTATGCTCCGGGATTGAAGCATAATCTGCTTAGCATTGGGCAACTCACTGAAAAGAAATACAGACTTGTCTTTGATGGATGAGACTGTGAAATTTATGACAAACCCCCAAATCGATAGTTGATCATCAAAATACAAGTGACTAGGAATATGATGTATCGACTAGTCATTAATTGTAGCAGCAAGGTAATCTCTTTTGCTCAAAAATCCACTTGCATGGATGATTATTGGTTATGGCATTTTAGATATGGACATCTTCACTTTCTTGGTCTCAAGTTTTTGCAGCAGAAAGAGATGCTAAAGGGATTACCCCCTATGAAGGTGCCAGAAAGCAGTTGTGAGTGTTGCATCATTGCAAAGCAGCATAGGGATAGCTTTCCTAAAGGTATGTCTCGAAGGGCACATGCACCTTTAGAAATTATTCATATTGATCTGGTTGGACCAATGCAAACTCAATCGATTGGTGGAAGCTATTATTTTCTTACATTTATTGATGATTTCAATAGAAAAACTTGGGTGTATTTCCTTCATCAGAAGTCTGAAACTTTTGGCAAGTTCAAGAAATTTAGGGCTCTTGTTGAAAAACAGAGTGGTTATTAACTCAAAGTATTGAGATTAGATGGAGGGGAAGAGTATGAGTTAAAGGAATTTCATGATTACTGCAAACATCATGGAATCAAGAGGCAATTCACTACAAGATATACACCTCAGTAGAATGGTATTGCAGAATGCAAGAATAGAACCATCATGAATGTGGCAAGGAGCATGCTAAAAGGAAGAAATTTGTCCCATGAATTTTGGGGAGACGCAGTGGCTTGTGTTGTTCATGTGATGAACAGATCTCCCACCAAAGTTGTGAAGAACAGAGTACCAGAAGAAGCATGGTCAGGTATGACTTGTAATGTTTCTCATTTCAAAGTATTTGGTTGTGTTGCTTACGCTCATGTTCCTAAATAGCTAAGAAAAAAGCTAGACGATAGGAGTGAGAAATGTATATTTCTTGGATACGATGAACAAACTAAAGCCTACAAGCTGTATAATCCTATTACTAAGAAGTTTATCCTCAGCATAGATGTTTTGTTCAAAGAGGAAGAGTCATGGAATGGAACCATAGACAAGGGTGTGGGAGCTACAATACCCCAACCAGAAGATGGAGAAGATGAAAAGCTGATTGGACAACAAGATCCAGTAGCATCTTCACCAGTAGCAAATACTCCAGAAAGAACACCTAGAAACTTAGTTCGAGGTGAAGCATCAAGTCCGCAATCAGGTAATGAATCTGATCACAGTAATAAAAAGACTAGAAGATTGACAGATATTTATGATGAATTGGATGCAAATACCAATTATGTCTTTATTTCTAGTGAACCTATGTTTTATGAAGAGGCTGTAAAACAAGAGCATTGGGTAAATTCTATGGACGAAGAGATATATTCCATTGAGAGAAATGATACATGGGATCTAGTTGACCTGCCAAAGAATAAGAAACCCATTGGTGTGAAGTGGGTTTATAAAACCAAACTCAATGAAAAAGGTGAGATTGATAGGTACAAGGAAAGGTTAGTAGCAAAGGGTTTCTCGCAACAACTAGGAATTTATTTTGGAGAAACTTTTGCACCAGTGGCAAGATTGGACACAGTAAGAGTAGTCTTAGCAATTGCAGCACAGAAAAAGTGGAAAGTGTATCAGATGGATGTCAAGTCAGCATTCTTGAATGGAATTCTTGAAGAAGAAATTTATGTGGAGCAGCCACATGGGTATGAAATAAAAGAACATGAAGAGAAAGTTTACAAGTTGAAGAAAGCTCTATATGGGCTCAAGCAAGCTCCAAGAGCTTGGTACAGCAGAATTGATTCTTATCTGATAAAAAATGGTTTTAGCAGAAGTAGCAGCAAACCAAAACTTTACACAAAGGTAAATCAACAAGGACAGATTTTAATAGTTTGTTTGTATGTTGATGATATGATTTTTACAGGTGACATCTTAGTAGATGAGTTCAAGGCAGCTATGAAGAAAGAGTTCAAGATGATAGACCTTGGATTGATGAGGCTCTTTCTTGGCCTAGAGGTAGAACAGTCAGAAAAAAGGTATATTTATCTCTCAAAATAAATATGCTAATGAAGTTCTTAAGTGATTCAGAATGCTTAATTGCAAAACAACACCTACACCAGTGGCAACAGGTACTAAGTTGAGCAAAGAAGATGGCAGTCCCAATGCAAATCCAACAATGTTTACGAAACTTGTAGGAAGTCTCATGTATCTCACAGCTACGAGACCTGATATTATGTTTGCTGTCAGCTTGATTTCGAGGTTCACGGAGTCTCCCAAAGAATCGCATTGGTAAGCTGGAAAAAGGATCTTACGATATGTTGCAGGTGTTGATGTATATGTAACTTCGGAATGTATTTCATCTATGTATTTCATATGTATTTATTGTACCCTTATAAGAGATGTGTTATTCCTCTATAAGGAAGTGTCGTCATGTGGATTGACAAATGTCGCAAGTGTATGTACTTGCCGATGGGTTACTAGACCACCATGTGTGGGGTCGGCCCTGAAATATATATTATATTGTGGATGTATCTAGATAGACAAGTCGGCTCCATAGTGTAACTGGGCAAATAGGTTAGTATAAATAGAGATCGGGAGATCTCTATTTTGATCATTCAGAAAGTCACACTTCTCTCACTCAGAAAGTGGCGCACTAGTGAGGAGGAGGATCATCTGCTACTAGGAGACTATCTCAGTGTATTTTGGTTGTACTTTGGTTGAGCCATTGCTCTCTCTATCTCTGAGGAAGTTGGGGTTTTTCACCTTAGGGTTTTCCCCACGGAAACTCTGTGTCTCTTGTCTCTCATGCTTTTGATTCTTGTGATGCTTGTGATGCTTATTGTGATTGTTATGCATTGATATACTGTATATGTTATTCTCTCAGTGAAGACCCTAGAGTATTGTGAAATAATGCTCAAAATTTAACATGGTTTCAGAGCTAACCTGAGAAGAAGACATTTTGCAGTGACGGAAACTTGAGTTTCGTGTTTATTGGGTTTCTCTCCACAGATTTTGGAAAATCAGCATAGTAGATTGACTCTACTCATCAAGTAGAATCCATCTGTCCAATCATAATTCAATTCTAAGCATTTTCAGATTTGGCCCTAAAAATTAGGGTTTCCACAAAAATAGGAATTTTTGAAATATAAAGACATATCTGGAAGCTCCTTGCAAAAATCCAAGTTTAGAGCTTTGGATCGAGATTTTTGGCTGGGTAGATCTTCAGGAAACTCAAACCCTAATTCAGGGCTCTTCCCAGTGAACCCGGTAGGACAAAAAGGAAAATCTGAAGGGTAAAGCTTTGCTGATCTTAAATTCTGAATACACCAAGCTGATCAGCTCATCAAGGCGCATCTTTCTATCCTTTCAGAAAGTTGAAATTCACATTTTGAATTTTTAGGGTTTTTTCGACAAACCCTAATCCGGGACGAGATCCACTTTTCAGCATTTTAAGTGGTAAGACCTAAATCTTTTCTATTTCCATTTGAAGTACTCTTTAAGATGTCTCACCACACCAAGCTTGAGGATAAGCTTGAAGGAGCTGATAACTTCCGAGCTTGGAAGTATAGGATTGGGTTAATCCTAGAAGAGAATGAGTTGGACTCATATATAAAAGAAGACATCCCTATCCCAGAGGATGAAGAGGCTAAAGTATTGCATAAGAAGAATTTGGTCAAGGCAAAGAGAATCATTGCTGATTCTATCAAAGACCATCTCATACCCCATGTGTCTTCTCTAAAGACACCCAAAGAGATGTTTGACTCCTTGACCAAGCTATTTGAAGGGAAGAACATAAATCAGAAGATGACCCTACGGAACCAATTGAAAGGAGTAAAGTTTCAAAATGGAGAAACCATTCAATCTTATTTTTCAAGGGTCTCCCAGATCAAGGAACAACTAGAAGCAGTGGATGAAATGGTGGAGAATGGTGAAGTTGTCATGACCACTCTGAATGGCTTACCTAGGTCATGGGACTCCTTCATTCAAGGAATCTATGCAAGAAAGAAGTTGATTTCCTTCAGTAGACTACGGGAAGAATGCTCACAAGAAGAAATAAGGCTCATGGCATGAGAAGAAAAGATGGGGAATGAAGATCAATCTCTCACAGCTCACACCAAGAAAGGGAAGTCCAAGAGAGAGCCATCTCACTCCAAGAAATCTTCACATCACTTCAAAGAAAGAAGAATATGCTTCACCTGTAATGAGAAAGGACATATTGCCATAAATTGTCCCAAGAACAAGAAGGACAGCAACAACTTCAACAAGAAGAAGAAGGGAAGCAAAAGAAGGTTTCATGCTCATGCTGCCGAGGATGATGAACCACCCAAGAAGAAGGCTAGGGAAGAAAGTGATGATAGTAATGATGACTCATTAAGTGATGAAGAGTATGTTTTGATCTCTGCTCTCATAGGTACTATCTCCCATGGTTGTAATGATTGGTTAATTAACAGTGGGGCTTCCAAACACATGAATGGGTTTAAGGAATCTTTTGTGAACCTATCTGAACATGAATCACCCCATAAGGTGAAACTTGGGGATGATTATCAATACCCAATCAAAGGAAGTGGTGAAGCCTCCTACAACCTAGATTATGGAAAATATTTGAAGATGAAAGAAGTCCTTTATATACCTGGGCTCAAAAAGAACTTACTCTCCATCTTTGCATTGGATGCAAAAGGTATGAGGGTTGCATTTCTGGATGGGAAAGTCCTAATGTGGCCAAAGGGAAAGACCATAGATGATGCAGTAGTGATTGGAGAGCAAGAGGGAGGTTTGTATAAATTAAAGGGACAACCTGAACATGCCATGGTGCATGAATCCATGGAGCCAAGTGAACTTTGGCATAGAAGACTTGCTCATATGCACTATAGGGCACTTCCAATTGCGAGCAAGGCTATAGAGGGTCTTCCTGAAATCAAGATCAAATATGAAGGTGTTTGCAAAGGATGTGCAAAAGGTAAGAACATTAAGAATGCTTTCCCAAGTAGTGAAAGCAAGGCAAAGGATATCCTGGAAATCATCCACTCAGATGTATGTGGTCCTATGTCATCCAGTTCTCTAAATGGGTATGTTTACTATGTCTCATTTATTGATGACTTCTCCAGGAAGACTTGGGTATACTTCTTGAAGAACAAAGATAAGGTGTTTGACAAGTTTAAGGAATTCAAAACCTTGATGGAGAATCAAACTGACAAGAAGATCAAAACATTCAGATCCAACAATGGTGGAGAATTCACCTCAGGTGACTTCAAGAAGCTTTGCAGTGATTCAGGGATTAAGAGGGAGTTGACTGCTCCTTACAATCCACAACAGAATGGAGTTGCAGAAAGGAAGAACAGAACAATCATGGAAGTAGCAAGAGCAATGCTACATGACCAGGATCTATCGATGCATCTATGGGCAGAAGCAGCAAGAACAACTGTATATGTGCAGAACAGAACACCCCACAAGATATTGGAGAACAAGACACCAGAAGAGGTCTTTTCTGGTAAGAAACCTGAAGTCAGCCATCTCAGAATATTTGGTTGTCCAGTATTCACTCATGTCCCAAAGGAAAAGAGGACCAAACTAGATCCTTCAGGAAAGAAGGGTATCTTTGTGGGTTACAGTGAAAGATCGAAGGCTTACAGAATATACTTTCTAGGGTTCAAGAAGATTGATGTCAGCAGGGATGTGACATTTGATGAAAACTCAGCATTCATCAAATCAAGGAAGGCACCTATCGAAGTTTATGAAGAACCTAAGGAAACTAGATTTCAAGACACTATCATGACTGAAGCAATTCCATAAGTTGTTCGTGAGTTTGAAGATCCGAAAGAACCTATAGATCCACCCCGTGAGGATAACTCTCACAAGAGGAAACCCACATGGGCTAGAGAGCTCATTCAAGATGTAGAAAGATTTGGCATTGATGAAGAAGAACACAGAGCAAAGAAGAGAACCAGATCACATACCAGCTATGTTGCTTTACTCTGTGATGTTGATGTATATGTAACTTCGGAATGTATTTCACATATATGTATATTGTATTCCTATAGAGATGGTATTATTCCTCTATAAGGAAGTGTCGTCATTTATATTGTAAGTGTCGTAACTTATACTTGATGGGTTATTAGACCACCTTATTTGGGGTCGGCCCTGTATAAGTCATGTGGGTCAAAGGGTTATTAGACCACCCTATTGGGGGTCGGCCATGTGGGTCAAAGGGTTATTAGACCACCCTATTGGGGGTCGGCCCACTCAGCATTATGTTATGTGGTTAAGTTCGAGCCGACATGAGTTAGGTAAAAAGGCAAGTCAAGTCAAGTATAAATAGAGTGCGGGAGGCACTCTATTTACTCACTCACTTCTTACACATGCTCTCAAGGAGGAGAGGCGCACTTATGGAGGAGGAGGATTGCTGCTAGGTTATGGCTATCTCTCTTGGTTGGTTGTATCATTGCTCTATCTATCTCTGAGGAAGTTATTGGGGTTTTTCACCTTTATGGTTTTCCCCAAGTAAATCTTTGTGTCTCTTGTGTGCTTGCATTATTGTCTCCATGATTGATATGCTGTAGATATGCTGTACATGTTGTTCTCTCAGTTAAGATCCTAGATCATATTGAAGTAAATTCTGAAAATTTAACATGGTATCAGAGCTAGCCTGAAAGAAGGCATGATATGGCATGTATGACACTTGTTGCACTAACGATGCTAGGGCTTGATATAGCAAAAACCAGTCATCGTAGCACTTTCGCTATAAATCCGTTTTGGCGAAGTTTTCGGATCTGAAATTGTTATAGGACGAAGCTAAGATCTCCAGGTATCTTGTGTCCAAAGGACAACCTCTAATTCATTGTACTTTGTGATTTATGATCTGTACAATATAGGGTTTCTGCCTCTTCCAGATCTGAGTCAAAATCAGGTGACCTTGGGAAAAAGGTCATAACTTGGGCTAGGAAGCTCCAAATGAAATTTCGTGAAACGTGACAGGTAGTACACAGGCCGAGCTATCTCAGAAAACTTTTTCAGAGGCCGAAGGTCAAACAGTGACACGTGGTACGCCGTACAAGTTAGCTCTCCTGTATTATCCCATAAAAAGGTCACGTTACGACATTTGACATAACTCTCTCTCAGAGAGTCCAATTGAGGTCAGACCTATCAGGATGGAAAGGTAACAGGCCGAGATATCTCAGAAAACGTTTTCAGAGGCTGAAGTTAAAACAGTGACACGTGGCACGCCGTACAAGTTCGCTTTCCTGTTTTATCCCAAAACAGGTCACGTTGCGACATTTGGCATAACTCTCTCTCAGAGAATCCAATTGAGGTCAGACCTGTCAGGATGGAAAGATAACAGGTCAGGCTATCTCAGGAAACTTTTTCAGATCCTGTGGATCAAAAATTTTGGAGTTACACCAGAAACAATCAGGTACATATTTCTATCAAAACAGAATTATTTTTTGGTACCTTCATTCATGGCTTCCGGAATTTAGGGCTTTGGAGAAAGTTGGAATTTTTGTAATCGGAGACCACGGCTGGATGCTACTCATCAAAATAGAAATTTAGAGACCAAGATCAGAATTTTTGGTTGGGCAGAAGGCCGGTCTTGATTAGACCCTAGTTCGGGACTTTGATCAGAAAAGTGAAAAATTAGGGCTTCTGTAAAAATGGGAATTTTTGAAATCTGTGACCACGGCTGGAAGCTCCTCAGAAAAATAGAAGCTTAGAGCTTTGGATCAAACATTTTGATGGGGCGAAAGAGTGGGCTTCATCAAACCCCAGTTCAGGGTCACGTCCAGTGAATCTAGAAGTTTCAAAGGCAAAATTGAGGAGTGAAACTTTGCAGTTTTCAAATTCTGAATATACCAACTTGATCAGCTCATCAAGGCACATATTTCTATCCTATCAGAAGTTTGAAATTCAAAGTTTGAATTTTTGGGGTTTCTCTGACAAACCCATATCCAGCTCAAGGTCCAGTTCTTGCAAATCAAGTGGATTGGGTTAATCCTAGAAGAAGATGGATTGGTCACTTGCATAAGTGAAGAAGTTCCTGTTTCAGAGGGAGATGAGGCTAAGGCCTTACATAAGAAGATTACAAATGATCTCGACAGGTATGACTCATCGAGGTATGTTTTGAGATTTGTTCATAATTAAGTTTATGGTATGCTTGTCTTCATATTATCACGGTTAGTACAATCTTGATTTTAGACTTGTCATATCACCTTAATAAAATTATGAATGCATGATAGAAGTCATTCATTTATTAGGAGTATGAAACTTATGTTTGTACTAACACATTGTGATGTTGTATGAGTTTTATGTTGTCTACTAACATGAAAGGTACACCAAGAAGACAAATCATGTTCTAGTTCAAGAACATATGATCATGAGGACAAAGATTCATCCATTGCCATGGATCTCATAGAAGATCCATTCTCGAGGTATGTATAACTTAGTTTTATAATGGTTAACTTATGAGACATGTAGGTTACTAGCACAAGTCACTAAAGAGAACCAGAAGACATTATGCGGGTATGTTAGACATAAATAGCTAGCATGCTAATCCAGGTATGTTTTTCCTATATCAAGCTAAAATCCTACCTTGTGTTAGGATCTTATACTGTTGTTGATAATAATTATTCATGAAGTCATAGGTTTGAATAATCATGGTTGGATGTATATTATTATAATTGATGATATGACTAACCAGAAGAATCATGAAAGTATAGGCTTGAATAATCACAGGTTTTATGCATTTTATATCTCTTATCTTGATTGATGATTCAACTAACCTGAAGAGTCATAGGCTTGAGTAATTACAGGTTTAGACATGTTATGTTTCTTATGATTTGACTAACCATAAGAATCCTTGAATGCTCATGCTTATTATTTCTGTTTGAAATGAGCATGACTATACATGCTTGAGATTATTGTGTTTTAATAGTATACTAATGAATGTATGATTTTATATGAGATCACAAGGATAACACATTCATGATACTAATAAGCATGCATAGGGACCAAGGATTAATATGAGTTCAATAACAGGTAATTCAGGAAGCAAAGATCAAGAGGGAGCACACTCCAGTTGCTCCTGCCAGAAAGCAAAGGAGCACACTCTAGTTGTTCCTGCAAGAAAGCAAAGGAGCACACTTCAGTAGTTTCTGCAAGGATGCAGATATTCAGAGGGAGTTGATCATCTCTCTACATTTCACAACAGAAAGGTGTAGAAGAAGCTACCTCAGATTAGGACTCCAGCAGCTCCTGCAAGGAAGCAAAGACTCAGAGGGAGTCCACCCAACGAACAAACAAAGATAAGTATTTGAATTGTCATTTCTTAAATAATACTGTTCAATAATGTATATACTGATGTTCCTAGAATTAGGTTGTGTATTATGCATATTAGAATAATTGCATTGATGAACAGTATACTACTAATATGCATGGGTAAGTAGCCTATGGCACTGTACAACATTCCATTGCTACTTATCTAGAATGAAACCTCTTTGCTGACATGTTGGGAGTTGTGCACACTCTTAACAATGTTCTGGTAGAGATTGGAAGGCATCTAGAAAGTTACGGGATATGGATAAATGTTGTATTGAAGCATTGGCTAAGATAATTGCATGACTGTATGGCATATTTCTTTATGTGTAAGAATTTGTTCTGAAAACTATAAGATGTTTTCTAATCATGCAATTTAACTTGTTGTGTAGGAAAGATCATATGCCATCTCCTACAAAAGGACTACAACATTTGTTCCAGCAAGAAAGATATCTATTGAAGATATTGAAGTTCCCAGGATCTGGGATGAAGAAATGGAATGCCATGATCCGTAGATCATGAAGAAGATGTTTGGGATGCAGTCCCAAGACCTGACAGGGAGTCATATGTATGCAGATTGAAGAAATCCTTGTATGGCTTGAAGCAAGCTCCCAGAACTTGGTATGGTGAAGATAGATTGATTGCCGACACGCAGCGGAAGCTTACTACCGAGTTCGAGATGAAGAACTTGGGGATGATGCACTATTTGTTTTTTTTGGCATGGAGGTGTGGCAAAGTGCAGATAGAATCTTCCTTGGACAAGGGAAGTATGCAGTAGAGATCCCAAAGAGGTTCGGGATGATGGATTGCAAGGCCATGGCCACACCTATGGCATCGAATCTGAAGCTTCTATGTGATGCTTCATCTGAGTCAGTTGATGTCTCTATGTATCGTCAGATGATTGGGTCCTTGATGTACCTGACGAACACAAGACCAGACATTTGCTTTGCTGTGAACACATTGAGCCAGTTCCTGACGGATCCGAGAAGTGTTCACCTGGTTACTGTAAAGCATGATTCTGAGGTACCTGAAGGGTACAGTGGATTATGGGCTCAGGTATGAGGCGAATCAAAAGTTTAACCTGGAAGGTTATGTTGATTCAGATTGGGCTGGCAGTGCTGCAGACAGGAAGAGCACATCTGGGTGCTGCTTCAGTATGGGATCAGGTGTGATCTCTTGGTTTAGCAGGAAGCAGTCCTGCGTAGCACTGAGTATAGCTGAGGCAGAGTATGTTGCAGCCTGTTCAGCTAGTTGTGAGGCAGTATGGCTACGGAAGCTACTGTCTGAGTTATTTGATCTCCCGTTGGAGGCTACTGGTATCTTCTGTGATAACCAGAGTTGTGTGAAGCTGTCCGAGAACCCAGTGTTTCATGACAGGTCGAAACACATAGAGATCAAATATCACTATATCAGGGATATGGTGCAGAGAGGAGCTGTGAAGCTCCTGTATGTTGCGACGGACGAGCAGATTGCAGATGTGCTGACGAAGCCACTAGCCAGGGTGAAGTTCGAGTACTTCATAGAGAGGCTTGGCGTGCTTCAGATCAAGGATACTTCGAGGAAGAAGTGATGGACACATTTGCTGAAGCCATTCCAAGCATGTTGGAAGGAGGATCCTTCACATGGCTGTGGATGTAAGCGCTGGATGATGAGCATCAGGATGATGTTCTGGTTTCTGCTTGGATATGATCAGTTGGATCATTTTATGTATGTATGTATGCATCATGTTGGATGCTTGGACCATGTATCTGTATATGTATCAGGTGGATACATTGTATGATCAGGTGGATCATGTATGGTGATATGTATCATGTATTTGTATTTGTATCAGGTGGATACATTGATGATCAGGAGGATCATGTATGATGATATGTATCAGGTAGATACTTGGTATGCATCAGGTAGATGCATTGATGATCAGGAGGATCATGTATGATGATATGTATCATGTATTTGTATCAGGTGGATACATTGATGATCAGGAGGATCATGTATGATACTTGGTATGCATCAGGTAGATGCATTGATGATCAGGAGGATCATGTATGATGATATGTATCATGTATTTGTATCAGGGGGATACATTGATGATCAGGAGGATCATGTATGATACTTGGTATGCATCAGGTAGATGCATTGATGATCAGGTGGATCATGCAGCAGGATGTTGCAGTGATGATCAGGATGATCATAGATGACGAGCTTCAGGATGTTGCTCCAGATGACATGCAGCAGGATGTTGCAGTGATGATGATCAGGATGATCATGGATACATCAGGATGATGTATGGTGAGTATCAGGTTGATACTCTATGGCCGTGGATCAGGTTGTGCAGATGAGCATGTAATTCGTTGCCCTGGGAGATTTGCAGATGGTCTTTCGAGGTTTTGCCTATGGCATGTAATTCGGTGCCCTGGGACATCTGGCAAATGCTCTTTCGAGGTTTTGCTCTGGGAGGACATGTAATTCGTTGCCCTGGGAGATCTGCAGATAGTCTTTCGAGGTTTTGCCTATGGCATATAATAGCGCCCTGGGATATCTGGCAGATTCTCTTGCGAGGTTTTGTCCTATGGCATGTAATTCGTTTCCCTGGGAGATCCGATAGGTTGGGCTGTGTGCCCGTAATCAGTCCTGGGATGCTCTTGCGAGGTTTTGCCATGACCACATGTAATTCGTTGCCTTGGGAGATTTCAGGTTGGAGTTGTGTACCCGTAACATCCTGAGATGCTCTTGCGAGGTTTTGTGGTGGACCACATGTAATTTGTGCCCTGGGAGATTTCAGGTCGGAGTTGTGTACCCGTAACATCCTGAGATGCTCTTGCGAGGTTTTGTGGTGGGGTCACATGTAATAGCGCCCTGGGAGATCCTACAGGTCGGAGTTGTGTACCCGTAACATCCTGGGATGCTCTTTCGAGGTTTTGTGACGCACGTAATAAGTCCTGAGGATTCCACAGTATGGCCAGTGATGACGAAGACCTGCAGGTGGTGGGCCTACATCCAGTATGAAAAAGGACTGGCTCTGTAGAACTTCCTATGACGAGTAGATTCAGAGATTGATTGAGATAGCAGCAGCAGTGACGATGATGATGACTCGATGACGATTATCCAGAGAAGATGACTTGTGCTAGAAGAACTGTGCTGAGAAATACCTTCCTAGTTAAGAGGGAGTGTTGATGTATATGTAACTTCGGAATGTATTTCACATATATGTATATTGTATTCCTATAGAGATGGTATTATTCCTCTATAAGGAAGTGTCGTCATTTATATTGTAAGTGTCGTAACTTATACTTGATGGGTTATTAGACCACCTTATTTGGGGTCGGCCCTGTATAAGTCATGTGGGTCAAAGGGTTATTAGACCACCCTATTGGGGGTCGGCCATGTGGGTCAAAGGGTTATTAGACCACCCTATTGGGGGTCGGCCCACTCAGCATTATGTTATGTGGTTAAGTTCGAGCCGACATGAGTTAGGTAAAAAGGCAAGTCAAGTCAAGTATAAATAGAGTGCGGGAGGCACTCTATTTACTCACTCACTTCTTACACATGCTCTCAAGGAGGAGAGGAGCACTTATGGAGGAGGAGGATTGCTGCTAGGTTATGGCTATCTCTCTTGGTTGGTTGTATCATTGCTCTATCTATCTCTGAGGAAGTTATTGGGGTTTTTCACCTTTATGGTTTTCCCCAAGTAAATCTTTGTGTCTCTTGTGTGCTTGCATTATTGTCTCCATGATTGATATGCTGTAGATATGCTGTACATGTTGTTCTCTCAGTTAAGATCCTAGATCATATTGAAGTAAATTCTAAAAATTTAACATGTGAAATTATGAACAAAGAACCTTCCAGTTATGAAGGAGCAACGAAAAAGAAAGAATGGAAGGATGCCATGGTTGAGGAATACCAATCAATAATGAAGAATGATGTTTGGGATGTTGTCCCAAGACCTAAAGAGAAGTCTGTTGTGACTTCCAAATGGATCTACAAAATCAAGCATGCTACATATGGCAATGTAGAGAAATACAAAGAAATATTTGTAGCTCATGGCTTCTCTCAGAAAGAGGGAATAGATTATGAAGAAACCTTTGCACCTGTATCCAGGTATACTTCCATCAGAACAATACTTGCCCTGGTTGCAGCAATGAAATGGAAAATACACCAAATGGATACACTATGTATGATGATATGTATCAGGTAGATACTTGGTGTGCATCAGATGGATGCATTGTATGATCAAGGTGATCGTGGAAGACGAGCTTCTCCAGATGACATGCAGCAGGATGTTGCAGTGATGATGATCAGGATGATCATGTGTACATCACGATGATGTATGGTGAGTATCAGATGATACTTTGTGGCCGTGGATCAGGTTGTGCAGATGAGCATGTCTGGGAGATACTATAGGTCGGAGTTGCGTACCCATAACATCCTGGGATGCTCTTTCGAGACATTGCTATGGGAGGACATGTAATTTGTGCCCTGGGAGATCTTCAGGTCGGAGTTGTGTAACTGTAACATCTTGAGATGCTCTTGCGAGGTTTTTTCCTATGGCATGTAATTTGCTCCTAGGAGATCTGGACAGGATGAAAAAGGCCTCAAATGCTTCAGCCAGGTTTTGCCATGACCACATGTAATTTGCTCCTGGGAGATATGGACAGGATGAAAAAGGCCTTAGATGCTTCAGCCAGGTTTTTTGGTGGACCACATGTAATTTGCTCCTGGGAGATCTAGACAGGATGAAAAAGGCCTCAGATGCTTCAGCCAGGTTTTGTAGTGAGATCACATGTAATGTGCTCCTGGGAGATCCGACAGGTAGAGCTGTGTGCTCGTAACAGCCTGGGATGCTTCAGCTAGGTTTTGTGATGGGTCACATGTAATGTGCTCCTGGGAGATCTGACAGGTAGAGATGTGTGCTCGTAATAGTCTGGGATGCTGCAGCCAGGTTTTGTGACGCACGTAATAAGTCCTGAGGATTCCATAGTATGGCCAGTGATGATGAAGACCTGCAGGTGGTGTGCCTACATCCAGTATGAAAAAGGACTGGCTCTGTAGAACTTCCTATGACAAGTAGAGTCAGAGATTGGTTGAGATAGCAGCAGCAGTGACGATGATGATGACGATGATCCTGAGAAGAAGACTTGTCTAGCAGAACTGTGTCGAGAAATACCTTCCTAGTTAAGAGGGAGTGTTGATGTATATGTAAATTCGGAATGTATTTCATCTATGTATTTCATATATATTTATTGTACCCTTATAAGAGATGTGTTATTCCTCTATAAGGAAGTGTCGTCATGTGGATTGACAAGTGTCGCAAGTGTGTGTACTTGCTGATGGGTTATTAGACCACCATGTGTGGGGTCGGCCCTGAAATATATATTATATTGTGGATGTATCTAGATAGACAAGTCGTCCCCATAGTGTAACTGGGAAAACAAGTTAGTATAAATAGAGATCGGGAGACCTCTATTTTGATCATTCAGAAAGTCACACTTCTCTCACTCAGAAAGTGGCGCACTAGTGAGGAGGAGGATCATCTGCTACTAGGAGACTATCTCAGCATATTTTGGTTGTACTTTGGTTGAGCTATTGCTCTCTCTATCTCTGAGGAAGTTGTGATGTTTTTCACCTTAGGGTTTTCCCCACAAAAACTCTGTGTCTCTTGTCTCTCATGCTTTTGATTCTTATGATGCTTGTCATGCTTATTGTGATTGTTATGCATTGATATACTATATATGTTATTCTCTCAGTGAAGATCCTAGAGTATTGTGAATTAATGCTCAAAATTTAATAGTAGGGACTTCAAGCTATGGAATTTTATACTCAAGCACTGAGTATGATGTTTTGACAGGTTTCACTGACAGTGATTTTGTAGGAAGTTTGGATGATAGGAAGAGCACTTCCGGTCATGTTTTTCATCTTGGATCAGGGGTTATTTCATGGGCATCCAAGAAGCATCCCATTGTGACACTTTCATCGGTAGAAGTAGAGTATGTAGCAGCGACATCAACAACATGTCAAGCAGTCTGGTTATGCAGAGTTTTAGAAGGTCTTCAACAGAAACAAGAAGGACCAACCACAGTTTATTGTGACAACAATTCAGCAATCGCTCTATCCAAGAACCATATTTTTCACTAGAAAAGAAAGCACATTGATACCAGATATCACTTCATAAGAGAACTTGTGAACAATGTTGAAGTTCGTGTTGAGCATTGTAAATAGATTAACCAATTGGCTGACATCTTCACAAAGCCATTAGCAAAAGATATTTTTGAAATTCATAGAAATAATTTAGGCATTGTAAAAGCTGCAGTAGTCAGTAGTAGTAATAAAGAGGGAGTGTTAGAATTAGTAATTACTTCAGTTAAAATTAGTTTCTATTCTTGACGTTCAGTCAATAAATGCAACAGCATGCTTTGCATGCATGCAAAAGCTAGGTTAAAGCTTTCAGGGTTTTCCATAAGTGTTTAAATACACATTACGTTCTTGATTGTATTACATCAGTTGATCTCCGTTTATGAATAAAGATTGAAGAGCCGTAGCTCATTCTGCATTATCTTTGTTTTATTTGTGCCTCCAACCTTCACATAGGTGAATGCTAGCATAATGCATATATAATGTACTAACATACTATTCATAAATCCGACTAGAGCACACATGGAAGGCTAAGAAAAATACTTAACCAATCATTATTTAAAACTCTTAATCGCATTATGAAAATCCCTATGTAATGTGCTAGGGTATCATGCTAGAAATTTATCATTGGCTAAAGGAGACAATACAGTCACAGACGAGCATTGGGTCAACATTGAACAACAATGAATCTGCATAACAAAACTTAGTGCTGCCATGACTTGGTTAGGGTTCATTGGAGCCACTAACTTAAAATATAGTCGATAAGAATAAAATGAGAAAGAATTGACCATACATTGTTTAGAATCTAGAGTAAACTGTACATAACAAACCCAATTTCAAACCGCTCCACAACATGCAGGGGTGAATAACCTCTCAAGCGAAAAGTGTTAAAATTCAATATGCTAAGACAGAAAATAGCAGCATTACATTCCATTTCACAATAATAGCATATACAGGATCACTGAAGAAACAACAAGCATAGCATAAACACAAGAGACAGAGATTTATCCTGGGAAACCCTCATGGGGTAGAAAACCCAGCAAAGCTTCCTCAATATAGATGACCAGCAATATACAAAGATGCAAACCCTGAGCATAAGCTCCTTCTCCTCCATAGCAGACCTCTCCTCCACAAATGCGCCTCTCTCAAGTGAGTGAGTGTGTATAATGAGGAACACACCTCCTCTATTTATACACTACTCTGATATGTATTTTACACAAGTACACGTAGGCTCGTATTTAACCAATAGGTTAAATACCCCACTACAACTAACTGGGCCGACCCCTCTAGGGTGGTCTAATAACCCTTTGACCCACATAACACATACAGGGCCGACCCCTACTAGGGAAGTCTAATAACCCGAGTTACCACATTCCGACGGAGGAATAAACATCTCCGGATATACAATAAGATCTTCACGGAGGAATGAAACATCTCCGGAATAATAAAGTACAAATATAATATTCTTTGAAGTTACAATATCTCAACACTCCCCCTTAACGAGAAGGATATTATAACAACATCTGCACGAGCAAGGAGTCATCAACATCATACATGATACATCTATAAATCATTGGAAGCTTTCTTCAATTCATCATCATCAGTAACTTGACTAGTTACTGGAACATCAACATCGTCATCAGCATCGTCATACGATTATCAGCATCGTCATCACACGATCATCATCATCATCGTCACACGATCATCAACATCATCATCACACGATCATAAGCATCGTCATCACACGATCATCAGCATCGTCATCATACGATCATCAGCATCGTCATCACACGATCATCATCATCATCGTCACACAATCATCAACATCGTCATCACACGATCATAAGCATCATCATCACACGATCATCAGCATCGTCATCATACGATCAGCAGCATCGTCATCACACGATCAGCAGCATCGTCATCACACGATCAGCAGCATCGTCATCACACGATCAGCAGCATCGTCATCACACGATCAGCAGCATCGTCATCACACGATCAGCAGCATCGTCATCACACGATCAGCAGTATCGTCATCACACGATCAGCAGCATCGTCATCACACGATCATATTTACAGGATGATTAATCCTGCTCTCTTTAGGACATGAGTCCATGGATGATACAATCCAGATCAAGTTCCAGGATGATCAATCCTTATCACAACTACAGAGCCAGCCCTGTTTCATGCTGGATGTAACACAATTACAGAGCCAGCCCTGTTTCATGCTGGATGTATCAGAACTACAGAGCCAGCCCTGTTTCATGCTGGATGTATCACAACTACAGAGCCAGCCCTGTTTCATGCTGGATGTATCACAACTACAGAGCCAGCCCTGTTTCATGCTGGATGTACCACAACTACAGAGCCAGCCCTGTTTCATGCTGGATGTATCACAACTACAGAGCCAGCCCTGTTTCATGCTGGATGTATCACAACTACAGAGCCAGCCCTGTTTCATGCTGGATGTATCACAACTACAGAGCCAGCCCTGTTTCATGCTGGATGTACCACAACTACAGAGCCAGCCCTGTTTCATGCTGGATGTATCACAACTACAGAGCCAGCCCTGTTTCATGTTGGATGTATCACAACTACAGAGCCAGCCCTGTTTCATGCTGGATGTATCACAACTACAGAGCCAGCCCTGTTTCATGCTGGATGTACCACAACTACAGAGCCAGCCCTGTTTCATGCTGGATGTATCACAACTACAGAGCCAGCCCTGTTTCATGCTGGATGTAACCTAGAGTAATTCTAGGATTTGTCACGTTCATTTTGAACCGAGGTCCAGGGACGATTCAGTCCTGTCATTCAGTTATCGGAGACCTCATGTCTACGGCTCTTCTTTAGGACTGAAGTCCGGGAATGATCCAATCCCCTCAACTATCCACTAAGGACTTCATTCTCGGAGACCTCACGTCTACGGCTCTCTTTAGGACTGAAAGTCCAGGGATGATCCAATCCCCTCAACTGTCCACTAAGGACTTCATTCTCGGAGACCTCACGTCTACGGCTCTCTTTAGGACTGAAAGTCCAGGGATGATCCAATCCCCTCAACTGTCCACTAAGGACTTCATTCTCGGAGACCTCACGTCTACGGCTCTCTTTAGGACTGAAAGTCCAGGGATGATCCAATCCCCTCAACTATATTCTCATCAATACAAGTATCCTCATCCATGCAAGTACATAATCAATATCTAGCATCAGCAGCATGTATACATCATACATCAAAAGCATGTATTCTTACTAATACATCTAAAAGCATGTATACATCTGTCATCAAAAGCATGTATTCTTATCATCAAGTCATGTATACATCTAACATCAAAAGCATGTATACATCTAGCATGTATTCTCACTAATACATCTATCATCAAATCATGTATACATCTAACATCAAAAGCATGTATACATCTAGCATGTATTCTCACTAATACATCTATCATCAAATCATGTATACATCTAGCATCAAAATCATGTATACATCTAACATCAAAATCATGTATACATCTAGCATGTATTCTCACTAATACATCTAACATCATGTATACATCAAAAGCATGTATACCTCTAGCATGTATTCTCACCAATACATCTAACATCAAAAATCATGTATGAGTAAAACTAAACAGAAATAAAATAGTCCTAAATCTAACTATTTCTAAGTGACTAGGTGTAGAGAACAGGTTACCTCATCAACGACCTTGTTGTTTGATGAGACAATCTCATCAGTAGTGACTATACTACTCCCCCTTTCGAGGAGGGTCTTTTTGAACTACACCAAGCTTGTCTCGGAAGTATTCAAACTTCACTCGAGACAGAGGTTTGGTTGGTAACTTCTTCACTTGACGTAGAGGCTTGGTTAGTACAACGGTAACCTGTTACAAATTCAAACTTTTAGAGTTCCTTTCTGAGTCATATCTTGTTAGTTCCCTATGATCTTTGACTTATCATGGAACACTAGATTCTATGTCATCTTGATACAACTCTAATTATCACATAGGATCTCAGTTGGTTCTATCTCTAAGTCAAACAATCCTAAAGCCAAACTTCTTCACAACTAGCAGAGCAAGCAGCCATATAATCCGCTTGTGCTGAGAGCCACACTAGACTGCTTCCAGCTAAACCACAAGATCATGGCTAATCCCAGACAATAACATCCTCTCGATGTGTTCTTCTTGTCTGATACACTTCCTGCCCAAACAGAATCTGAATAGCCATCTGAAGTCATGATCTTCAAGATAGCATAGATCAAATTCTATCGTGTCCTTTATGTGCCTCATCACATACTTTGCAACTATCAGGTAAACACATCTAGTTTCCACTAGATACTAACTCAAGGTGTTCATAACAAAGCATATATCTAACCTAGTATATGTTAGATATATCAAAGACCCAATAAATGACTGTACAGAGTTATATCCACTAACTCTGATGAGTTATCCCCTAACAACTTCAAGTTGGAATCCATAAGAGTGGCCATTCCAACACCTCAAGTCATATTTCTCATCATACTTTCCCTGGTTGAGAAATATTCCTTCTGAGCCTTGCCATACTTCCAGACCTAGGAAGTAAAGCATCAATTGAGATCTTTCATTTTTTCATTTCTGCATTGAATGATCTTCTGCATATCTATCTGTGCCATCTCTCGTTAGATGGGTCTACTGATATGAGCCTCAATATCATTCGAACTTTGTGGTGAGTTCCTTCTTGCATCCATGTCATATGTGTATCATATTCAACCTTGTAGCAAAGGGTTGAGATCCACATCACCCATGGTGATCATTAAGCTTATCAAATTATTATCGATCCTAGGTACCTATACAGAACCTGATTCATACTTCTTCTTTAATTACACCATACTTGGAGCAAACATCTTGTCGTGATTCTCTTCCTCTTTCTAAGAGAATCTTCTAGCCATGAGCCTTCTATATTTTGTTTGATTTGTAAATCTTCTTGTTTGAACATCCACCACTTGTACGGTGTCCATCATTCTTCATGACCTTTCCTACAAATCAAAATTAAGTACATGATTAGTAATACTTCATAATCATCAAAAGATAACCCATTATGCATACATATATCATTTACATAGTGATGCAACTATTTTGACCAATACTTTGGCACAACACTTTCCCATATCCTGTATGCATACAGTGGCTATCTAGATGCCTTCCATCGAGAGTGTGCACAACTCTCAGCATGTCAGCAAAGAGGTTTCATTCTAGACAAGCAACAATGGAATGTTTGTCCAAACATATGCACATTAGTTGTATACTGTTCAATGCTCTATGAATGTTTACACTCAACATTATATATTCTAGGAATACAAATATGCATGCAGGCAATATCATTACTATTTCAAATAGCAACTCAAATACTTATCTTTTATGTTTGTGTGGCTGCCTCCCGCTTGATCTTCTGTATGTCTTTTGAACTTCTATTCATTCTGTACCACTGTGCATGCTCAAGAGTCATCCTCATGATCTCATACACAAACATACACTCATTAGTATATTCTAAATGCTATCAAAACATTATAGTACTAAATAATCTTGAAAACGTATAGTCATTAGTATTCAAGATTTCAGGGAAGTCTTCTTTTATTCATGCATATCATTGATAAAAGATATAATATGCATAATCCCTTGATTACTAACTTTATGAATAAGCATAACCAATCATTCCAAATATACTTATATAAGGGATCCTAACACAAGGTAAGATTCATGGGAAACATATCTGGATTAGTATACCTACTTGGTTATGTACAACATACCTAAACAATCTCTTCAATGATTTAGAGATCCTGAGCTAGAACCTGCATGTCTCATAGGTTAAGCATAATATAACAAAGTCATACATACCTTGTAAGTAGAACAAAGATTATGGATGCGTCTTTGTCTTCATGTTTTCATGTTCATGGAGCCTGATTTGTCTTTTGTGATGTACCTATATCTTGTTAGCAGACAACCTCAACCTCACACAACACCATAATGCATTAGTACAATCATAAGTGTCAACACCCTAACCAATGAATATCTTCTATCATGCATTCATAATTTTGTTAAGGTGATACAACAAATCTAAAATCAAGATTGTACTAACTGTAATAACATGAAGACAAACATACCATAAACTTAATCATGAACAAATCTCAAAACATACCTCGATGAGTCATACCTATCGAGATCGCTTGTAATCTCCTTATGTAAAGCCTTAGCCTCATCTCCCTCTGAAACATGAACTCCTTCATTTATGTAGGTGACCAATCCATCTTCTTCTAGGATTAACCCTATCCACTTGATTTGCAAGAACTGGACCTGGAGCTGGATATGGGTTTGTCAGAGAAACCCCAAAAATTCAAACTTTGAATTTTAGACTTCCGAAAGGATAGAAATATGCGCCTTGATGAGCTGATCAAACTGATATATTTAGAATTTGAAAACTGCAAAGTTTTACTCCTCAATTTTGCCTTTGAAACTTTCGGATTCACTGGACGTGACCCTGAACTGGGGTTTGATGAAGCCCACTCTTTTGCCCCATCAAAAAGTTTGATCCAAAGCTCTAAGCTTCTATTTTTCTGAGGAGCTTCCAGCCGTGGTCACAGATTTCAAAAATTCCCATTTTTTTACAGAAGCCCTAATTTTCCACTTTTCTGATCAAAGTCCCGAACTAGGGTCTAATCAAGCCCGACCTTCTGCCCAACAAAAAATTCTGATCTTGGTCTCTAAATTTCTATTTTGATGAGTAGCATCCAGCCGTGGTCTCCGATTACAAAAATTCCAACTTTCTTCAAAGCCCTAAATTTCGGAAGCCATGAATGAAGGTACCAAAAAATAATTCTGTTTTGACAGAAATATGTACCTGATTGTTTCTGGTGTAACTCTGAAATTTTTGATCCACAGGGTCTGAAAAAGTTTTCTGAGATAGCCTGACCTGTTAGATTTCCATCCTGACAGGTCTGACCTCAATTGGATGTTCTGAGAGAGAGTTATGCCAAATGTCGCAACGTGACCTGTTTTGGGAAAATACAGGAGAGCGAACTTGTACGGCATGCCACGTGTCACTGTTTGACCTTCGGCCTCTGAAAAAGTTTTCTGAGATAGCTCGGCCTGTTATCTTTCCATCCTGACAGGTCTGACCTCAATTGGATTCTCTGAGAGAGATTTATGCCAATTGTCGCAACGTGACCTGTTTATGGGATAATACAGGAGAGCGAACTTGTACGGCGTGCCACGTGTCACTGGTTCAACTTCGGCCTCTGAAAAAGTTTTCTGAGATAGTACAGTCTGTTTAATACCTGTCACGTTTCACGAAATTTCATTTGGAGCTTCCTAGCCCAAGTTATGACCTTTTTCCCAAGGTCACCTGATTTTGACTCAGATATGGAAGAGGCAGAAACCCTATATTGTACAGATCATAAATCACAAAGTACAACGAATTAGAGGTTGTCCTTTGGACACAAGGTACCTGGAGATCTTAGCTTCGTCCTGTAACAATTTCAGATCCGAAACGTTCGCCAAAACGGATTTATAGCGAAAGTGCTACGATGACTGGTTTTTGCTATGTAAAACCCTAACCTTCAAATTGTCGTAAGTAAAGCAAGTGTCTTTAGTGCCATACCTTGTCTTCCTTCAGGTTAGCTCTGATACCATGTTAAAATTCAATATGCTAAGACAGAAAATAGCAGCATTACATTCCATTTCACAATAATAGCATATACAGGATCACTGAAGAAACAACAAGCATAGCATAAACACAAGAGACAGAGATTTATCCTGGGAAACCCTCATGGAGTAGAAAACCCAGCAAAGCTTCCTCAATATAGATGACCAGCAATATACAAAGATGCAAACCCTGAGCATAAGCTCCTTCTCCTCCATAGCAGACCTCTCCTCCACAAATGCGCCTCTCTCAAGTGAGTGAGTGTGTATAATGAGGAACACACCTCCTCTATTTATACACTACTCTGATATGTATTTTACACAAGTACACGTAGGCTCGTATTTAACCAATAGGTTAAATACCCCACTACAACTAACTGGGCCGACCCCTCTAGGGTGGTCTAATAACCCTTTGACCCACATAACACATACAGGGCCGACCCCTACTAGGGAAGTCTAATAACCCGAGTTACCACATTTCGACGGAGGAATAAACATCTCCGGATATACAATAAGATCTTCACGGAGGAATGAAACATCTCCGGAATAATAAAGTACAAATATAATATTCTTTGAAGTTACAATATCTCAACAAAAAGGAGGATAAATTCTTCTACAAGCTAGTGCCAAGGATCGAGGAAATACCCCAAGAATGTAGGTAGATAAATAACTAAAGTTAAAAATGTAAATAAACCAGTTACATGACTTGAAAATGGAGTTTCGTATCGAGGGGTAGAGTTTGCACCTTGGGAGATTTGATCCCTCTCAGGGCTTGATAGAGCTGCATCATTCTTATTACTTCGTTATAGTAGAGAGATAG
This sequence comes from Larix kaempferi, assembly GCA_027924585.1. Taxonomy (NCBI): domain Eukaryota; kingdom Viridiplantae; phylum Streptophyta; class Pinopsida; order Pinales; family Pinaceae; genus Larix; species Larix kaempferi. The sequence goes on from BSBM01000071.1 coordinate 4,561,033, forward strand.
TTGGTTGTTATAAGTTCGTACAATAATAATTTGACTTTAGCAATATATAGGTCTTCAAGGTAATTTTCACATAAAGTCACATCTTTACGTGATTTTACCTTTTTACTAAATAAATACATTATTAATAATATTACGAGCTTACTGAAGCTACATAAACATCAACACTTTATATTAAAAAAATGGAAAAAACTTAGGTACACTACTACTTTTTGTTTGGTTTCTTCCAAATATTTGGTTTTGTTTTGAAATGGAAAATCATGTATTATAAAATAATTACACGTTCATATGTGTGTGTTCGTATCATGGGAGAATAGTGGTTAAATACACTAAGTATCGTGATGGTGAATAGTGGTTAAATACATTAAGTATCGTGATAGTTTTGTAAATGTTTGGGATTTACTTACAAGGGTTTATATATCTTTTCTTAGGGAAAAATCGTAAATAACTTTTTTATATGTGTATAGTTTTACATGAAATAAGTATATTTCATAGCTATAAAATAGATTTATTCAAAATTGGTTTTTAATCGTTACATCTAATTATTCAAATTCATATTTTTACATATTTATAAAATATAAATAACTTTTTTATATGTATATAGTTTTACATAAAATAAGTACATTTATAAAATAAATTTATTCGAAATTGGTTTTCAATCACTTACACCTAATTATTCAAATTCATATCTTCACATATTTATAAAATGCATTCACCAAACAATTCATCTAACTATACAAGTATGCTAAAATTGAACTAATAAAAGAAGGCTAGTGTAACATACCCCTTTGCTGGAAACATTTTATGTTTGAAGAAAACATTATCTTAACTTTTATTGTAAAGTTTTATATTTGGACAAGTGTCCAAGGATGACTGTAATTGCACAATATTATTATTTAAATAAATAAAACAACAGACACTCACCCAAGAAGAACTGTTGAAAGAGTGTTTACTGACCCACTAGGTGGAATGGAATCTGGGGTAGAAGGCAATGGACAAGTGGCAACATCACGAATCAAGTAACTAGCTGTTGGTATGGGACAACTCCCTTAAATTGTGGTCATAGTGCCCTGAAATATGGGACTGGAGCTTGAGGCTCATTTATTTTCGAAACTGACCACTAAAGACCTAGGCATCTTTATAAGAGCTATCGAATTTGGACTGAGTTTCAACAAATTTCCTGACGAGGAAACTTACCTTGTGGTTCTGTTGTATGCACATAAGAGATTCAATGAGGGGAAGACTAGGTTTTTTATCATGGTGTAAGTTTGCCTTGTTACTGCTAAGTGCAGAGTTTTTACTACTAAGTGCAGAGTTTTACTGCCGAGTGCAAAGATTGAGGTGTGTGGCAAGTCTCCATTGATTGTTGGTTATACAACCTGAGTGCCTTGCTTCTACAGACAGTCTTCTACCTAGTGGTTTAGTAAACAGGCTCGGGTGTCCAAAGGAGGCAAGTAGTTTGGTTGCTTCTTCTGGAGAAGGTTGGGAGGAACAAGCCTCCTTGGGTGTTTGTCCACCCTATCTACAGCTATAGGTTCTACTTGTTATTTCATTTTCTAAGTAATTGTAATTTATTTTCTCCAACTGATAAATTAAGATTTGATGATAGTGATAAATCTGCAGAAGTTAAATGTGTTTTCCTGAATTATTTATGATTCTGTAAATTGTTGAGAAATTCATCTAAAATGATAAAATAGATTTCTTCCTTGTAATTTTTCCACGTACTATTTTTGTACCATACTCTAGTATAGGGAAGGGTGTTTAAAATTAGATAAATAATATGCAGTAGGTGGAATGATTGGATAGATAAATTTTGCCATGTTTCTGTATTTTATTATTGGTTTATATTTGACAAATATCATCTTTATGAATTAGTATAATAAATACATAACACAATCATTTACTTAGATATTGTAATATCATTGCTTTTTCAATAATAGAAGTATAATACATATACATTTCCTTACTCTGTTCGAACTTTAAATAACTATTATTGCAAATAGTATTATTTTCCTTTTTAGTAAAATAACTGTAATTTGAAACATAATAAATATTACAGAGCTGCTAAACACTACTATTTATCACCAAACATAAACAAAACCTACTGTACAATGTTTTTAAATCTTCAGTTTTTCATTTATCCTCTTGTACAAAACTAATTCTCGGACTATTGTCCAAAAGCTACATACAACATACTTTGAGTAAAACTTTGCATCAAATTGTTAGACTTACAATCGAAAACCTTTAGACATATCCATTATCTTAAACCCTAGCTCAAACACTTTAACCTTAAGATAAACTAGCATTTTAGAAATTTGATGACTGAACTCGACGAAACTGAATATATTCTCCATACAGTGTATCTTGGATAAAGTCCTAATGTTACTTGGGTCTGAGACCCTCTTTTAACTCTTACAAATAAATAACGTCTTGATGTATTTAGTGATAGTAGGGTTTAAAAACCAGCTTTTGGTCGATTCCCTTCATCTTTACCAAATACGCGTCAACAGGGCTTACAACCGGGCTTAATGCCTCAGCACTTTTATTTTCGGTATTTTAAAATACATATCAACTATCTACAGCACAACATTACCACTATAAACAACACTTAACCCTTCTCGATGCGGAAGGTATACAAAACAACTTTCATTACGGTATCGGGCTCGGCCCCCTTTTTATAAATAGTTCTCACTTAGAACACAGGCGGCGTTTTGACAAAACAACACAACATAGTATTGAATACAACTTATGGATTTAATTATCCAAGCTTTGGAAAAATAACCATCGTTTGAACTCTGCATAAAACTTGGTATCTTGCCTTCACCTATAGGTTTCATCAAAAACCTAAACTTTTACCAACTCGTATGACACGGTTCCAAATCAAGTTCATGGCCCTTGAACATCTAATACAAATACATTTTTTATCTACCCGTACATAACCAAATTCAGACAAAGGACACTATCAACAACAATAGCGAAATAATCAAATATTTTAGATTATGATATCTCTTTTTGACAAAACAATACGAGACTGGGTCTCAACACCTAGTTAGATTTCCGAAACCTGTTCAAGGATATTACTTCAAACAAAAATGAGTTTTAGGGTTTTTCATCACGAGGCATCTAGCCTTTGGCTATCGGCCACTAATAATTTACACTATGCATAAATAAACAACAATTTAGAATAACGTACGTTCTGGAAACATTGCTCATAAACACGAGACAATTTAAAAAGTATAAAGATACAAGTACGAGAACCTTTCCATTAATCAAAATAGATGAGGGTTAAACCCTGTTATTGATTATTACATTTTAACGAGTAAAAGCACCGAGAAGTGTTGTAGAACTAACACCAAGTGGGTTGAGGATCCCATCCTCCCTATACATGCCTCTCGGCTCATAAAAAAACAACGGCTTAATCTTCAACCAGGTCTTCAAACCTTAGTTTTCAACTAAACAACGGCCAACAGTTGTCAAAGAGTAACCTACTATAGAAGAACCACCGAAGCTTACCGATTGTTTGAGCAGCTTCTCCATATAGCTTCAAACAAGGCAACCCATGGATGAGAAATACGTGTCATCAACACATTTGACGGTCAATAGATGCAGTATAAAGTCAAAACGTTTGTACAAGCAACGATTACATATTTAAAACAATAACTTTACCTTTATAGAGAAATAGTGGATCGAACCCGAGCACTACAACGACCAACGTGAACTCTTAAGTCATTCAGACCACCAAACTAGGAGTAGAAACCCCACTTCTTGCTTGGATCTTAACACAAAAATTTAGTGATAGTAACCTCCCTCCAGTCTCGGTTTGAAACCTCGAGAGGTGCCCTCAACAAAAAGTTCTGAAAACCCTAAAGACTCACAGGCCTCTCGGCCCCTCCAACACTCCACTCCCCACCGAATGAATGCTGAAGGGATGTTATCATCAAGTTAAGTCAAGTAGTTAGGGTTGGCACCGAGTTCAAGGAGGCCATGTGAAGATTGCCACGGAGGTGACACTAGACCATCCACTTACAACCACTTTAATGCACTTTAAATTTCCATATCTATTACGTACGTTACCTGTCATTGCATATTAACAAGGTTATGGTTCGATATTTGCAAAGGGATTAGGACTTAACCATAAGTCAGATAGCCAACATATATCCAAGTTTTACGAGGAACCTGCCAGTACATTATAACTTAGGTTAGGGTTCGGTCGTCCTTTACGTTACTGACCATAGCATACTTTATGATTTCATAACATTATTTAAAAGCCAACTATTTCGCACCACAGGATTTACGTATTAACCATCCATTTTTGGCGGGATTTGTGACCATTAATTATGTCTACACCATTTTTTAATACCAAACTGTGGTGGCATGATAACCAATCTACACTTATAATAAATTAAACAATACGAAAACAATCCTTGTATATATATATATATAGGTCTTTCCACACTCTTGTGTAAAGGACGATAACATTACAATATCCTTGGTATTTTAATAAAGGAAAGTACATAGAGAATAAAGACTAATACTATGGGATTTTGACAAGGCCACATTAATAATATTTCATCATAGGTTAAATATTTAATACTTAAGGTCAAAGAATAGACTTAGAATTTCATTAAGAATATTCCAACTTAGGATATGATCTTGGTACCATAGAAATTTAATATCCATTACAATTTCCTTATACAGGAATTGAAACCTTTAACATAGTTTTGCGATGCTCAACATTATACAATTACCTGCGTAGAAAAATGATATGAATAAAGAGAAATCTGAGTGAGATCAAAAGCGCTATTGTATTACAGGTTTTTAACTAAAGAAATAATTGAAATGAATCTCACCCGGATGCACCTTGTAAGTTATTATATTTTCATCTTTTAACTACTTTCGAAACACACTTTTTTCCTTACCTATAATCTGCGACAGAACGTTCAAGTGCCTTAGCTAAAATAGCTATGTAAACCTTGGGGTTCCCATAGGAACCCTTCAACAATAGTAATCAAAGGAAACAGTTAGCACATTTAATGAATGCATCCTTTGAACTATGAAGTACTTATAAATGTATAAGAAAGTATGATGGACCCAGACTGCTTGTGTTATGATAACAACATCCAACATAGGTTGACTTTTAGTTATGAACCCATAACATTCTAATTAATAAATGTAACATGTTTAGTACAGTATGACGAATATTTAACAATATAAGCATTTCCGCACGATAATTTTAGTAACTAATGCTACTTTGAAAAGTTTAGTTTTTTTGGATTTTTGAGTATTTTACATGTGGTAGCAGAGCGCGGTTCAAACTCTAGGCCTGAAATAGGCTCATGTGCGCAAAACAGAAAACTTAGCTATTGACTTTTATTTAATTTTGTTTCTATACAGAACAGTTTGACGTTTAATTTGTAGGTATGGATATACCTGAGGAATCATCAGAGGACAGATCTCCTAATAATGAACGTAATAATAATGAACATGAAAATATTAATGAAGAAATCTACTTAGAACTTAATGGTCAATCATCTGAATTATTACTTACTGTTAAAGATTTAAAATATGAGATAAAAGTTGTTAAGGAAGAAAACAAAAGAATCTTAGGAGCACAAGAGGAATTAAATCAGATTCTGTTGGAAAAGTACCACCAAGATGAATAAGATAAGAGAACAGAAGTAAAAACTGAATCTGGAACAATGTCCTACAAACACAGAGATAAGAAAGCTAAATATTATAAAACTGAAAGTACCTCTTCTTCTTCTAAATCTGATGACCAAATTTATTGCAGAAAATATAATTCTAATCAAGATAGCAGTGACTGTGACTGTGGTCCTAAGAAGAGATGTAAAAATTATGAACAAATTTCAGGAGAGTTTAAAAAGATAAAATCTCCAACTTTTAATGGCAAAAATGAAAAGGGAGAGGTAGCTGAAGCATGGCTGTCTGGAATGAAGAAGTACTTTCAGATTTATAACTACTCATCGCAATTAAAAGCTAAGATGGCCATATACAAGCTGACCGAAAGGGAAGACATTTGGTGGCAAGATGTCAAAAGAGTTAAAAATCTTAAGGACAAAGACATAAAATAGAGTACATTTAAGAACATGTTTAAAAAAAAGTTTTTATCCGAACAATACTATGAAGATAAGTCAAAAGAATTCTATGATTTAAAGATGGGTTCAATGAGCATGAAGGAGTTATGCAGCAAATTTCTCAGCTTGTTAAGATATGTACCTTACCTAGCTAAAGAAAAGCCTAAGATACAAAGGTTTCTAAGCTGTTTACCCTTCCACATAAAGGACACAATTGAGTACAATAACCCTTCAATTCTTGAAGAAGCCATGAGGAAGGCTAATTTCTGTTTTGAACAGAACAAAAGAAGAGAAGGTGTATCGAGTTGGAGAAGTAATAAGTCTAATAATTTTGAGCATAAAAAGAAAAGTTTTAATCAGAATTCTGGAAGTTTTAAGAAAAAATTTAATAACATAAATTTTCCAAGCAATAATAATTACGGGGGTAATGCACCACAGAATTTTACTGCTGCAAGGAATGTGCCTAATAAATGCTGAACAGAGGGCACCTTTGAAGTGTTATGACTGCAGTGGACCCCATACTAGAGATCAATGTGCACGCAACAGAAAGACAGTCAACAACATTCACACCATACAAGCGGAGCCAACAATTGGTGATGTAGCAAGAGAAATGCCCAGGATAAATGTAGCGCTGAAAAATCGACAAGCAGACCACAAAACGTCTATGGTCGAAATCGAATGTATGATACAAAACAAATATATTTCAATTTTAATAGATCCAGGTGCAAGTGTGAGTTATATTTCACTTGATTTTGTGAAAAGTTGCAAGTTAGAGGTAGAAAAATTTGATAATTCATGGTTAGTTCAGCTAGCAACAAGCACTAAAAGAAAGGTTACAGAATTTGTCAAAAGTTGGCATGGATTGGCCTGAACAGCATAAAGTATCTCTTAACTGTTATGAAAAGTCTTTTACTTGTTTGAATAATGAAGGTAATACTGAAACAGTAAAAGGAATTCCTAGGAAAATATCTGTAAGACAAATTTCTACTTTACAAGTAAAGAGAGCTACAAGAAAGGGTTGTAAAATGTTTTCTGTGAATGTTATTAATGACGAGTGTTCATCTAAAGAAGATAAGATAAAACTGGAAGATATACCCATTCTTAAGTACTTTTTTGATGTATTCCCGGAAGAAATTCCAGGACTACCTCCAAAAAGGGAACTTGATTTCACCATTGAGTTAGTACCGGGTGCGGTTCCACACTCAAAGGCTCCCTCTAGAATGAATATTCTAGAGTTAAATGAACTAAAATCTCAGTTGAAAGAATTAATAGATAAAAACTACATAAGGGCTAGTGTGTCTCCTTGGGGAGCACCAGTTATCTTTGTTAAAAAGAAGGATGGTACCATGCAACTGTGCATAGATTACCGTCAACTTAATAAAATGACAATTAAAAATCGATATCCCTTGTCCTGCATTGACAATCTATTTGATCCGGTACGTGGAGCAGAGATATTCATTGAAATTGATTTAAGGTCTAGATATCATCAAGTTAGAATAAAGGATGAAGACATTTTCAAAACTGCTTTCAAAACTTGTTATGGGCACTACGAATTCATAGTTATGCCTTTTGGGATAACTAACGCACCGACAGTGTTCATGTGCTTGATGAATAATGTTTTGCATAAGTGCTTAGATAAGTTTGTAATCGTGTTCATCGATGATATTCTAATCTATTCAAAAACTAAAGAAGAGCACAACGAACATTTAAGAATAATTCTGCAAATGTCAAGAGAACAATAGCTTTATGCTAAGTTCAGTAATTGTGACTTTTATAAAGATAAAATACATTACTTAGGTCACATAATCTCTAAAGACCAAATTTTTGTCAACCTAGATAAAATAAGAGCAATTAACGAGTGGCCTGTCCCTAAAGGAAAAACTGGCATACGATCATTTATGGGAATAACAGGTTACTACAGAAAGTTTATTGAAGGATTCTCAAGAACTGCGAATCCCATAACTTCTTTGCAGAAGAAGGGGAAGAAATTCGTTTGGGATAAAAAATGCGAAGAAATTTTTAAGAAGTTAAAAGAGTTATTAACAACAACACCTATACTAAAAATTGATGATCCTAGTAAAGACTTCGTTGTATGCACTGATGCATGTAACGAAGGACTTGGAGGGGTCTTAACTTAAGAAGGTCATGCTATTTCTTTTGGGTCTAGAAAGTTAAAAATCCACGAAAAGAACTACGCAACTTATGATCTAGAGTTGGCAGCCGTGATACATGCACTGAAAATGTGGTGCCATCACTTGATTGGAAGAAAGTTTACACTAATGACAGATAATAAAGGCTTAAAATACTTGTTGGATCAAACAAATATTAATGCAAGGCAAGCTAGGTGGCTAGCTTTCCTTAGCGAGTATGATTTCAAAATTCAACACATTAAGGGTAATGAAAACAAAGTTGCTGATGCATTGAGCAGAAATGCCAAATTAAGTTTTATGGCAGCAATCAACACACTTAAGACAGATCTGGAAAATCACATCAAAGAAGGAATTAAGCAAGATGAAGATTATAAAAAATTGGATGATAAAGTTGCTGAAAATTTATCTGAAAATTTAATAATAGATTACAACATTAATGAAAAGGGCTTAATGACTTATAAAAACAGAATCTATGTACCTAATGTGTCAAAGGTTAAACTATTGATTTTGGATGAAGTTCATAAAAGTCCTTATTCGGGACATCCTGGTTATCAGAAAATGATAACTATGTTAAGGAAGGATTATTTTTTGCCCAACATGAAGAATGAAGTGGTTGAGTACATAGTTAGGTGTTTTGAATGTCAGACCATTAAGGCTGAACATCAACACCCAGCTGGCCTATTGCAGCCATTGCCAATTAAAGAATGGAAATGGGAAATTATAAGTATTGATTTTATTACTGGTTTACCTAAGAATCATAAACATAATGACTCAATAATGGTGGTTGTGGATAAGCTTAGTAAATCTGCTCATTTTATTCCTATTAAGACTACTTTCAAAGCTCCTAACATTGCAGATGTGTTTATGAAGCAAATCTTTTGCTTACATGGGATTCCAAAGGTAAATATTTCTGACCGAGACTCCAAGTTTACTGGAAATTTCTGGACAACATTGTTTAAGAGCTTAAATACTAAATTAAATTTCAGCACTTCTTTCCATCCACAAACTGATGGATAGACTGAAAGGGTTAATCAGATTTTAGAAGACATGTTAAGAATGTATGTTAAAGATTATCCAACTAAGTGGGTGTAACATCCCTCAAATTCGACCCCTATTGTTATTACTCTTGTAAATGTAATTATGAATTTCGTAAATGGCCATGGTGAGGAGCTCAAGGCTAAGCACCCACCAGTAAAACGTCATATGAAATGGCATTTATTTCTTAAAATTGTAAACCTAGGTCACTAAAAAAAAATTTGTGATACAACTACATCATGACGGACTAAGTCCACTAAGGGAAAGAGGTTGATTGGATATGAAGCCATGAGAACTAAAGATATTGATGATGATATATCATCTTGGTGCCATAGGCACTTAGAGGAAAGTAATGATTTACTTAGTCGATCCTAGATTGGTCATCCTAAAGCTAATAACCTAATGATCACAAGATTTAAAGAAAATCCTAATAACATATTCATTAGGTTAAAAGTTAAAATCTCATTAGATAATTATAATTTAAATGAAAGATCATTTTATTATTAAAATCCTAGTTTCAAATAAGAAAATAAACGAAGGGTTTAGGTGATACAAACACTTTTAAAAAGAAAGTGAAGTTGTTTTACGTTACTCATGATATCAACACCAAAGAGATGGAAACAAATTATGGAGTTACTTATGTAAACCATAACTTATCTCAAATAAGAATAAGTTATATTACTAAGTTAAAACCCTTGGATTATTAAATATGGATCATTATAATTTAGACTTTGAAAATAGTTGACATCTCTTTTATAAAATTATTATTATTAATATATATACGTAATGCATTAAGAGGGACCGACACTATAAATGAATATATTGCATTATAGAGTACCTCGATGAAGAAAATTTATATGACAAGATCAATATGTATATTATCAAGGTATACTATCGTAAGGAGGGTATACTATCATAAGGAAATTTATTGCAAGGATCACTATACAACTACCTAAACAGTGAATCGTATAAGTACTGTCTTCTTATTAAAATGAGACTATTCAATTGATGTTAGTTTAACGAAGCATTTATATGTGTTGTAACCTAACGACTAGCCCATGATTTTATTCTTATAAGAAGACGAATTTGGGGGATCTTGTCCCTATTACCATTGTTCCAGTTATGTCAAAGGTGATCCTTGTGGCAAATTAAACCGCCGACCTCTTTCAAATTTTGGAGTTATAATGCCAAATGTGGTCATAGGTTCTCGTAATATTTTTCCCTGGAGAGTTTATAGGGATTGTCTCCCTAGTGGAGCACCGAAAAATCCCTTTTGGGCCATCCGTCACCAAGGATAGCACATGTTGTTTGTAGGTTTAGGAAGGTGTATAGTGTTAGTTGGTGGATGCAAAACTTGCGGGAAGTCTATTAATTAATTATTTATACATTTTGTTAATTAGAAGAACATGGCTATGATAGAGGAGTGGGGGCGTTAGTTTAGTGTGGATTACTACATTAGAGTGGGGGGAAAACTTTAGACTTACTCGGGGGATGATTTCCATCTCGGAGGAGAGTTGTGGCATCTTGGTGTAAGATGAAGGCCAAGCTCAGCGTGTTATAAAGTGCAGCCTTGCATTGATAAAGACCTGATTCTTACACTGGGGGGGAATGGAGTTGGGCACATCGTAAGCCTATAGATCACAGGAAAGAAGGTTTAGATTCTTACATCCTGAAATAGAGGTCTCAACCTAAATGGGGGGCGGTTGTGAGTGGGGGAAAATAAAGTTTCATATCTTCCCATATAATTGACATTGAAACTGAGTTTTTATCTCTGATTATGCTTTGCATGTTTTCTTTTTCCTTACTGGAGCGACCTTCACTAGATAATTCTGGCAATGAGCAGTTCTGGTATCATGTAATAAGAAGTCACTTGAGCAGTTCGATGGGGAGTCGCTTGGGTTCTCTACAATGGTAGAAGACATTGAGACCTGCAAATGGAGGTGGTGTGATCTCTATAGTGGGAAGTAGACTCGATCTCTGTGTTGGAAAGGACATGCGATTTTAATCTCGGCGATGGGAGTAATGTTGAGATATTGTAACTTCAAAGAATATTATATTTGTACTTTATTATTCTGGAGATGTTTCATTCCTCCTTGAAGATCTTATTGTATATCCGGAGATGTTTATTCCTCCGTCGGAATGTGGTAACTTGGGTTATTAGACTTCCCTAGTGGGGGTCGACCTTGTATGTGTTATGTGGGTCAAAGGGTTATTAGACCCACCATGTGGGGGTCGGCCCAGTTAGTTATAAAGGGGTATTTAACCTAATGGTTAAATACGAGCCTACATGTACCTGTGTAAAATACATATCAGAGTAGTGTATAAATAGAGGAGGTGTGTTCCTCATTATACACACTCACTCACTTGAGGATAGCGCACTTGTGGAGGAGAGGTCTGCTATTGTGGAGGAGGAGATCATGTCTCAGGGTTTCATCTTTGTATATTGCTGGTCATCTATATTGAGGAAGCTTTGCTGGGTTTTCTACCCCATGAGGGTTTCCCAGGATAAATCTTTGTCTCTTGTGTTTATGTTGTGCTTGTTGTTTCTTCAGTGATCCTGTATATGATATTATTGTGAAATGGAATGTAATGCTGCTATTTTCTGTCTTAGCATATTGAATTTTAACATGGTATCAGAGCTAACCTGAAGGAAGACAAGGTATGGCACTTACGACACTTGCTTTACTTACGATAATTTGAAGGTTAGGGTTTTACATAGCAAAAAACCAATCATCATGGAACTTTCGCTATAAATCCATTTCTGCGAAGGTTCAGGGTCTGAAAAGTTTACAGGTCGAAGATAACATCCCCAGGTACCTTTTGTCCAAAGGGAACCCTCAGATTCGTTGTACTTTGTGAGTTATGATCAGTACAAGTTAGGGTTTCTGCCTCTTCCAGATCTTAGTCAAAATCAGGTGACCTAGGAAAAAAGGTCATAACTTGGGCTAGGAAGCTCCAAATGAAATTTCATAAAAAGTGACAGGTAGTACACAGACTGTACTATCTCAGGAAACCTTTTTAGAGGCCAAAGTTCAAACAGTGACACGTGGAACGCCGTACAAGTTTGCTCTCCTGTTTTTTCCCATAAACAGGTCACGTTGCGACATTTGGTATAACTCTCTCTCAAAGAATCCAATTGAGGTCAGACCTATCAATATGGAAAGATAACAGGACAGGATAGCTCAGGAAAATTTTTCAGAGGCTGAAGTTCAAACAGTGACACGTGGCACGCCATACAAGTTCGCTCTCCTGTATTATCCCAAAACAGGTCACGTTGCGACATTTGGCATAACTCTCTCTCAGAGAGTCCAATTGAGGTCAGACCTGTCAGGATGGAAAGATGATAGGTCAGGATACTACAAAAAAAGGTTTTCAAACCCTGTGGAGCAAAAATTTCGGATTTACAGCAGAAACAATCAGGTACATATTTCTGTCAAAACAGAATTATTTTTGGAGCACTTTCATTCATGGCTTCCGGAATTTAGGGTTTCGGAGAAAGTTAGAATTTTTGGAATCGGAATCCACAGCTGAATGCTACTCAGGAAAATCAAAATTTAGAGACCAAGATCGAATTTTTTGGTTGGGTGGAAGACCGGGCTTGATCAAACCTCAGTTCGGGATTTTGATCGGAAAGATGGAAAATTAGGGCTTCAGCAAAAGTTGGAATTTTTTAAGTCTGTAACCACGGCTGGAAGCTCCTCAGAAAAATAAGAATTTAGAGCCTTGGATCGAACCTTTTGTTTGGGTAGAAGGGTGGGCTTCATCAAACCCTAGTTCGGAATCCTGTCTAGAAGATCCAGAAGTTTCAAAGGCAATTTTGAGGGGTCAAATTTTGGAAATTCCAAAATTGGAGTATGCTAGTTTGATCAGCTCAGCAAGACATATTCTTTCATCCATTCAGAAGTGTGAAAGTCAAAGATTGAATTTTTAGGGTTTCTCTAGAAAACCCTAATCAAGCTCCAGATCAAGTTTCAGGGGGAGTTGAGGCTAAGGCCTTACATAAGAAGACTACAAGAAGTCTCGACAGGTATGACTTAAGGAGGTTCAGGTATGTCTTGAAATCTGATTCTTGATTAAGTTCATAATGTGTTTTGTCTTCATGTTATTTATTAGTACAATCTTGATTAATGTTAGAATTGTCTTATCACCCTAGTAACAGTATGAATGCATGTGAATGATCGAAGACATTAATTGATTAGGGCTATATGATTGTACTAATGCATTATGGTGTTGTGTGAGGTTGATGTTGTCTGCTAACAAGATACAGGTACATCACAAAAGACAAATCAAGTTCCATGACCATGACATCATGAAGACAAAGACTCATCCATAATATTTGTTCTACTTACGAGGTATGTATGACTTTGTTATATTATGCTTAACCTATGAGACATGCAGGTTCTAGCTCAGGATCTCTAAATCATTGAAGAGATTGTTTAGGTATGTTGTACATAACTAAGCAGGTATACTAATCCAGGTATGTTTTCCTATGTCATGTTAGAATCTTACCTTCTATTGGGATCCCTTATATAAGTATACTTGGCATGATTAGATATGCTTATTCATAAAGTTAGTAATCAAGGGATTATGCATATTATGTCTTTTATCTTGATTGATGATATGCATGAGTAAAAGAAGTCTTCCCTAAATTCTTGAAGACCAATGTTTATTATTTATGATCGTGACTATACATATTCAAGATTATTTAGAATTAGAATGTTTTGAGAATATACTAATGAATGTATGTTTGTGTATGAGATCATGAGGATGACACTAGTGCAAACTTGAGCATGCACAGTGGTACAGAATGAATAAAAGTTCAAAAGACATATAGAAGATCAAGCGGGAGGCAACCACACAAACATAAAAGATAAGTATTTGAGTTGTTATTTGAAATAGTAAATGATATTACTTGTATGCATATTTGTATCCCTAGAATACATCATGCTGAGTGTGAACATTCATAGAGCATTGAACATTATACTACTAATATGCATATGATTGGTAAGTTGGACAAACATTCCATTGTTGCTTGTCTAGAATGAAACCTCTTTGCTGACATGTTGAGAGCTGTGCACACTCTCGATAGTATGTTCTGGTAGAGATGGAAGGCATCTAGATAGACACTGTATGCATACAGAATATGGAAAAGTGTTGTGCCAAAGTATTGGTCAAAAGAGTTGCATAACTATGTAAATGATATTTGTATGCATAATAGATTATCATGACAATATGATTTGATGATTATGAAGTATTACTAATCATGTACTTAATTTTGATTTGTAGGAAAGATCACGATGAATGATGAACACTGAACAAGTGATGGATGCTCAACAAAAGATTTACAAATCAAACAAAATATAGAAGGCTCATGGCTAGAAGATTCTCTTAGAAAGGGGAAGAGAATCATGACAAGATGTTTGCTCCAAGTATGGTGTAATTAAAGAAGAAGTATGAATCAGGTTCTGTATGGGTACCTAGGATCGATAATCAATTGATGAGCTTAATGATCACCATGGGTCATGTGGATCTCAACCTTTGCTACAAGGTTGAATATGGTTTCTATACACAGATGACGTGGATGCAAGAAGGAACTCACCACAGAGTTCAAATGATATTGAGGCTCATATCAGTAGACCCATCTAACGAGAGATGGCACAGATAGATATGCAGAAGATCATTCAATGCAGAGTGTGAATGATGTTCAGTCACAAAGAGAGAATTGACAATCTCTTGATAAGCTTGGACTTTACCAAAAGTAAAGTTGTTCCTAGCCTTTACCTTAAGGTTGTGGATGATGAACATATCATACCATTATTGTATGACGATGATCTCTTTCTGACAAAGAATGAGAAACAAATCATGAAAAGAAAGAAGAAGATGGCTGCAGAAATGAAAATGAAAGATCTCAGATTGATGCATTACTTCCTAGGTCTGGAAGTATGGCAAGGCTCAGAAGGAATCTTTCTCAACCAAGGAAAGTATGCTGAGAAATATTAAAAGGACTTGATGTGTTGGGATGGCCACTCTTGAAGTTGTTAGCAGATGACTCATTAGAGTTAGTGGATAGAACTCTGTACAGACAAATTATTGAGTCATTGATGTGCCTAACGAATACTAAGTTAGATATATGCTTTGCTGTGAACACCTTGAGTCAGTATCTAGTGGAAACTAGAAGTGTTCACCTGTTAGTTGCAAAAAATGAGATAAGGTACCTAAAGGATACAATAGACTTTGATCTATGGAGATCATGAATTCAGATGGCTACACAGATATTGATTGAGAAGAGAGTGTATCAGACAGGAAGAGCACATCGAGAAGATGTTATTGTCTGGGATTAGCCATGATCTTGTGATTTAGCAGGAGGCAGTCTAGCACAAGCGGAATATATGGCTGCTTGCTCTGCTAATTGTGAAACGGCATGGCTTCAGAATTATTTGACTTAGAGATGGACGCAACTGTGATCCTATGTGAAAAACAGAGTTGTACTAAAATGGCAAAGAATCCAGTGTTCCATGATAAGTCAAAAGCACATAGAGATCTAGCATTTCTATATACGAGATATGGAGCAGATAGCAATTAAGGTTCGAATTTGTAACAAGTTACCAATGTACTAACCAAACCTCTACCGATCCGATGTACTAACCAAACCTCTACCTCAAGTAAAGTTTTCCGAGACAAACTTAATATAGAAGGACCCTCCTCGAAAGGGGGAGTGATGTGATCACTTATGATGAGATCGCATGCATCGACAGTGAGGGCAATGATGTGAATACCTATATTGGTGATGCTGACAGAGAGGTTGGTGGATGGTCCTTAGACAGGGTCTAAAGTGGACATGATAGGATTGCATCATCCTCAAAAGAGACGTAGACGTATGTCTTCGAGAATGAAGTCCTTGGTGGACATGATAGGATTGCATCATCCTCAAGAGATCCGTAGACGTATGTCTTCGAGAATGAAGTCCTTGGTGGACATGATAGGATTGCATCATCCTCAAGAGAGCCGTAGACGTATGTCTTCGAGAATGAAGTCCTTGGTGGACATGATAGGATTGCATCATCCTCAAGAGATCCGTAGACGTATGTCTTCGAGAATGAAGTCCTTGGTGGACATGATAGGATTGCATTATCCTCAAGAGAGCCGTAGACAGATGTCTCCGAGAAAGAAGAGGGATTGTATCATCCTTGAACACATGTTCTAAAAGAGAGCCGTAGACATGATGTCTCCGAAAATGAAGTCCTGAATGAACAGGTAGGGGATTGTATCTTCCCCGGACTTAGGTCCCAGAATTGATCCGTAGACTGAGGTCTCCGAGAATTGAAGATAGGACTGCATCGTCCCTGGACCTCGGTTCAAAATGTACGTGATGGGATTGCATCGTCCCTAGACATGAGATTTGTCTTAAATGGATAAGGACTGATCATCCTGGAACTGGATCGGGATTGCATCGTCCCTAGACATGAGATTTGTCTTAAATGGATAAGGACTGATCATCCTGGAACTGGATCGGGATTGCATCGTCCCTAGACATGAGATTTGTCTTAAATGGATAAGGACTGATCATCCTGGAACTGGATCGGGATTGCATCGTCCCTAGACATGAGATTTGTCTTAAATGGATAAGGATTGATCATCCTGGAACTGGATCGGGATTGCATCGTCCCTAGACATGAGATTTGTCTTAAATGGATAAGGACTGATCATCCTAGAACTGGATCGGGATTGCATCGTCCCTAGACATGAGATTTGTCTTAAATGGATAAGGACTGATCATCCTGGAACTGGATCGGGATTACATCGTCCCTAGACATGAGATTTGTCTTAAATGGATAAGGACTGATCATCCTAGAACTGGATCGGGATTGCATCGTCCCTAGACATGAGATTTGTCTTAAATGGATAAGGACTGATCATCCTGGAACTGGATCGGGATTGCATCATCCCTAGACATGAGATTTGTCTTAAATGGATAAGGACTGATCATCCTGGAACTGGATCGGGATTGCATCGTCCCTAGACATGAGATTTGTCTTAAATGGATAAGGACTGATCATCCTGGAACTGGATCAGGATTGCATCGTCCATAGACATGATATTTGTCTTAAATGGATAAGGATTGATCATCCTGGAACTGGATCGGGATTGCATCGTCCCTAGACATGAGACTTGTCTTAAAATGATAAGGATTGATCATCCTGGAACTTGATCTAGATTGTATCATCCATGGACCTATGTCCTAAAGAGAGCGGGATTGATCATCCTGTAATATGATCGTGTGTGTTGCAGGATATGCTACTATGTATTAGTGAGAATACATGCTTTTGATGATGGATGTATTAGTGAGAATACATGCTTTTGATGTATTAGTGAGAATACATGCCTTTGATGATAGATGTATTAGTGAGAATACATGCTTTTGATGATATATGTATTAGTAAGAATACATGTTTTGATGATAGATGTATTGGTGTGGATACTAATACAGATGATCCAGATGCTGTAGATCGTGATGATCTGAATGCTGTAGATCGAGATGATCCAGATGTTGTAGATCGACATGATCCTGATGCTGTAGATCGAGATGATCCAGATGCTGTAGATCATGATGATCCAGATGCTGTAGATCGTGATGAACCAGATGCTGTAGATCGAGATGATGTGACGATGCTGATCGTGTTGATCTAGATGACGATGTTGATTATGTGATGACGATGTTGATGATCGTGTGATGACGATGTCAACGATCATGAGGATTCAGATATTGATGTTGCTATAGTTGTTTGAGTGCTGTAGAAGATAAAGACTTAGTACTGAAGATGTTGATGTTCCAGTATTGAAGATGTTCTAGTAACTGGTTGAGTTACTGATGATGTTGAGAAAGCTTCCAATGATTTATAGATGTATCATGTATGATTTTGATGACTCCTTGCTCATGCAGATGCTGTTATAATATCCTTCTCGTTAAGGGGGAGTGTTGAGATATTGTAACTTCAAAGAATATTATATTTGTACTTTATTATTTTGGAGATGTTTCATTCCTCCTTGAAGATCTTACTGTATATCCGGAGATGTTTATTCCTCCGTCGGAATGTGGTAACTTGGGTTATTAGACTTCCCTAGTGGGGGTCGACGTTGTATGTGTTATGTGGGTCAAAGGGTTATTAGACCCACCATGTGGGGGTCGGCCCAGTAAGTTATAATGGGGTATTTAACCTAATGGTTAAATACGAGCCTACATGTACTTGTGTAAAATACATATCAGAGTAGTGTATAAATAGAGGAGGTGTGTTCCTCATTATACACACTCACTCACTTGACGATAGCGCACTTGTGGAGGAGAGGTCTGCTATTGTGGAGGAGGAGATCATGTCTCAGGGTTTCATCTTTGTATATTGCTGGTCATCTATATTGAGGAAGCTTTGCTGGGTTTTCTACCCCATGAGGGTTTCCCAGGATAAATCTATGTCTCTTGTGTTTATGCTGTGCTTGTTGTTTCTTTAGTGATCCTGTATATGCTATTATTGTGAAATGGAATGTAATGCTGCTATTTTCTGTCTTAGCATATTGAATTTTAACAAGTAAATTTTAAACCTCTGCAATCGAAATGCTTGCAATGGACATGCGTTGTACTGGTAAGAGCCAACTTCAGAAATATGGTCGGTAAGTACTCTTGTCGAAGTATAAATCTTGGTGTTATTTATATTTTAGGTGGAAAATACTCTTGTTTGTAGAATGTACACTTAACCTTGCCTTGGCTTATTTTCTTTTGAAAATCGATAGAATCAATCAATCCTTGATTTCATTCCCAGTTTTAAATCCTTTTAAGTATCTTAGTAAGCGATCCCTGCGTCGCTGTCTCTTAAGACCATTACGATAGTAAAATAATCCTTGTCGCACTGTTTTAATAGGATATATTTTATAATGGTATAAATTAGTTATGCAGTATAGAATATTTTCATTTTTCCACCTGAGCTCTTGAAGAACTGCGAAATCCTTTTGTGGAATTGAAACTACTTGTTTTTGTGTATGCACAGGTTCTTAATGAGATACCTTGAATCCTTGCAGAAGTTTAGGGTTTGGGTGTTGGCTGTATCGGGATTCTCTCATCCTGCTTTAAGATTATGTTTTCTTAACTACTGCCTGTTTTTGGTGATATTTATCATGCTAAATTATTTAAGAATCTGGTAGTACATCGGATTCGGCATCCTTACCTCTAACCTTTTTATCCCATGTAAAGTACACCTGTGAGAGTTGTGATTATGGGTATGACTAAAATTGAATATTACAGTGATTTCACAACCTAGTGATATTATACCTTTAAACACTGTACTTAACTCGTTAAAGCCAAAACTCCATCTTAGCTGTTTTCATAGTCTAACCTGGTTTTTGCCGTGGTTTTCATGTTATGGATGTTGCCATATTTTATGTTACTCGTGTCATATTTGTAGAAATTGGTTTACACATTATAAACAAGATCTAGACACAGAGATTGTTAATTTTGAGCATTAATTCAATATACTCTAGGATCTTTACTGAGAGAATAACATGTACAACATATCAAGTATAGCAATGCATATCAATCACGCCAAGCAATCACATGAGACAATAGACACACAGAGTTTCACTGGGGAAAACCATAAAGGTGAAAAACCCCACAACTTCCTCAGAGATAGAAACAGCAATGATACAACCAAAGTACAAGAGATAGTCTTCTCCTAGCAGCTACTCCTCCTCCTCAACTAGTGCGCCACTTTCCGAGTAATGTAGAAGTGAATAATGAGATGAACAAATAGAGATCTCCCACTCTCTATTTATACTTGTCCTGACTTGCCTATTACACTAGTAGGGCCGACTTCTCTAGAAGATTCTAATAACCCATGGTTACATTAATCCGGGCTGACTCCACACTTGGTGGTCTAATAACCCATCACAGCAAGTTATGACACTTGCGACACTTGTCAATACAACTGATGACACTTCCGTATAGAGGAATAATAACATCTCTATAGGAGTACAATATACATAGGTGAAATACATTCCAAAGTTACATATACATAAACACTCCCTCTTAACTAGGAAGGTATTTCTCGACACAGATCTGCTAGCACAAGTATTCTTCTCTGGATCATCATCACTGAATCATCTTTGTCGAATCATCGTCCTCGAATCAACATCATCGTAACTACTGCTGCTATTTCAATCAATCTCCAATCTACTTGTCATAGGAAGTTCTATAGAGCCAGTCCTTTTTCATACTGGATGTAGGCCTGCCACCTGCAGGTCTTCATCATCTACAGAGCCAACCCTTTTTCGTGCTGGATGTATCACAGAGCCAGCCCTTTTTCATGTCGTATGTGACCCAGAACAAATCTAGGATTTCTACCACAGAGCCAGTCCTTTTCCATATTGGATGGGACCTAGAACGCATTTAGGATTTTCGCCACAGAGCTAGTCCTTTTTCATACTGGATGGGACCTAGAACGCATCTAGGATTTCCGCCACAGAGCCAGTCCTTTTTCATACTGGATGGGACCTAGAACAAATCTAGGATTTTCCACCACACAACCTCGAAAGAGCATCCCAGGACTTATTACGAGCACACATCCCAACCTATTAGATCTCCCAGGACTACATTACATGTGGTCATGGCAAAACCTCGAACGAGCATCCCATGACTTATTATGGGCACACAGCCCAACCTGTCGGATCTCCCAGGACTACATTACATGCCATAGGACAAAACCTCGAAAGAGCATCCCAGGACTTATTACGGGCACACAGCCGAACCTATCGGATCTCCCAGGGTAATATTACATGTCCTCCTAGAGCAATGCCTTGAAAGAGCATCCCAGGACTGATTACGGGCACACGGCCCAACCTATTAGATCTCCTAGGTCAACTTACATGCTCATCTGCACAACCTGTCCATGGCCATAGAGCATCAACCTGATACTCATCATACATCATCCTGATGTACATCATCACATGATCATCCTGATCATCATCATAGTGTGAAAATCCTCACAGCAGATCTAAGAGATGATGTATACCTCACAAGAAAGTAATTGATTAAGCAAGAAAATAGAAGAAGAGTGGTTAATGCAGTATAATGAGCAACAAAATAATAATATAGTAGAACTCGGATAGAAGCAGAAATACTTCACACACACACTAATTAATTAATCACAATATGGACAAATAAATAGTACAATGCATGAGGATTCGAATGCCTAAGGTGGAAATTTGAATTAGCCTTCATGGAGTGATCAAAGGATCATTGGAGTATCATCGGAGCACAACTAGTAGTCTATCTCATCATCAATGGAGTCATCAATGCACAAGTAACTGTCAACCGTCAGTCAAACTGAGTCTAACTGAGTGTGGTAGGTGTAACTGAATGTAGCTGGCACATGGAGACACTAATTGAATGAAGGAGGCTCGGTGGAGGGCGCATGAGGAGTTAACTAAAGTCAGAATAGGTAGTCATGTCTCATCGGAGGTCAATCGGAGTGATAACAGTAGTGAGGAGTCAGTCTGGCCTCAAATCAAGGAAACACTAGTGGATAACTAAAGTAAATTGGACTGGTAGGTGAGAAAGGCGCCCTTATCATGCATTAGGTGAAAGGAGGGCACATAACAGGCTAAGAGGGATGAAACTGAGTGGAAGGAAGCTCCGGGGGCTAGCTAACTAAGGGCTAGGTGCTAGGACTGATGACTGGAATGCATGAAAATGTATGCAAACCCTAAATGATGCATGCAAACCCTAAAAGTGCATGCATTACTGAAAATGTAAATGATCAAAATACTGGTGGGACTAGGATGGAGTATAGGAATATCCTAACACCCCCCCTTAATCCATTTTGGGCCCTGGTAACTAAGACCAAAGGTCACCCAATACAATGAATAATAACAGTCAATAACCCAAGGAAGTGGAGAAAATTTCATGGGAAAAATACCCCCCCTCAAAACAGACTGTAAGGCACACACAAAAAATAAATGCTCCAAACTCAAGCAGGTGTTATGCTTGGTCATATGTCTGGAGGTATCTTCTTCTTGGGAAGAAGTGGATCATGCTCAGAAAACATATGCTTGTACTTGCTCTTTAGATCGAATGTGATGAGAACAAATCCAAAAGTATGAGAACGATCCTTGAGCCTGTGATTCAAATCAGTTGAGGTAGGATAAAAAACATGAATATGCAGATAGTCTTTTGTCTTCTCCTTCGAACCATCATGGGTGAGATTATGCCAAAAAGAACCATCAAATAAGAATGATTGCTTGAAATCCAAATCAGATTTAAGACTTGAAGAATAGTTTCTTGAGATCTCCTTTGAACCAGCAAGGGTGAGATCAAAACTATCATATGCATGAGAATTTATCCCAAGTAGTAATTGCTTAGAATCCAAATTAGATCCAA
Organism: Larix kaempferi; assembly: GCA_027924585.1. Lineage (NCBI taxonomy): Eukaryota > Viridiplantae > Streptophyta > Pinopsida > Pinales > Pinaceae > Larix > Larix kaempferi. Next base: position 4,583,730 of record BSBM01000071.1, read on the forward strand.
GACTTGAATCATGGTTTTTTGAGATCTCCTTTGAACCATGAGAGGTGAGATCAAAACCAGTAAATGCATGAGAGATTATCTCAAGCAAATTGCAATGGTTTCTTGAGATCTCCTTTGAACCATAAGAGGTGAGATCAAAACCAGTAGATGCATGAGAAATTATCTCAAGTGGGTGGCAATGGCCATATTCTTCAATAACCTTCTGAAAGCATGGAATAATGATCATACAGTAGTAAATAAAAGGTGATTGCTTGAGGAGAGTGAATGCATTACCTCCAATAGCTGATTTTACCTCCGAAATAATCATGTGATCATGATGCAAACCAACAGACTCTGGTGCAAGAGAGGATTTAGGACCTTCTGCAATATCTAGAGTGTGAGCTGGCACATAATTCGAAATAGAAGAAATTTGGAGCATGAGTGCAGAATTTGCAAGTTCTTCTTCTTTGTGGACAACTTCAATATGAGATGTGTTTGATACTAGTTCATGATCAATGAGATCATCAAGGAGGGAAAATGCATCACTTTGCTTATTCTCGAAAGGGTTTGGACCAATTCCTTCATTCTGTCTACCGAATCTTTCATCTAGATGGGCCCATAGCTCTTTTGGAGTTTCAACAACATCAAGGTATTGGTTAATCATGTATTTAGGCAAAGAAAGCATCATTGCTCCAAAGGCTCCATCACCTTTATTCAACCAGTCAATCTTCTCTTCAGAGGATTCACACTCTCTTTCAAAATAACAATCAAAGAGATCATGGCTCTTCAAATATGCTATCATTTTTTGTTTCCATTCATCATAGTTGAATGGAGAAGGAGGAGTAATTCTTGATGGATACATAGAAGCTGTATAAGACCTGCAAAAACAATAGAAATGTCTGCAACTGCTACTGCTACAAAAATGTAGAACTGTTGCACTCGAAATCTTGGTAATAACTTACAAAAAAAACTCTTAGGAATGGAGATAAGCAATACTCTCAACATGCTCTGATACCATGTGAAAATCCTCACAGCATATCTAAGAGATGATGTATACCTCACAAGAAAGTAATTGATTAAGCAAGAAAATAGAAGAAGAGTGGTCAATGCAGTATAATGAGCAATAGAATAATAATACAGTAGAACTTGGATAGAAGCAGAAATACTTCACACACACTAATTAATTAATCACAATATGGAAAAATAAATAGTACAATGCATGAGGATTCAAATTCCTAAGGTGGAAATTCGAATTAGCCTTCATGGAGTGATCAAAGGATCACTGGAGTGTCATCGGAGCACAACTAGTAGTCTATCTCATCATCAATGGAGTCATCAATGCACAAGTAACTATCAAACGTCAGTCAAACTAAGTCTAACTGAGTGTGGTAGGTGTAACTGAATGTAACTGGCACATGGAGACACTAACTGAATGAAGGAGGCTCAGTGGAGGATGCATGAGGAGCTAACTGGAGTCAGAAGAGGTAGTCATGTCTCATCGGAGGTCAATCGGAGTGAAACAACAGTGAGGAGTCGGTCTAGCGTCAAATCAAGGAAATACTAGTGGATAACTTAAGTAAACTGGATTGGTAGGTGAGAAAGGCGCCCTTCTCATGCAGTAGGTGACAGGAGGGCGCATGACAGGCTAGGAGGGCTGAAACTGAGTGGAAGGAAGCTCTAAGGGCTAGCTAACTGAGGGCTAGGTGCTGGGATTGATGACTGGAATGCATGCAAACTGTAAATGATGTATGCAAACCCTAAAAGTGCATGCATGACTTAAAATTTAAATGATTAAAATACTGGTGGGACTAGGATGGAGTATAGGAATATCCTAACACATAGCATCATCCTGATGCATATCATCTAGAGCAACATCCTGAAGCTCGTCAGCCATGATCATCCTGATCATACAATGTATCCACCTGATACATATCATCTGGAGAAACATCCTGAAGCTCATCATCCATGATCATCCTGATCATACAATGTATCCACCTGATACATATATAAATACATGATCCACCTGATCATAACAAGCATCCAACATGATGCATATAGAGCAGTAACTGGAGCATCGTTTTGATGCTCAACATACAATGCTTACATCCACAGCCATGGGAAGGATCCTCCTCTCACCATGCTTGGAATGGCTCCTGCAAATGTGTCCATCACTTCTTCCTCAAAGTGTCATCAATTTGAAGAACACCAAGCCTCTCTCTGAACTACTCAAACTTCACTCTGGCTAGTGGTTTCGTCAACACATCTACAACCTACTCATTCGTCGCAATATACAAGAGCTTCACTACTTCTCTTTGCACCATATCCCTGATATAGTGATATTTGATCTCAATGTGCTTCAACCTGTCGTGGAAAATCGGGTTCTTAGACAGCTTCACACAACTCTGGTTGTCACAGTAGATACCAGTAGCCTCCAATGGGAGATCAAATAACTCAGACAGTAGCTTCCTCAGCCATGCTGCCTCACAACTAGCCGAACAAGATGAAACATACTATGCTTCGACTGTACTTAGTGCTATGCAGGACTGCGTTCTGCTAAACCAAGAGATCACACTTGATCCCATACTGAAGTAGCACCCAAAAGTGCTCTTCCTATATGCAGCACTGCCTGCCCAATCTAAATCAACATAACCCTGCAGGTTAAACTTTTGATTCGCATCATACTTGATCCCATAATCAATTATACCCTTTAGGTACCTTAGAATATGCTTTACAACAACCAGGTGAGCACCTTTGGGATCCATAAGGAATTGGCTCAATGTGTTCACCGCAAAGCAAATATCTGGTCTCGTGTTAGTCAGGTACATCAAGGACCCAATCATCTAACGATACACAGTGACATCAAACGGATCAGATGAAGCATCACACAAAAGCTTCAGGTTCGATGCCATAAGTGTGGCCATGGCCTTGCAGTCCATCATCCCGGACCTCTTCAGGATTTCTACTGCATACTTCCCTTGTCCAAGGAAGATTCCATCTGCACTCTGCCACATCTCCATACCTAGAAAGTAGTTCATCATCCCCAAGTCCTTCATCTCGAACTCGGAAACAAGCTTCCTCTTCGTGTCGGCATTCAGTCTATCCTCACCCGTAACAAATAGGTCATCCACATACAAGAGTAGAATCATAGGATTGCCTTCCTCAACCTTGTAGTAAAGGTTGGAATCCGCTTTACTCTTGGTAAAGCCAAAACTGGATAGAAAACTGTCCATCCTACCATACCAAGTCTTAGGAGCTTGTTTCAAACCATACAAGGCTTTCTTCAACCTGCACACATATGACTTTCTGTCATGTGTTTCAAAACCAAGTGGCTATTCCACATAAACTTCCTCTTTGACTACACCATTCAAGAAAGATGTCTTGAAATCCATCTGGTGTATCTTCCATTTCATCACTGTAGTCAGAGCGAGTACTGTTCTGATGGAAGTGTATCTGGCTACAGGTGCAAAGGTCTCTTCATAGTCTATTCCCTCTTTCTAAGAGAAGCCACGAGCTACAAACCTTGCCTTGTATTTCTCTATGCTACCATCTGTAGCATGCTTGATCTTATAGATCCATTTGGAAGTCACAACAGACTTCCCTTCTGGTCTTGGGACCAGATCCCAAACATCATTCTTCATGATCGATTGGTATTCCTCAACCATGGCATTCTTCCATTCTTTCTTTTCCACTGCCTCTTCATAACTGGAAGGTTCTTTGTTCATAATGTCACAGAGCAAGGCAACATAATTAGTGTGTGACCTTGTTCTCTTCCTTTCTCTGTGTCCCTCTTCTGGAATAGCATATCTTTCTGCATCTTGGATGAGCTCTCTAGCCCATGAAGGTTTCCTCTTGATAGAGATCTTCTCATGAGGTGGATCTAGAGGTTTTTGTGGATCTTCAATTTCACAGGTTGCTTCTAGAATTGCTTCATTCATAGTGGTATCTTGAAATTTGATTTCCTTTGGTTCTTCATGATCTTCAACAGGTGTCTTCCTTTATTTGATATAAGCTGAGTTCTAATCAAATGTTACATCCCTGCTGACATCAATCTTCTTGAACCCTGGAAAGTATATTCTATAAGCCTTCGAGCTTTCACTGTACCCCACAAATATGCCCTTCTTTCCTGAAGGATCTATCTTAGTTCTCTTTTTTTTGGAACATGAGTCTATACTGGACAACCAAATATTCTGATATGGATGACTTCAGGTTTCTTACCAGAAAAGACCTCTTCTGGTGTCTTGTTGTCCAATATCTTGTGAGGTGTTCTATTCTGCACATACACAGCTGTCCTAGCTGCTTCTGGCCATAGATGCATAGGAAGATTTTGGTCATGAAGCATTTCCCGTGTTTCTTCCATGATAGTTCTATTCTTCCTTTCTGCAACTCCATTTTGTTGTGGATTGTAGGGAGTAGTCAACTCCCTCTTAATACTTGAATCACTACATAGCTTCTTGAAATCACCTGAAGTGAATTCTCCACCATTATTGGATCTGAAGGTCTTGATCTTCTTATCAGTTTGATTTTCCATCAATGCTTTGAATTCCTTGAATTTATCAAATACTTCATCTTTGTTCTTTAAGAAGTAAACCCAAGTCTTCCTAGAGAAATCATCAATGAAAGAGACATAGTATACATACCCACTTAGAGAACTTGATGACATCGGACCGCATACATCGGAGTGGATAATTTCCAATATTTCTTTTGCTTTACTTTCACTGTTTGGAAATGCCTTCTTAATGTTCTTTCCTTTTGCACATCCTTTGCAAACACCTTCATGCTTTGTCTTGTTTTCAGGAAGACCCTCTACTGCTTTACTTGCAACTGGTAGTGCTCTGTAGTGCACATGTGCAAGCCTTCTATGCCAAAGTTCACTTGGCTCCATGGATTCATGTACCATGGCTTGTTCAGGTTGTCCCTTCAATTTGTACAATCCTTCCTCTTGCTCTCCAATCACCACTGCATCATCTATAGCTTTACCCTTTGGCCACATTAGGACTTGGCCATCTACAAATGCAACCCTCTTGTCTTTTGCATCCAATGCAGATATGGAGAGTAAGTTCTTCTTGAGCCCAGGTACATATAGTACATCTTTCATCTTCAAAGAATTTCCAGAGTCTAGGTTGTAGGAGGCTTCACCACTTCCCTTGATGGGATACTGATAGTCATCCCCAATTTTTACTCTATGGGGTGACTTATGTTCAGATAGATTTACAAAAGATTCTTTAAACCCAGTCATGTGTTTGGAAACCCCACTATCAATAAGCCAATCATTACATCCATGAGAGATAGTACCTGTGAGAGAAGAGATTAGAACATATTCATCTTCACTTGATGAAGCATCACTTTTTTCCCTGGCCTTCTTCTTGGGGGGTTCATTATCCTCAGCAGCATGAGCATGGTACCTCCTTTTGGTGCCCTTCTTCTTCTTGTTGAAGTTGTTGTTGTCCTTTTTTTTCTTGGGACAATTTATAGAAATATGTGCCTTCTCATTACATGTAAAACATATTCTCTTCTCTTTATGCTGATGGTGAGAAGATTTCTTGAAATGAGATGGCTCTCTCTTGGGATTTCCTTTCTTGGTGTGAGCTATGAGAGCTTGATCTTCATTCCCCATCTTTTCTTCTCGGGCCACCAGCCTTGGTTCTTCTTGTGAGCATTCCTCCCACAGTCTACTGAAGGAGATCAGTTTTTTTCTTGCACAGATTCCTTGGATAAAGGAATCCCATGACCTAGGTAGGCCATTCAAAGTGGTCATAACAATTTCACCATTCTCCACCACTTCATCCACAAAGTTGTTCCATGATTTGATAGGCCTTAGAGAAATAGGATTGAATGGTCTCTCCATTATGAAGCTTTACCCCTTTCAATTAGTTCCGTAAAGTAATCTTTCGATTTATGTTCTTCCCTTCAAACAACTTGGTTAGGGAATCAAACATCTCCTTCAGTGTCTTTAGAGATGACACATGTGGTATGAGATGGTCTTTGATAGAATCAGCAATGATCCTCTTTTCCTTGACCAAGTTCTTCTTATGTAAGGCCTTAGCCTCCTCTTCCTCTGGGATAGGGACCTCAGAACTTATGTAAGTATCCAATTCATTTTCTTCTAGGATTAACCCAATCCTATACTTCCATGCTCGAAATTTATCAGCCCCTTCAAGATTATCCTCAAGCTTGGTGTGGTGAGACATCTTAAAAAGTACTTCAAATGGAAATAGAAAAGATTTAGGTCTTACCACTTGATTTGTAGAAATTTGGATCTGGTGCCGAATTAGGATTTGTTAGAGAAACCCTAAAAATTCAAAATGTCAATTTCAACTTTCTAAAAGAATAGAAAGATGTGCCTTGATGAGCTAATCAGCCTGGTATATTCAAAATTTGAAATCTGCAAAGTTTCACCCTTCAGAAATGCCTTTTAGTCTTCCCGGATTCACTAGGGAATACCCTGAATTAGGGTTTGATTTTCCCGGAGCTTCACCCAACCAAAAATCTCGATCCAAAGCTCTAAACTTCTATTTTTCCAAGGAGCTTCCAACTATGTCTTTATATTTCAGAAATTCCTACTTTTGTGGAAACCTTAATTTTTAGGGTAAAAATGAAAGTGTTCAAATTGAATTCTGATTGGACAGAAAGATTCTCCTTGATGAGTAGAGTCAACCTACCTTGCTGCCTTTCCAAAATCTGTGGAGAGAAACCCAATAAACAAGAAACCCTAGTTTCTGCCACTACACAATATCTTCTTCTCAGGTTAGCTCTGATACCATGTTAATTTTGAGCATTAATTCAATATACTCTAGGATCTTTACTGAGAGAATAGCATGTACAACATATCAAGTATAACAATGCATATCAATCACACCAAGCAATCACATGAGACAATAGACATAGAGTTTCACTGGGGAAAACCTTATAGGTGAAAAACCCCACAACTTCCTCAGAGATGGAAAGAGCAATGATACAACCAAAGTACAAGAGATAGTCTTCTCCTATCAGCTACTCCTCCTCCTCAACTAGTGCGCCACTTTTCGAGTGATGTAGAAGTGAATAATGAGATGAAAAAATAGAGATCTCCCGCTCTCTATTTATACTTGTCCCAACTTGCCTATTACACTAGTAGGGACGACTTCTCTAGAAGAGTCTAATAACCCATGGTTACATTAATCCAGGCCGACCCCACACTTGGTGGTCTAATAACCCATCACAACAAGTTATGAGACTTGCGACACTTGTCAATACAACTGACGACACTTCCGTATAGAGGAATAATAACATCTCTATAGGAGTACAATATACATAGGTGAAATACATTCTGAAGTTACATATACATCAACAGAGATCTGCATAAATAAACTATCCCTTTTTGCGCTGGCCTTCTTCTTGGGGGGTTCATTATCCTCGGCAGCATGAGCATGGTACCTCCTTTTGGTGCCCTTCTTCTTCTTGTTGAAGTTGTTGTTGTCCTTTTTTTTCTTGGGACAATTTATAGAAATATGTGCCTTCTCATTACATGTAAAACATATTCTATTCTCTTTATGCTGATGGTGAGAAGATTTCTTGAAATGAGATGGCTCTCTCTTGGGATTTCCTTTCTTGGTGTGAGCTGTGAGAGCTTGATCTTCATTCCCCATGTTTTCTTCTCGGGCCACCAGCCTTGGTTCTTCTTGTGAGCATTCCTCCCACAGTCTACTGAAGGAGATCAGTTTTTTTCTTGCACAGATTCCTTGGATAAAGGAATCCCATGACCTAGGTAGGCCATTCAAAGTGGTCATAACAATTTCACCATTCTCCACCACTTCATCCACAAAGTTGTTCCATGATTTGATAGGCCTTAGAGAAATAGGATTGAATGGTCTCTCCATTATGAAGCTTTACCCCTTTCAATTGGTTCCGCAGAGTCATCTTTCGATTTATGTTCTTCCCTTCAAACAACTTGGTTAGGGAATCAAACATCTCCTTCGGTGTCTTTAGAGATGACACATGTGGTATGAGATGGTCTTTGATAGAATCAACAATGATCCTCTTTTCCTTGACCAAGTTCTTCTTATGTAAGCCCTTAGCCTCCTCTTCCTCTGGGATAGGGACCTCAGAAATTATGTAAGTATCCAATTCATTTTCTTCTAGGATTAACCCAATCCTATACTTCCACGCTCGGAATTTATCAGCCCCTTCAAGATTATCCTCAAGCTTGGTGTGGTGAGACATCTTAAAAAGTACTTCAAATGGAAATAGAAAAGATTTAGGTCTTACCACTTGATTTGTAGAAATTTGGATCTCGTGTCAGATTAGGATTTGTTAGAGAAACCCTAACAATTCAAAAATGTCAATTTCAACTTTCTGAAAGAATAGAAAGATGTGCCTTGATGAGCTAATCAACCTGGTATATTCAAAATTTGAAATCTGCAAAGTTTCACCCTTCAGAAATGCCTTTTAGTCTTCCCAGATTCACTAGGGAATACCCTGAATTAGGGTTTGATTTCCCCGAAGCTTCACCCAACAAAAAATCTCGATCCAAAGCTCTAAACTTCTATTTTTCCAAGGAGCTTCCAACTATGTCTTTATATTTCAGAAATTCCTACTTTTGTGGAAACCTTAATTTTTAGGGTAAAAATGAAAGTGTTCAAAATTGAATTCTGATTGGACAGAAAGATTCTCCTTGATGAGTAAAGTCAACCTACCTTGCTGCCTTTCCAAAATCTGTGGAGAGAAACCCAATAAACAAGAAACCCTAGTTTCTGCCACTACACAATATCTTCTTCTCAGGTTAGCTCTGATACCATGTTAATTTTGAGCATTAATTCAATATACTCTAGGATCTTTACTGGGAGAATAGCATGTACAGCATATCAAGTATAACAATGCATATCAATCACACCAAGCTATCACATGAGACAATAGACATAGAGTTTCACTGTGGAAAACTTTATAGGTGAAAAACCCCACAACTTCCTCAGAGATGGAAAGAGCAATGATACAACCAAAGTACAAGAGATAGTCTTCTCCTATCAGCTACTCCTCCTCCTCAACTAGTGCGCCACTTTTCGAGTGATGTAGAAGTGAATAATGAGATGAACAAATAGAGATCTCCCGCTCTCTATTTATACTTGTCCCAACTTGCCTATTACACTAGCAGTGACGACTTCTCTAGAAGAGTCTAATAACCCATGGTTACATTAATCCAGGCCGACCCCACACTTGGTGGTCTAATAACCCATCACAACAAGTTATGAGACTTGCGACACTTGTCAATACAACTGACGACACTTCCGTATAGAGGAATAATAACATCTCTATAGGAGTACAATATACATAGGTGAAATACATTCTGAAGTTACATATACATCAACAGAGATCTGCATAAATAAACTATCCTGATTTTGTAATCACATAGATCTATATACCGATATATATCTATGATAGGTTAGATCACATCGCAGTGACCTCTATGCATAAACTGGTTGTTGTATGTAATAGAGATATGATTGTATAGTTTTATAAAGTCACTAAAATTCGTTCATATACTATACCCTACGTTGAGATCACCAGAATCTATGTATATATTATTTTAGAATGAAGAGCGTAGTGAACTCCATTTGCATCTTTTAGGTTGAATTAAAACGTTGAGAATAATGTCGAAGTCTATTTCATAAAAAAGTAAGATTTTCTTAGTTACGTTATTGAAGGGAATTCTAAGCATAAGATCCAAAATCTTTCATTAAGGTTGCATATTATCATACCTATATAATGTAACCTTGAGAAGAATTGATAATAACATGATATTATATACTTATAGTTATTACTTACTAATTAAGGAAGGGTGAGTCTTTCCTTCCTAAGTACGTTGGGAATACATATTTATTCAATATATAAAGTAGGTAGTTTCCATACTCTAAGGTTTTGTCCAAAAGTAAAAATATAAATATTAATATTAAAGAATGGTGTTTGGTTTTCTAGGGTGTTTTTAAGAGAAAGTTAATCAATCTTGGTAGTTCCACCTGAACCTTAAAGTAGACCTACATTCCCTATTTGTTTGGAAATGATGGGATTAATGTGTTTGTTACTTAATTCCGTCAAAAAGAAATTTTATATACATCTTATGAATTCTAAACATTACTTTGTTAGGTGAAGGAACATAAGTATGCTGACAACATATTATAATAAATAATATGACAAATGATGAGAAAAGATGATGAAAAAGGTTATGTTACTATTTAGGGATTTTTATATTTATAAATTTGATTCATGAAAAGCTCTATGTGATAGAGGCTTGATAGAAGGAGAAGGAAATCTTGTTGCAGCAACCATGTTGCTCATTGCAATCCTATTACTTTTTGCTTAATAATAAATAATGCACACACCTTTGTGGACTAGCCCATGTACGGGTGAACCACATTATTTTTGGTCTCGTTATTTGTCTATGGCTTTTATTATATGTGTATATGCCTTCATGGTGATTGTATTATTTTCCTCTCATATGAGTTATCGTAATAGTTGATGTTATAACACATTTGTCAAATGCATCTTGACAATGGGTATTTCATGATAAATGTTGTTAAAAGGTATTTCATGATAAATGTTGTTTAAAGGATATTTCATGTCTTCAAATGAGGACCATAAAGATGTAAGTATTATCTTGGTTCAAGCTTGTAAATCCTCATTTAGAATGGTAGTATTTAAATATGTGCTAGTATGTTATCAATGCTTGAAAGGTCTAAATATGGTTGAAGTTATATTTTTGTAAACATGGTATACACTCACTTTGGCCCTTTATATACAAATGTTTCATATGAGGACCAATGAAGTGCATAAGAATCACTTAAGACAAAAAGGTAATTTCCACTGGTTGTAAGTATGTACTAACACCCTTGCATAAATATTCAATGATAAATTTTATGAAGCGTTACATGTTGCATTTATTGAATAAGAAATTTAGTTACTGATTATATATTTATAATTCCACAAAGCATTTTAAATGTCGATTAGACCATTTGGTAGGGAAATAAGACCACTTGGAAAAAAATTAAATTTTTACAAATTTTAGGTTCATGACAGTGGGAAGACTATTTGCATTTAGTTGAATTTCCATACAATAATCATTATCAAGCATCTGCTAAACTTAGTCCATTTGAGATTTTATATGGAAGAAAATGTTGTACTCCTATTTCTTGGGATAACCCCGTTGACAGATTAATGTTAGGACCATATTTGTTAAAAGAGATGGTGCTAACCGTGAAAGAGGTGCAAGGCAACTTAAAAGTTGCACAAGATAGACAAAAAATTTATGCAGATATGAAATGCACTGAAAGAGAATTTCAGGTTGGAGATCATGTCTTTGTAAAGGTAAAACCCAATAAAAGTTCTTTTAAACTTGGGAATTGTGCTAAACTAGCACCAAGGTACTGCGGACCATTTGAAGTCCTATCAAGGATTGGACCTGTTGCATATTAGTTGGCTCTACCATATAATTTAAGAACCGATAATGTTTTTCACATTTCTGTTTTAAAGAAGTATATGCACGATGCTACTCTTGTGCTGAATTGGAATGACATATAGGTGGAACCCGAAGGAGATTTTCAGGTGGAACCAGACTGTATTCTCGATAGGAGGGAAATTATGCTCCGGAATTGTACCATAGGGCAGGTAAAAGTGCAATGGAAGCACCTTAGCTCTGATGAAGCTACCTGGGAACTGGAAAGTAAAATGCAGGCAGCATATCCAATTCTGTTCCAGGGAGGCTCTCACGAAGAATAAGCAACATCGAGGACAATGTTGAGCTTAAGTGGGGGTGTTTGCAACATACCCTTTGCTGAAAACATTTTATGTTTGAAGAAAACATTATCTTAACTTTTATTGTAAAGTTTTATATTTGGACAAGTGTCCAAGGATGACTGTAATTGCACAATATTATTATTTAAATAAATAAAACACGAGACTTACCCAAGGAGAACTGTTGAAAGAGTGTTTATTGACCCACTAGGTGGAATGGAATCTGGGGTAGAAGGAAATGGACAAGTGGCAGCATCATGAATCAAGTAACTAGCTCTTGGTATGGGACAACTCCCTTAAATTGTGGTCATAGTGCCTTGAAATATGGGACTGGAGCTTGAGGCTCATTTATTTTGGAAACTGATCACTAAAGACCTAGGCATCTTTATAAGAGCCATCGAATTTGGACTCAGGTTGAACACTTTTCCTGGCGAGGAAACTTACCTTGTGGTTCTGGTTTATGCACACAAGAGATTCGATGAGGGGAAGACTAGGTTTTTTATCATGGTGTAAGTCTACCTTGTTACTGCTGAGTGAAGAGTTTTTACTGTTGAGTGCATAGTTTTTACTGCTGAGTGCATAGTTTTATCGCTGAGTGCAAAGATTGAGGTGTGTGGCAAGTCTCCATTGATTGTTGGTTATACAACCTGAGTGCCTTTTTTATACACAGAGTCTTCTACCTAGTGGTTCAGTAAACAGGCTCGGGGGTCTAAAGGAGGCAAGTAGTTTGGCTGCTTCTTCTCGAGAAGGTTGGGAGGAACAGGCCTCCTTGGGTGTTTGTCCACCCTATCTACAGCTACAGGTTCTACTTGTTATTTCATTTTCTAAGTAATTGTAATTTATTTTCTGCAACTAATAAATTAAGATTTGATGATAGTGATAAATCTACAAAAGTAAAATGTGTTTTCCTGAATTATTTATGATTCTGTAAATTGTTGAGAAATTCATATGAAATGATAAAATAGATTTCTTCCTTGTATTTTTCCATGTACTGTTTTTGTACCATACTCTAGTACAGGGAAGGGTGTTTAAATTTAAATAAATAATATGCCGTAGGTGGAATGATTGGATAGATAAATTCTGCCATGTTTTTGTATTTTATTATTGGTTTATATTTGACCAATAGCATCTGTATGAATTAGTATAATAAATACATAACACAATCATTTACTTAGACATTGTAATATCACTGCTTTTTCAATAATAGAAGTATAATACATATACATTTCCTTTATTCGAACTAAAAATAACTATTATTACAAATAGTATTATTTTCCTTTTTAGTAAAATAATTGTAATATGAAACATAATAAATATTACAGAGCTACTAAACACTACTATTTATCACCAAACATAAACAGAACCTACTGTACAATGTTTTTAAATCTTCAGTTTTTCATTTATCTTCTTGCACAAAATTAATTCTCGGACTATTGTCCAAAAGCTACATACAACATACTTTGAGTAAAAATTTGCATCAAAATGTTAAACTTACAATCGAAAATGTGCACAAGTATCCATTATCTTAAACCCTAACTCAAACACTTTAACCTTAAGATAAACTAGCATTTTAGAAATTTCATGACTGAACCCGACGAAACTGGATATATTCTCCATATAGTTTATCTTTCATAAAGTCCTAATATTACTTGGGTCCAAGACCCTCTTTTAACTCTTACAAACAAATAACATCTTGAAGTATTTAGTGACAGTAGGGTTTAAAAACCAGCTTTTGGTCGATACCCTTCATCTTTACCAAAAACGTGTCAACAAGGTTTACAACCAAGCTTAATTCCTCTGCACTTTTATTTTCGACATTTTAAAATACATATCAACTATCTACAACACAAAATTACCACTATAAAAAACACTTAACCCTTCTTGACGTGGAAGGTATACAAAACAACATTCATTATGGTATCAGGCTCAGGCCCCTTTTTATAAATAGTTCTCACTTAAAACACAGGCAACTGTTTTGACAAAGAAAAGCAACATAGTATTGACTACAACTTATGGATTTAGTTATCCAAGCTTTGGAAAAATAACCATTGTTTAAACTCTGCATAAAACCTAGAATCTTGCCTTCACCTACAGGTTTCAATAAAAAACAGCCCTTGAACATCTAATACAGATACATTTTTTATCTACCCCATACATAACCAAATTCAGACAAATGACACTATCAACAACAATAGCGAAATAATCGAATATTTTAGATTATGATATCCCTTTTTGACAAAACAATATGAGATTGGGTCTCAACACCTAGTTAGATTTCCGAAACCTATTCAAGGATATTACTTCAAACAAAAACGAGTTTCAGGGTTTTTCATCACGAGTCATCTAGCCTTTGTCTCTCAGCCACTAATAATTTACACTATGCATAAACAAACAATGATTTAGAATAACGCACGTTTTGGAAACATTACTCATAAACACGACACAATTTAAATAGTACAAAGATACAAGTATTGGAACCTTTCCTTTAATCAAAATAGCTGAGGGTTAAACCATGCTATCGGTTATTACATTTTAACGAGTTAAAACACGGAGAAGTGTTGTAGAACTAACACCAAGTGGGTTGAGGATCCCATCCTCCCTATACATGCCTCTCGGCTCATTAAAAAACAACGGCTTCATCTTCAGCCAGGTCTTCAAACCTTAGTTTTCAACTAAACAACGACCAATATATGCAGTATGAAGTCGAAACCTTTGTACATGCAACAATTACATATTTAAAACAAAAAATTTACCTTCATAGAGAAACAGTGGATCGAATTTGAGCACTCCAGTGACCCACGTGAACTCCTGAGTCATTCCAACCACCAAAACAGGTGTAGAAACCCCACTTCTTGCTCGGCTCTTAACACAAAAATTTAGTGACAGTAACATCCTTCCGGTCGCGGTTTCAAACCTGGAGAGGTGCCCTCAACAAAAAGTTCTAAAAACCCTAAAGACCCGCAGGCTTGTCGGCCTCTTCAACACTCCACTCCCCACCGAATGAATGTTGAAGGGATGCTATCGTCAAGGTAAGTCAAGCAGTTAGGGTTGGCACCGAGTTCAAGGAGGCCATGTGAAGATTGCCACGGAGGTGCCACTATACCATCCATTTACAACCACTTTAATGCACTTTAAATTTCCATATCTACTACGTATGTTAGCTGTCATTGCATATTAACAAGGTTATGGTTCGATATTTGCAAAGGGTTTAGGACTCAACCATAACTCAGATAGCCAACATATATCCAAGTTTTACGAGGAACATGCCAATACATTATAATGTAGGTGAGGGTTCGTCCCTCCTTTACGTTACTGACCATAGCATAGTTTATGATTTCGTAATATTATTTAAAAGCCAATTATTTTGCACCATAGGATTTATGTATTAACCATCCATTTTTGGCGGGATTTGTGACCATTAATTATGTCTACACCATTTTTTAATACCAAACTATGGTGGCATGATAACCAATCTACACTTATAATAAATTAAACAATACGAAAACAATCCTGGTATATATATATATAGGTCTTTATCCGCTGGAAAAAAAAAATATATATATATATATAGGTCTTTCCACACTATTGTGTAAAGGACGATAGCATTACAATATCCTTGGTATTTTAATAAAGGAAAGTACATAGAAAATAAAGTCTAAAACTATAGGCTTTTGACAAAGCCACATTAATAATATTTCATCATAATAGGTTAAATATTTAATACTTAAGGTCAAAGAATAGACCTAGAATTTCATTAAGAATATTCAAACTTAGGATATGATCTTGGTACCATGGAAATTTAATATCCATTACAATTCCCTTATAGAGGAATTGAAACATTTAACATAGTTTTGCGATGCTCAACATTATACAATGCGATGCTCAACATTATACAATTACCTGTGTAGAAAAATGATATGAATAAAGAGAAATCTGAGTGAGATCAAAAGCACTAAATTGTATTACAGGTTTTTAACTAAAGAAATAATTGAAATGAATCTCACCCGGATGCACCTTGTAAGTTATTATATTTTCATCTTTTAAACTTGAAAGCTAACCGACGAGATTTAGGATCTCCATAACTACTTTCGAAGGACCTTTTTTGGTGCCCATAGGAACCCTTCAACAAGTAAGCAAAGGAAACAGTTAGCACATTTAATGAATCTATCCTTTGAACTACAAAGTACTGATAAATGTATAAGAAGGTACGACGGACCCAGACTACTTGTGTTATGATAACAACATCCAACATGGGTTGAGTTTTAGTTATGAACCCATAATGTTCTAATTAATAAACGTAACATGTTTAGTACAGTATGACGAATAGTTAACAAAATAAGCATTTCCGCACAATAATTTCAGTAAGTAATGCTACTTTGAAAAGTTTAAATTTTTTTGAATTTTTGAGGATGTTACAACTAGTATATGGAAGACTCCATAGTAATTGAGAGTTATTATCAAATATGCTAAAATCGAACTAATAAAAGAAGGCTAGTATATGGAAGACTTCATAGTAATGGGTTATTATTATCAAATATGTTAAAATCAAACTAATAAAAGAAATAAAAGAAAGCTAGTATATGAAAGACTCCATAATAATGTATAGTTATTATCAATAATGATATCTTCATAGAACAACCAAGATCAAAGAAATGCGAGCATCATTCTTCATAAGTTCTTAAAACATAAGTTTAAATATTATTTGGTGGGGTAAATCATTAAAAAGTTTAGAAAATATATATAATTTTAATTATTTAATATATGAAAAAATAAAGTGAATTACTTATGTTGGTGAGGTAATTCATATCAAATTAAGAAAAATTATAAAATATTAATTATTATATAATAAGCTATAGTTTCATAGTTTTTTATTTCAATGTCTTATTAAAGTTATAGAGACACAAACTTTAACATAAATAAGTCACTTTGTTGTTCAAGTATCAAAATCCTGTAAGAAAATAATTTTGTAAAAAATTTAAATGGTGCACATCAAATAGTCTCATCAATGTTACAAGTGTATAAATAATTTTATTCTTGTAATTTTTATTTTTAAATTTTTGTATTGTATTGATGATTATGATAGCTATTAACATCCACTCCTAAATCAACACTAACTAATGAATTAAAAAATTAATAAAATCAAAATAATATAAAATTTAAACATATTTCCATCTACCATGACTATTACAACATGCAAGTGATAATGCCAATAAACTAACACAATTGGTAATGAAAGCTAACTGATGTTTACATGAGAGATATTCCACTTTGATTACTTACGCATGATTCCTTCATTGCACTTAACCACAACGGGTAGTTTACTCTTTGATGTGATGCTAAATGATAATGATTGTGGATATGAACAATGACAATCACATTTAGGGTTTTCGATATTGGAATAGTTATCCACTTGATTGTTAATTTTTTTAATCGAAATCGACACGAGTCAAATCGAAAAATGAAATGATCGGAGATGAAAAGATGGAAAATGCTCATAGTGGTTATAGACTATTGTTCAAAATTCACAAATATACGATCTCACATTATATGCATGAATCTCTGTATCTTCACGCATTTCATATCGTTCATAGAAGGGTTTTTGACACTGGAATAACAAAGGCTGACGTGACAACGGCAACAGAAAACATTGATATTATTTAAACATTGGACGTTTGGATTTGTCTTTCCGAGATCCAGCGGTTCATGAACACTTATATACTTGTTGCAGTACTACTTTTTGTTTGCTCGGAATCATGGCTATTCCTGGTAAGGGGTGCCATCGCACATGCAAGTTGTGTTTGGCCGCCCATGCTTGAGATGACATTCTTTGGCTGCTTCTACTATAATTATTTGCCTGCACTGTCAAACACAGGGCCACTAACTGAGATTGGCTGATTTAGACGTTAGTGCTATTTCGGCTTATTATACGAATTTTCAACGTTTCACTGTATTCTTTACAGGACGAAGATTCACATACCTTAGATGTAAGACAATCTGATAAAACATATTGGGACATATCTCAAGCTCTCCATCGCTGTAGTTGACAGTTTACAATATACTGAAGATAGTGGCAACTGAAAGGATAGAGAAGACTAGTTGGTGTACTCGTTTTTCACTTATCTGGAACAGAAACATATTCTATTCTCGTCCATTTATTGATATTATCTTGCTGCGAAATGGGAAACATGAATTGGTTAATCAAGGCACTAAAGTTCGTTTCATTTTGTATTGAAGACGGTCATGGAAAGCTGTATTCCTCTTCCTCCTCATTTATTTAAAACAAAGATTAATTATATTTTTTAATCACAATAAATTTAACAACACTAAATCTAAGACACTATTTTTTTTTCACAGGAAAAAAAACAATTTATATTAATGTCCAAAATATACAAGGAGAGCGAGCTGCCTGCTCCTTTGTAACAGAAAAAGTCTAATAACTAGTTAACCATACTAGCCATACAAAAATATCTCCCAAAGTGTTCAAATGCTCCCACAAACCACTATAGTAGTCTAATCTAGAGGTATCTGACTTATCAATCAAACAAAAGACAAGACATCTGATTTGTACATAGACTTGAATATTGCAGAGACACAGGAAAACATGGCAGAGCTCATAGGCTAGCTTACACAAGGAATGGTCAAACTAATTCAATTAATCAATGTGAACAGATTACAATATATAGATGCAGCTTACAATAACAAACCCAATCCGAGATCCATAAGATGTGGATCTCAAACTAACAAAGGATAATACACATCAACTCAATCTAGCATAATACGCCTAGCATTTCTACATTATTCCAACATACCCCCTTAATGTAGAAATGGATTGTCTACAACACCTAATTTTTGCCTAAGGATCTCAAAGTGAATCTTGCCAATAGGTTTGGTAAATATGTGAGCGACATTATCACTTGTGTTACAATAAATAAGTTCAATTTCCTTAGACTCTATCTTTTCTCTGTTAAAATGATGTTGCAGCTCAATGTGTTTTGTCATTGCATGGTAAACCGGATTGTGTGCAAGTTTGACTACACTTTGATTATCACAATGTACTTTTGTGGGTTATGTTTTCTTTTCTCCAATGTCTTCAAGAATCCTCCTCAATCAGACAGCTTCACACGTTGCACTAGACATTGCTTTGTATTCAGCTTCTATGGATGATAGAGAAATAGTTGGTTGTTTCTTACTCCTCCATGATATGACTCCGGATCCAATGTTGAATGCATATCCTGTAGTAGATCTTCTGTCATCTGGATTTCCTACCCAATCAGAATCAGAAAACCAATTGTACATCAAACTTATCAGTGTATAAAAGACCAAAGTTCACTGTCCGTTCTAGATATCTAAGGACTTTCTTTGCTGCTATCCAATGACTGTCATTTGGTTTAGCCATAAACTGGCTCAAAATGCTGACTGCATATGATATATCTGGCCTTGTGGTAGTGAGATAATTCAGGCTTCCCACCAACTGTCGATACAACGTACCATCTGCATACTTTGATCCATCTTGACTGCATAACTTCACATTTTGTTCTAAAGGAATTGTTGATACTTTGCAATCACTCATGTTGAATTTATTCAATATTTCCCTCACATACTTACTCTGAGTGACCATAGTTTTGTCAGATTCTCTCCAAACTTCAAGTTCCAAACAATAGTGTAATTCTCCACGGTCTTTCATTTCAAACTCTTGTGACAGTAGATTTTTTATTTCAGTAATCAACCTACATGCATTCCTTGTAATGATGAGGTCATCTACATATAAAGATATCAAACAAATATTTCCTTCCTTATCTTTCTTCATATAAAGGTTAGGATCACTTTTGTTTTTAACTAAACCTTTCTGATTAAAGAAGGTATCAATCTTTATGTACCATGACCTAGGAGCCTATTTCAATCCATAGATAGATTTCTTTAACTTACATACAAGATGCTCATGTCCTTTCTGTACAAAGCCTTCAGGCTGGACTAAGTACACTTCTTCTTTTAGTTCACAATTTAAGAAAGCAGATTTTACATCTAATTGATGGATTTTCCAATTATGTGTTGTAGCTAATGCAACCAGTACTCTAATTGTGTTTAGTTTTGCTATTGGTGCAAAAGTTTCCTCAAAGTCAATTCCCTACTTTTGAGCATAGCCTTTTGCGACTAGTCTTGCTTTAAATCTGTCAATACTACCATCTGATTTAAGCTTATATTTAAATAGCCATTTACATCCTATGGGTGTTTTGTTCTTTGGTAACTTTGTTAATTCCGAGGTCTGATTCTTCATAATAGAGTTATATTCATCATTCATAGCTTCAACCCATTCTTCTTTATCTTTGGCTTGCTTATAATTCATTGGTTCATTGACATTCATTACATTAGTCATTAAAGCATAGTCATCATACCTTGAAGGAGGACGAGTCTGTCTTGAAGACCTTCTTGGTGCTACATTGCCTGAGGGGTTTCCATCCATTATCCTTCTGCTTTCTGTTGTCTCATCATTTGAACTGACAGAAGTACTTATGTTGTTTCTACTATTTTCACTGCTGCTTCTGCTACTCTGTTCCTGCTCCTTTTCTTGTGTCTGTTCCACTTCCTACTCCTGAACTATGGGATTTAATTTCACATATTCATCATTGTTAGTAGGAATATGTCCTTGGTCAACTTTATCACTTGTATCTGCATGTTCATGGAACACTACATCTCTGCTTGCAATTAACTTATGAGAGCTAGGATGAAACAAATTATAAGCTTTATGACCATTATAATATCCAACAAAGACACATTCAAGTGATTTAGCATCTAGTTTCCTCCTATCATCTTTTGGTATGTGGGAAAATGATTTATAGCCAAAGATTCGTAGATGCTTAACTTGTGGTTTATATCCATTGAGAACCTCAAATGGTGTTTGAAATTCTAATTTCTTTATCGGACTGATATTTTTCAATACACAGCAGTATTCACAGCTTTCACCCAAAAACCATTCGAAATGTGCTTACCTTGAAGCATGTTGCGTGCACATTCAACTAGTGTTCTATTCTTTCGCTCTGCTATCCCATTTTGTTGAGGAGTGTGCGATACTATAAACTATTGTTGGATACCATTCTCCTTACAATATTTCTTGAAAGCTCCAGACACGTATTCACCACCGTTGTCTGATCTGAGGATTTTAATGCATTTTTATGTCTGATTTTTTATCATGGTTCTGAATTCCTTAAAGTATTCAAAGACATCTCCTTTCTTTCTTATGAAATAGACCCATGTATATCTAGATTTGTCATCAACAAATATTAGAAAATACTGTGCACCACCTAATGATCTATTTTGCATAGGTCCACATATATCTGTATGGATTAACTCAAGCAGATCAGTTTGTCTCTTCTCTTGATGTACCGAGAATTCATCTCGGTGTTGTTTTCCAAGTGCACAAGCACTACATTCTAAATGTGCATTCTTTATTACAGGCAGACCTTCAACCATAGATTTATTCTGAAGCAATATACGATCATGATGGTTAATATGGCCATACCTTTGATGCTAGAGTTCCTCTATGGTGAGGATGGTGGATGCCAGTGCTAGGTGACTGTCTTTGCTTACATCCAACTTATATAATCCTCCACATCTTGAACCTATAGCAATAGTCTTGTAGTGGTCTCGAATGTATTTAATATAACACTAGTACTTGCCAAATTCTACCTTTAGGTCATTCTCAATTATGGTTGAAACATAGATTAGATTCTTTTTAATACCAAGCACATACATAACATTATGTATCTGTTTCAATTCACCATTAGATAATTTCACTTTTACTATTCCATAACCTTGCACTTTGTGTGACCTATTATCACCTAAATAGATATGAGTGCCATCAAGTTTCTCATTGTATTCATCGAACCATTCTCTCCTACAAGACATGTATGTAGATTCCCCTGAGTCTATGAACCATGCATTTTGATCATCTATCTCAACTGACAGAGCATCCTCATAAATAAACAATCTCAGATTTCTAAATTCATTAATTTCAGGAGTGTCTGTGTTTGCAAAATTCCCATTGTGAATTGCATTGTGACTTCCATTATAGTATCTATTCCTATGATTTTTCTTCTGATAATGATTTCTATTGAGGTGTCTTGGTTTGCCCCAATAATGATCATCTACATTATTTCTATCAACATCAGTCTGAGCCATACCTTTATGTTTTGAGTGAAACTTGCCTCTGTCTCCATTCCATGATCTGCTCCATGGTTTGCCTCTGTCTCCGTTCCATGATCTGCTCCATGGTTTGCCTCTGTGCATATATCGACCCC
Source organism: Larix kaempferi (assembly GCA_027924585.1). Taxonomy (NCBI): domain Eukaryota; kingdom Viridiplantae; phylum Streptophyta; class Pinopsida; order Pinales; family Pinaceae; genus Larix; species Larix kaempferi. The sequence continues at coordinate 4,605,764 of BSBM01000071.1, forward strand.
TTGCCATCAATGTGAGCTCTAAACCTTGAGCATCTAGGTCATAATTCTTCATCCTTTCTTCTTCTTGAAGGAGAATACCTGTGAGTTCTACAAAATTTGGGGGTTTTTCTCTCACTGCAAGTGCTGAAATAAACACTTTGTAATCTGGCAGTAAACCTTTCAAAGCAATAGTTACTTGATCAGTACTATCTACTACTTCACCTATGGCTTCCAAGTTATCACTCAAATCTTTGATGCGAGAAATAAACTTACTTACCCCTTCATTTGCTTCCATCTTGATTGACAACAGTTTGGTCTTCAGAAACAATATCTGATTTGCATAAGTTGTTTCATATAGGCTTTTGAGCATGTCCCATGTCTTGTTAGACGTATCACAATTTCTGATATGAGGAATTATCTTATCTTGCACAAACATTCGCAGTGTCACCTTGGCTTTGGCTTCCCTCTTGTTCCAATCTGCAAGCAACGCAAGATCTGTGGGCTTCAGCTCAGTACCATTCATGATTGTCCAGCCATCGAATAATTCAAGAACAGTCTGCAACTTGAATTTCCAATTGATGTAGTTCTCTCCATGCAATTTGGAGGGCTCATTGATATATGTATTAGCCAACGGTTGTTGGGCGGCCATTTCACCTAATTTCTGAAGGTGAAAGAAAAAATTAGCAAAAAAAAAGTTTTCAGAAAATAGGCAATCGACGCTTTACTTCATTTGCAGGCTACGCCAGGAGGCTGCAACGGCTAAAGACTGTGTGAGGGACCCCTTCTCAGTGTTGTCTATCTTCTCATGGTGGTGGTAGCGTTCACACGCTGGGTGGTAGTAGGACTTCATGGTGGATGACGGGAAGACTTCCCTTTTAGGATGGGCGAACATGATTTCCTTCACGTAGGTGATTGGGTGAAGGGAGGGAAGCGATCACTTGCTGCATTCTCGAGGAGGGGCAAGCTCCCATGCTGCAACTAGGCAGTGTTAACCCTTCTCTTCACACTGAATAGCCTCAACACAGGTCCATGGGTAGCTTCACATTTACATTCACGAGCGGCTCCAGCGTTCAGCTCCAATGGGTTGTTCTTCACGGTGATCTCCACGGGAGCGGCTTTCCTCAAGCAATCCTCAACAGTGACGGCTTCTACTTCACGGTGATGGAAATGGTAAAAAAAATTTCAGCTCCTTCAATGCTTATGCTCATCACTCACCTGGACCTCTAATACCAACTTGAATATTGCAGAGATAGGGGAAAACAGAGCAGAGCTCATAGGCTCGCTTACACAAGGAATGGTCAAACCAATTCAATTAATCAATGTGAACATATTACAATATATAGATGCAGCTTACAATAACAAACCCAATCCGAGATCCATAAGATGTGGATCTCAAAGTAACAAAGGATAATACACATCAACTCAATCTAGCATAATACGCCTAGTATTTCTACATTATTCCAACACATAGTGCCTCCTTTGTATTCTTCTACATGCATGGATCCATCCATTTCACCAATCGCTTTGTTTGGAAAGAAGATCTACCTCCTTATTGTCCTCCGTGTAGATGTGTAGAAAGAAAAAGGAAGAGAAGGAAGAGATGATTGTACGAGTCCTTTTAATCCAACCATTCATCTCCATAGAATTTAGGCTCTCATCTCCTTTTTCCCAAGAAATCACACAACTTGAGTCCCCAAATACAGTAATTGATAATAAGCCCAAGAACTTGGCAAAATATAGCAGACCCCACAAAGAAGTTAATTCAGCTCTGGTGTTAGAGCCTCTTCCTGCTCCCAAATGAAGATGATACACATGATCCTGTGAAAGTTTCAGAATCTTACCAGCCCCACATAGGCCCACCTCGATTGCACCATCAAAGTAGCCTAAAGGAAAACTAGAATCCACTTCTGAGAAAGGGATGATCCTTCGAGTCTTTCTGCTGGGTGTCGAACTAAAATGAGAGTAATAACCAACAATCTTTGAACAAATATGGGAGACAGAGGCTTTCATATCCTGAAAATGAAGTGGTTACATGCTTTCCAAACTTCCCACACCATAAGACACAGTAAGGCCGAATCAGATGAGTGACCATCGATCCAAAGCTTGAAGTTCCCTGCAAAGGAGTCGCTGCCCCAAGAGTAATGAAAATTTAGGGAAATTCCTAAACTTAGCTAGAGCTTTTGAAAGAATAAACAATTACCGAATAAATGGTCAACTTCCTCCTCGGCCGCAAAACAAAAAATATAGCAACCCGATCCACTGAATCCTCATTTAATAAGATTTTTCGAGGTCAAGATTTTCTTATTGAGCACTAACCACATAAAACATCGAACTTTTAATGGGAAATTCACAGACCATAACTTATTAATCCACCACTTTGGAGCTTCTCCAACCTCCGCTTCCTTCATACAAGAATAAGCAAGTTTAGGTGTGACCCTACTATTTTTCTTGTTGTAACGCCAAATCTGGAAATTTTCCTCCATGGTTAAGGTGATTCCTGCCTCAACAAGTAGTTGAACATACTTCTCCCATTCAACATGTAAAACCAGCTCCAAAGACATATCAACAACTGAAAAACAATGAGTATGACCACTCTCAAACTAGTAGGACACTTGTTTCAGAACATAGATGCTACACCTCTGAAGTGCCAAAATGAGCTCATGAGAAAGTATAAAATCAGTGCCAAGACCAGCAATTGGGTGGATGCCCACAAATACTTCGGTGCCTCTCCCAACATCCCAACCAATATCATGATTAATGATCAGGTAATATTTCAGTAAACTTCTCCACAGATAAGAGCCACGAGGTTCCTTCTTTCCATTGCGCAACCAGAGAGCAAGAGGAATCCTACCAAGATACTTCGCTCTCATTATATTACCCCATAAACCAACATCAAACAGACTCTGCCAGAGTGATTTAGCACACATAGAAAGATTAAAATCCCTTAGAGCTTTGATGCCCTAGCCATTAAATAAATTAGGATATGAAATGGAGTCCCAAGAAGCCAAGTGGAACTTGAATGCTCCTCAAGCACCAACCCAAAGAAAATGAGAGAAAAGCCTCCATAAAATAGTAATGACCAACTCAAGAGCTAGAAAAAGAGAAAACCAAAACACTGGGATGCCTTGAAGTACCGAACATAGCAGAGTGAGACTCCCACCTAAGGATAAGAATCTGTAAGACCAAGTATTTATTCTTCTTTAGACCTTCTTAATGAGCCACCACCAATCATTCAGTGAATATCCACAAGGTTTCAAGAAATAGCCAAGGTATCTGAAACCAACTCCAATTTACTTTATTTAAAAAGGTAACAATTGACTGATCTGAGCCTTTAAAGTAGGATCCAGGAACTGATAAAAGAAAAGAGATTTAACAGGACTAATATCCAAACCTACTGCGTTGCAAAAACAATTGATGATGTTTTTGTAGTGATACCATTCAGTGTAAATTCCTTTGTCGAATAAAAGCATGTCATCCACAAATAAAAGGTATGTAATAGTTAAATCCTTAGCCACCTTAATACATGTAATGTGACCCCTTCACCGAACATCGTTAATAAGCAGGCTTAAACCTTCGATGGCCAAAATAAAAAGGTATGGAGATAACGAACAACCGTGACGAAGTCCCCTATTTCCACTGAACTAGAAAGTAGGCAATCCATTCACAAGAACGGAATAATTTACTGGGGTAACACAGGACAAAATCCATTCAACAATTTCCACATTTAGCCCCATTTGAAGAAGGATGAATATAAGTCCAATCTAGCCTATTGTAGGCCTTCACAAGATATATTTTCAAAATGAAAGCATCGACCTTTTTTTTGTTTAATGGAGTGTAAACCCTCCTGTGCAATACTCACCACGTCCAAAATTTGTCGGTTATGGAGGAACCCAAACTATTCAGTAGAGATAAAACACTCCAGAAATGGCTTTAACCGATCTGAGATGATTTTAGAGTAGAGATAAAACACTCCAAAAATGGCTTTAACCGATTTGAGATGATTTTAGAGACGAATTTATATAATATTTTACACAATGAAATAGGTTTAAAATCCCTGAAACCCACCAGTTTATCAATATTCGGAATAAAAGTGATATAGATAGAGTTTAAAGTACCTGGAATCTGAGCCTTCTGACGTGAATCTTTAGTAGCCAAAGTGATTTCGCTCCTAAGCAAAGGAAAGAAATGTTGAAAAAATTCTATCGTCCACCCATTGGGCCCCGTAATTTTTTCCTTAGAGAACATCTAAAGAGTTTTCAGGACCTCAACTTCAGTAACCGGTCGCCCAATAGACAAACAAGCATTATCATCAAATATCCGAGGAAAGAGTTGAATAATCTGAAGCTGATTTTCCAAGTTATTTATGTTGTTGTTCTTATAAATCTTTTTGAAGTGCTTAACAACAACCACTTTCAAAGGAGTATTTTCACTAATCACTTGACCTGCTCCCCATCAATATCCTAGATGGAATTAGATAGCCTTCTTTGTTTCACAAAATGGTGAAAGAAACTTGAGTTATTATCACCTGGCTTTATCCATATCGCCTGACTTTTCTGTATCCATGTTTCCTCGAGAAGTCCCAAAAGCTTCCTCTTTTCACCTTCCAAGGAAGACAATTTTTCTAACCTGTCAGAATTGAACAACTGATCATCAACTGAGTGGGCAAAGATCCATGCATGTAGAAGAATACATAGGAGGCACTCTATAAACTACACTAGGAAACACAATATGTGATTATTGGTAGTTTATATTTATTTCAACTAGGACCATAGTTTGATGTTCGTATATAGTTGATGAAGGAAGGGGAAGCAATTCTTGTGTATGCCATGGTCTAACTCCGTAGCAAGGTTAGGCTTTTGGACACATTGCAATTCTATGTTTTCCCGATATTCTCAGTGCCTTCTTATTGCAAAACCCAATAGTCCTTTTTGTCCCTTTTACCTAAATTGCTTTGCATTAGTTGACTTTATTAGATATTTTAAATTAAGAAATTCTAAGTCAAACCATGTATAATGTTACTCTAAAAGATAGAAGGGAAGGAAGTTAATCTTTAACATATGGTCAAATTTTTTATTATATTTAGAAAAATCAAACAAGAGTTTGAAGTATTACAATTTGATTATGTAACTTTTTTAGATATGAGTAAAATTTTATTATAATATAAAATTTATATATAATAAAATAATGTTTTTATATTTTGTTAAATTTAAATATATAAAAAATTATCAATTTATAAAAAAATCAACTTTATTTTTATTATAAATTAATTAATTTTAGTAAAAATCATATAAAAAATAAATTACAAAATGTAATATATAATGTTATTTATTAAAATTAATCTTATATAAATTAATATTTATTATAATCAAAACAAAAATAAAAAAATGTTACTTTTATATATGATGTAAATAATACTAGGTTGGTACTCATGTGACACAGGGTCCATGGATTGTGATTTGAACTTGTGACCTCCAATTTACAACATGTGACTTCATATCAAGTGAACCTTTAATACAATCATGTTAATTTACACCATCTTTATAATTAAATATGATGTAAATAATACATATTTAATAAGATCATGTTAATTTTATTGTGTCTAAGAAATTGAGTTAATGAGGGAAAATATAACCTAAAATTTATGATTTTTTAAATAATTTGTTAACTTTTAATTTGATAATTTTCTTAAATATTAAACAAAAATTCTTAAAAATGATTTTCACATAACAATAAATATGGAAATTCTTTTTAATTTGTTTTCAACATTGTATACATTATTTTCAAAAGATGTAATTGAAGATCATATTCCAACGACAAAGGCCTTTTTAAGGTATGCATCTTCACCACATTTGAAATTTTGATCCACCATAGCATAATTTTTTGTCACCACAAATATCAAAAGGGAGACCTTAACCCTAGATAGTCTTTGAGAATGTATAGAATATTTAGCTAAAAGTTGGGAAGAAAGAGAATCTAAACTTTAAATAGAGTTAGGAGAAATGCTTAATAATAAGTTTGCATAATTTGAAGACAAGATTCAAAAAGAGAATCTAAATTTCAAAGAGAAATAAGGGAAATACTTACTCATAACTCTTCATTATTTGAAGACAAGATTCAAAAATAAATAGACACTAAAATAATTGGGATGAGATTACTAGAAATAGAAAAACAAAGCAAAAAATAGAAACAATCAACCCAAGAAGAAGAGGTTGATAATCTAAAAAATACTAATATGAAAAACAAGATTAAAGAGTTGGAAGATTTTATTTATATTTTGATTATCTATTTTAATTTATGTTATTTATAAATGTGAATCTAAATATCAATGTATTCTATATTGTAGGATGCCAATTCGGGATCGAGTTTGGATGTAGAAGATATTCCACTAGTTGCAAAACATCGTAAGCTCTTATCAGGATAAAGATACCACAAGCAGTTCATAGATGAAAATGGGAAGTCACTTTACCCCACCAATTGTAACATGCCATCTTCTAGTAGAAATCCCAGGTCATCTACGGTAATTCGTCATGAGCTGGATCTCTTTTATGACACCCGAGTAATATGTGGTTGTTCAAAATGTCAAGGACTGGAGGATAACCCTCGGCGTGTCAAACTCACCCATTACACCAATGATCGATTACCCAATGTTGATGGTCTAATACCCCCCACTGCAATAAAATATCCAATAGGTGATATATAAAATACACATTGGAACACTTCCCTATGCTCATTTTTTAAAAAGTTGGAAGCAAAAACAACTATGTCTCATCCTAAATTTCTAGTGCTCCAAAGGATGATATGAATGCCACCCAACACATCTTTACTAGAAGATTCAAAAAATTTCATGAGTTGAGAGAAAAATTGTCCAAGTACACACCAAGGTTTGTCCAATTGTTGGAGGGTTGTGATGAATTCTCTCTTCCTGTGAATTTGCAAAGTAAATATCAAACTTCTTACAACTGTGCTTTGTATGGTGCTTGGCCATATTCTCTAGCCGTGCCTTATGTTGGAACCAAATTCTCATTTTGTTGTAATTGTTTTATGATTTCCAAGTTTAACATAGATCCTACAAATCATGGGTTGTTTATCCTTTCACATGTACTCATTCCTCCAAAACAGTCAGTAGCACTTATGCCATTTTGCAGTCCTATCTATTGTTAGTTGGATTACTTGAATATTGTTAAATACAAGCATAGCATTTCCATGTATAGTATGTTCATGAATGTTTATGTTTATGGAAACTTTAACAAGAAGAACCTATTATACATAGATGGTCATCCACACACTCATTGGAACATTGCAGGGTTCATAAATAGTTATAGGTGCTTTTTATTTTTTGCAAATTGTTCATTTGAGTAACACATCAATGAACATGAGTTCTTTATGAAAAGGAAAGCATTCAGATTTGTTGTTGTGCATACAATATGTAGTTTGTCTCCTGGTGATGAGTTGTTAATAAAATATAACTTTCATATACCATCAATCACTCTTTAGAGACACCATGCATTGGGATTACTCTTAGACGTCCCTTTGGGGTGCAAGATAAAAAAACATTGATTAATTGTATTCGTTAATTTTCAATGGGATTCATGTTAATGTATTGCTCAATTTGAAAATTTAAAATTTTTTGTGCGATTGATGTTAATTTATCATTCACTTTGAACATTTGCTTTATCAATTGAAAATTTTCTATTAATGGTGATGAATTATGTGCTTCTATAATAATTCATTCGCAAAATGTTGGATCAAACATATTGCATTGTGCTTACTAACATCATCGATGTAATGTTCACTATTTTTGAAATCAAGATTTTGATGATGGGTGACATGTCCACCATCTTCTATTGCACCCTGATACAATGTCAACTCAAGAGAAAAATGAAAAAAGAGCACAACTTGGAGATGAAGCATACCGAGCATGGTTGAATCAACTACCTATTCAATTCCCATTGCCTCCAGAACCACCAATTATGAATGCCTACAATAATAGTAGTTCTTCATATGCTAGCAACTGAGGCATTGAAACATGGGTTGGTCTGAATGATTACTTATGGGATATGGTTGCGAGGGATGCAATGTTTTTAGATGCATTCTAGGACGATGAGCTACGGTATGATGCTCATATCGATAATACCTTCTTTGAAAGGCCTAAATAAACTTCCACCACTCCTCTCTTTACACATGGTCAGTCAAATTCTACCTAGTTGGGGACAACAATGTTACTATACAACTTGAAATCAATGTATGGTATGTCAAACACATGCTTCTCGGCACTTTTGAGGTAATTGACCATCAAGTCCCTTATATTTTAAGGAATCTTGTCACCTAATCAATATTGATATTGGTTGATTTTATGAAGGTTAAATGACACTGTACATTTATATTTCCCACTAATAGTAGGTTATTCAACGTACTTCCAAGTGATAAGGTATTTCCCGACAGATAAGAAGAGGAAAAAGAAATGTTGAAAATGTTGGGTGTTGAGTGCTATCATATCATGCATGTATGAATGATTGTATTCAATAGAGAGGGGGATATGTAGACAAAGACATATGTCCAAAATGTGGGCATGAAAGGTACCAAAAATCAAGAAACAAGGCCAAAGCACATGGTCCTATTCAAAATATATGAAGGCACATGCTTATAATCCTAAGGATTCAAAGTCTATTTAGTTGCAAAGAATTATCTATGTTGCAGGGATGGGATGCCTCACATAGAAGCAAGGAAGGAGTTATGTGAATCCCAACAAATTTAGTAACCATGATGCATATAGAGGATACATGGCTTGATAAATTCAAGAATGATGGGTCCTGTAGTAGTGATCAATTACAATACCCCCCCATGGTTTTCCGTGAAGAATGAACATCTTATGCAAGTTCCTATAGTTCCTTGTAGAATACAAATGAAGAATATGGATGTCTACCTACAACCATTGATCGACGAATTCAAGGAATTATGGGTAGGGATATAGGTATATGATGTATCAAGACCCATTCCAAGAGAGAGGAGTTTTAGGTTGTATGGCATATGTGAGTACACGACACATGATTGTCTTTAACTTGGAGTTTTCTCTGGTAAATATGTTGTTTGATTTGTTTATATTTGTAGAAATTATATTTTTTAATGGCATATTTAATTCACTGCAACAATTGTATTGTTTTCAACACTAATGTGTTATGTATACCATAACACCACAAGTCTTGTAACAAAAAGTTATCATGGATGTAAATGTTGTGGACCTTCTCTGAAGGCTAGGTGGTCCAACGACTTACAAAATCCATTGTATGATTGCTCCAGGATATTCCTCCTGAAAGAACACCCTTATAGAAGAGAAACAACTGCTTTCAATGGTAAACCAAAGAGAACACAACATCCTAAAATAATGACACCAACTCACTGGCTTAGGGCATCTAATAGAGAGAAGGAGAAGGAAATGGCAGAAATGTTCAATTTCAATGGGGGACTTGTGTTGGATGATCCATAATTCTTTGACATCTATGTCGAGAAAATTCCCATCGGGATGAAAAGGAAATCAATATTTTATGAGCTCCCATATTGGGAGCATCTTAATATTCACCACTTACTAGAACCCATGAAGATCACATATCATCAAAATAATGTGACATTTTGTTTCCAAGCAGAGATATTATTTCTTCAAACACTAAAAAGAAGCATTATCCAAGACAAGAAAATAAAGGAGAAGGTGGTTCGTCTTGCTCGATTAAAGAAGGTGGTGTCCCATAGGTTTTGAAGAAGGATGACCTTTTTTTGGAAAAGGAACTTATATTGGGTGTGAGGGAACCTTATTTATATGGTTCTACATTATGACACTAATTCACTATAGATGAACATTTCCTGGGTTTGAAATCACATGACCATCTCAACCTTCTAAGGGTATGTATAATGTAAAAACAATGTTTATTTTTAATTATCTTTTACACCACAATTTAGAACAAAAGTAGTTTTTTGTGTTCACTAATCTATAGTCTGATTATCCATTGCTTGTGCTTGGGTGTGTGAACCATGACTTTCCTGATGGCCTACAACATATGATATCTATATGCATTTGTACGTTGGATCACATCAAAGGATATTCACATGGATAGAATTCCATGGTGGCGTGAAGAGATAGTCGATATTGCTTGTATGTTTGAGAAGGAACTCCTGACAAGTTTCATGGACTTGCAGGTTCATATTTTGATTCACTTACTTGATGAGGTTGAATTAGTCAAGGTGGTCTCATTTTGTTGGATTTTTTTTAGAGAGGTACATTACAAAATTGAAAGGATTTTTTGGACAAAAGGGAAAACCCGATGGGTCTATGGTAGAGGACTACATAGTATATGAGTCATTCTATTATGCCCATAAGTACATCACACAAATCAACCAAACACCAGGTGCAGTGATTTGGGATGATGAATGTGATGAGGAAAAAAGGGAAGGGGGGCTACTGCAAACGAACATAAGAAGGTGCATGATAAAGTGTAGGTCACTTATATTTCGATCTTCACATTTCCACATAGTAAATGTTTAGAAGAAAATTTGAAATATATATTTGATCTCATACGCACTATTTGTGATTTTGTTTCCCTGAATACAGTAGAAAATTCAGATAGCAACACCATCAATAAATTCATTATTTACAATGGGAAGGCAACACAACCGCGGGTCACATTATATGAAGAGAAGAGGAGGAAATGGGACATTGACAGAAAATAATTCAGATGGATAAATGACACAAGCATGCCTTTTCTAGATCACTTAAAAGATAATATGCTAATGATCTATCCCAACATTTGGGTTGTGGACCAAGTCAGAGAGAAATATGGTCCATCTATTCATTACCCTCCGGAAGTGGAGGATGTGCTAAACATTGGGATCAGGCGCAACAACTCATTAATAATCTCTTTTTGTAGTACATTTCTAGATTTATAATGCACTTTGGAAATATAACATATATGTTTAATATATTTTTGGTTGGTTTATTAGAGAAATGACACCATCATTTGTTCACATTTTTATAGGTGCATTTGCTCCCATCTATGTGGACGTATGAAAATATTTGATGTTGATGATGGATGTCTTACACAAGAACGTGGATTGGAAGTCAAGTTCAACCAATCTAGTTGTGCTAGCCACCATGATTGAAACTTGATAAGAGGGAGTTTGGATTATGTTGGAAAGATATAGGATATCATTCAAGTGGATTTTTCATCTTTCTAATCTGTTAGTTTTAGGTGCAAGTGGTGGGACACATTCAAAAGGAATAATGTAAAGGAAGATCATGATAGTGGGTTGATCTATATCAAATCTAGAAAGATGTGGGATGAAACTAAGGAGCTTTACATTTTCCCAAAACACTACAACCAAGTGTTCTTTTACTCGGATGTGCTGGATAGGGATTTTTGGTTCATATCAAGACACGACCGTAGATCTATACATAGTTTTGAGAACAACAACGTTATCATGCAAACTACGGAAGATAGTGAGGGTGATGGCAACAAAGACTTATATGCGCATGTTTTATTTCATCATTTATAGAGTGAGAAATCATTTTGTTATTGTTATCTTTGATTTTCTAATTATGTTGTTCATTTTTCATGTTATGACGATGTAAATGGAAACTTGATTACTAGATGCAATGTCTATACAATTTGAGTTAGTTAACAATCAATTTGATGTGAAATTTATTTTATGTCTATCAAATAATTTCTGATTGTATGGAATTATTGTATGTAATTTTCCAATTTCATAATTCCTTTTGTGTATACATATAAATACACCATGAAAACAAATTACATGATTCAATTTTATTTTTTTGAACATAGAAGATATCATCTTCCTTACTTTAAGGTGCTCTCTAAATTATCCATTAATATTTTAATGCTTGTATTTCATGATTTTTTGGTTATAAATAATTCTAAGATTTATAATTGCATTAATTTATGACACTTTTGTTACAAGGTTTGCAAATGTTTTATGATGGACAATAAGAGAGAGAAAATGGCTTTAAGGATGAAGGTGTATGTATGGAATCTTCTTTAAGGGAAAAAATGGCTTCAAGAGAGAATCTTATTTTCTTGTTCTGATAAAATAATTAAATATGTTATATTAATTATGTTGGATTATCCCCATGTCGGGTGCAATTCCATCATAGGCATGCAAGGGAGTGATGTGGCAATACATCCTTAAAGCTACATGTGGGAGGTCAAGTGGCCTCACCCACTAGCTCATTAACTCGAGCCGAATTGACGATACGATAGTTCTCCTCCACGCTTGGTACCTTGGCTTGATCGACTTCTAGTTCAGTGTACGCGAGGGTGATACAGTTATGATGTTCTCCCGTGCTATTTTTTCAAATGATGACTAGAAAATCATGATTATGGAAGGTTTCCCAGGAGATAGAGATAAATGCAACAATACTGCTCCTGCAATTTGGGAAATTGGCTTTGTGGCTCCCCCTCTACTATTTTTTTGACAACCAAAATGATGTTCCTTAAGCTCTTAAGCTGCAGACCACCTGAGAGAAGGATCAACATATCCATGGTTCAAACCAAGGTTATTGCACACCAAACAAAAGATGGCCCCAAGTGCACACATATTCCTCAATCTCTCTAAGTAATGGAGTTGGCAAAGCTCTTCTTTGAAGGCAAGGTATCCCAACAGGCTCGAGAGTGAGCCGCAATGATGGAAATGCATCACAAGAATAAAAGTACAGATCCTGAGCAACATAAATTCATTGAAGATTATGGGGTCCTTGTAGATGACTCGGGATCTACCCGAACAAGAGAAACCCACCATACCGGAACCCTCCAACTGTTTTGGTCCACGAAGGACCTCTTCTTCATGGCCTTCGATGAATGCACATAGATTGAAAGGAGAAAGGTAAATTAGTGGCCCTACGTGGAGTATAGACTCACTCAGCTGGACATTGGAATAAGGCACTTAGACCAAAACTAGGTAACCTCTTATGAGAACATCAACAACAAGCTAGACGCATTGCTCGAGGCACTTACTGGAAGAAAGTCTCGGGATTCCACTATGGCCTAGACTACCGCTATTCTGCTATCTCGTCCCTCTACTTATCCCTCTGCACACATGGATATTTCAGTTCCTCTAGAGGTCAAGCAAGAAATACTAGGTTCAAACCACTCAATTTTCATTATCTCTGATGATGAATCGGCCTAGAAGTTCTATGTCTATCGGTTTTATAGTTTTAATAAACTGTTTTCTTTAAGAATTTAAAATTTACATTATCTGCGAATGAGATATGGGGAGATAAGACTAGAGTGGACCCTTTATCGGACTTCATTATCAATCTCCTAAATTCCTTTGTTTTAATTGATGTTTTACCCCCAATTATTAGGCCAACATAGGATAATGGTAGAAGTGGCAAAGATGCTATCAGTAAGAGGCTGGAACATTTTGTAATGATCAATCACCTTATTGATTCTCTACAAAAATATAGAATTTTGGATATAAAATATCCCATTTTGGATAACTTTCCAATTGTTCTTCTATTGGATGGTGTTAAATCTGGGCATGCTTACCCATTCAAATTCAATAGTTCCTGGCTATTAGCTCATGATTTCTGCAAAATGGTTAAGGATTACTAGGAAAATTTCCATATTACTAAGGAATCCTCTCCAATGTACTCCTTGATACTCAAACTTAGACACCTTAATATTAAGGTTTAAAGCTAGGAGAAGAACAAAAAGAAGGAACATGAAAAAGAATTGAAAGAATTTGAAACACTTTTGAGAAAAGTCTTTGAAAACAACCCGAGTTGTATTTTTATGGACGAAGAAAGAAAGGAGATTGAGGATCTTAACAATCATAGAAATTTTTTATTACATCAAGAAGATATGGATTGGCGGCTCAAAAGTAGGCCTATCTGGTTACACATGGGGGATAATAATACATGTTTCTTCCACAATTATGCAACATATAGTAGAAACACCAATACTATTTGGGACATTAAAAATGAGGATGGTAGAGCACTCCATAAAGTTGAAGATTTAAAATCCACTTCTATCAAACATTTCTCTAATTTGTTCAAAGAACCTGAAGGTTCTATCATTGGGGAACAAATTCAAGTCTTAAAACACTTCCCCACTTTTTTCAATAGAGAAGAAGGATTGAGGATTGGTGCTCCAGTCACTCTTAAGGAGTTGGAGGATGTATTAAAGTCTTTTTCTCATGATAAGATCCCGGGTCCAGATGGATGGACAGTCGAACTATTCTTGGATTTTTTTGATATCATGGGGAAAGAGCTTGTTCAGATGATTAAACAATCCATATTCTGATGGTTTTGTATCCAGGTATCTCAATCAAAATTGTATCGCCCTTATACCAAAAGAAACCAAACCAGAGAGCTTTGGTGAATTTAGACCAATTGCATTATGTAATATATGGTGTATAAGATCATCACAAAAATCATAGCTAATAGACTTAGAACAAAACTTGCAGACATGGTGACCAAAGAAAAAATTGGGTTTCTTACCAATAGGTAGATCCTGGATGCTACGGGGCTTACACAGGAATGCATACACTCAATAAAATTGAATAATATTGATGCTACGATCCTAAAAATGGATTTAGTAAAAGCACATGACAAAGTTACTTGGGTGTACCTAAGATTGATTTTATTACAAATTGGCCTACCCCTATAAGTGGTGAGCTAGATAATGGCCCGTGTCACAACTGTAAACTATTATGTACTTATCAACGACTCCCATACAAAAAATTTACATGGCTCTAAAGGCATTTGAAAAGGTTTCCCCATTTCTCCTTTGCTTTTCCTTTTAGTAATCGAAGGTTTGAGTAACCTTATTCATAATGCTAGAAAGGAAGGTAAACTTAAAGGGGTTAAAATCATTGCTTCTGTATTTATTACACATATTTTCTTTGTGTATGATGTTGTCTTGTTTGGTAGGGGAACAAAGGAAGAGTAGAAACATTTTGCAAGTATTATAAAAATATTTTTTGTTGCTTCAGGAATGGAACTCAATAGCTCCAAATCTTGTTTTATATGGCACAGATTAGATCCGATAGTTGTGGTTTATATAAAGAATGCCCTACCTTTTCAAGATTCTAGTTTGGAAAATGGATTCAAGTATTTGGGTTACTTCCTAAAACCCAATTGTTATAGGTCAAATGATTGGGGATGGCTCATTCAAAAAATTGAGAAAAGAATAGCAAATTGGAATTTTTATTTATTTCTTTGGGTGGAAGATTGACACTCTTAAAGTCATTCTTGACAGGCATTCCTCTTTATTGGTTCTTGATGGATTACATTCCAAAATCCATCATTAAGACCCTTCACAAAGTGATGTTTAATTTTCTATGGGGAGATACCTTGGAGAAGAAAAAAATCCATCTTGTTAACTCGAGAAGACTATCTTTACCTAAAGAGAAAGGTGGATGGGATATAAAAAATATTGAATGTCTTAGCACTGCTTTAAGCATGAAGTGGATGTGGAGGGGAATGTGGGGAAAGGGATTATGGAATAGGATCATCCATGAAAAATATATCAAAATGGAGATATATCAATGGACCAGGTCTGCTGCAAAATTAACTAGGAAATATTAAAATTTTTGGAATGGATTTATAAAATCTTGCCACTGGATAAGTGACAACCTTACGTGGGTGGTTGGAACTGGAGACATAATACAGGTTGGCATAGATTGGATTGTTGGATGCGAGGAGGGATATCAATTCTCTAATGATATTTTGAACTATTTGTAGGATATTGGATACTCTAAGTTATCTCAGATAAAAAAATCTAGAATTTTTAATGTAGGGAGATCGTATTGGTAATCTGCTTATGATTTGGGTGTTGTCGGTGATTTTCAAAAGGAGTGGGGTCAATACATTGGAAGATTACAGCCTGTGAGCATCAAAATTTCAAACAATGAAGATAAATTATTATGGATTTCAAATCATAAGAATGTATAGGTTACAACAAAATATGCTTATCTCTTCATTGCAAATTGGAATAACTTTCTTATTCCAAAGTGGTGGTATGAAAAACTGTGGAAATGGAAAATTCCACAAAAATGAAAATGCTTTATATGGTTGATTCTAGAGGATGTTATTCTTACTTGGGATAATCTAATAAAATGTGGCTAGCATGGTCCAAATAGATGTCCACTGTGTACTTGTGATGCAGATTCAACTGAACATATTTTTATTTGCTGCTCATTTTCAAAATACTTATGGACTGTTGTATGTTCTAATCTGGAAACTTATATGAAATGGGATAAACCCACATTGGATGGAAATTTTTATTCTTGGCATAAGAACAATAAGGAACATAAGCTACTCCCAGTCATCATTTGCTAGGTCATATGGAACCTGAGAAACACTGCTATCTTCAAATACATGCACCACTCTTTATCGGTTGGTTTGGATAGATATTTAAAACTATATAAGGAGATATGTCCTAGTAATGATTTGAAAAAAAAAATAGGAACATTGAAGCACTGTCGTGTATAATGGAATATCATGGTTTCTTTGATGGAGCAACTTTGGATGGGGGTTGTATAGCTAGTGTCTATCTTGTCATAAATCAAGCTCAAATTTTCAAACTAATGCTAAATGTTGGTAAAGGTACAAATACTAAGGAAGAACTTCGTTCCTTATGGTGTTTTATTATATTTGAGGAACTCTTGGGCATTGATACTGTAAAAATCTATGGTGACTCTTTGACTATTTTTAATTGGGAAAATAACTCTGCAGATTCACAAACCATTACTCTTCTCCATTGGTGCATCAGAAGTAAGGAAAAATTAAAAATGTTCCATAGCTGGTCGATTCATCATATATTTAGAGAACTCAATGAGGTGGCTGATTCTCTTTCAAAATATTCTCTACAATAGAAGGAAGGCTTATTAATTTGGGAAAAATATATTGAAGATCATTTGGAATTTGTGAGTCAAATTCACTTTTTCTATGATTAGGGTCCTCTGTCATGTTATTTTGGACTTCTAGATTTTGTATGATCCTGTATATGGCACCTTATGTGCTAGCTAGTTCTTTTTTATCATGTCTTGGACTATTGGCTCTTAGCCCTTAGATGCACTGCTATGGACAATTTGGGATATTCTCATGTACTTTTTGATTCGAATGAATAACAAAAGTGTGTTTTTTCTTCTTGAATATATATATATATATATATATATATTATTCAAATGATAAACATAAATGAATAATTTTTTATAAGTGTAACCAATCATCATAACAAAAAATCAAGTATTACCATGTAATATTATTATAATATATAAATATGAACATAACAAGAAAAAATCTAAATATGAACATCAATATGACATATCAATGTATCATTCAAGAATTTTAATTTTTTGACAATAACTCAATTTACAATTTGACAAATATCAAATCTCTAATAGTGAGGAAAACAAATAGTTAATTAAAAGAACACCATTTTCCCTCGATTAATCTAAAGTCACAAGTTCCATTCTCCAAATTTATTATTATTAATCATGAAGTTTATTTGATGATATTTATATGTATTAAATATATATGGTTTTTATTTATATATTTCATTTAAAATTATCATGGACATTGCCCCTTTGCATGTTTTTAAATGTTATGAAATATTTGAGCTATTTTCTATTGTGCATATGCCATAACTAACTGAATGAAGGGGAAAACACATGTTACATTTGCAACTATTTCTTTATCATATTAACATTTAAGTTGTCAAACAATCAATTTTTATATTGAAGAGTAAATTTATATAAATTGGATTAACTATTAATATATATTAATCAAATTAATTATATATAACTGATTGTAAATTTATATTAATTCAATCAATTATTGACATTTTATTACTTTGTTAATGTTATTATTTTTAAATGATTGTTTTATTACTTTGATAATATTATTATTTTTTATTTAATAACATTAGAATTTTTTTTTATTGAATAATAATTTCAAAACTAATCAAGATTTAAGATATAAAATATTCATGTTTGAGTTTGTCAATGAATATATCTAATTTATAAAATTGTGTAAATTCATATTAGTTATTTAAATTAGATTAACATAAGATTATGTTATTATAAATTTACATTAATAAAATCTAAACATAAGTCAAACATAGAACCATGACATTTAATTTACAAATCAAAACTATGTACCTATTTACAAACCATAAACTAAGGTGAATAAATATTAAGCATACATCTATGTTAACTGCTTTCATCTAAATCCTAATTGTGTCAACCAATTCTTGTGTCGATTTTAGCCTCCTAGAAATAGATAAATGAAGAAATACATTCCAACATAATTTTTGTTTATAAAGTTCGATAGCTATATATTACTGTAAAAAGGAGTAACTATACATATCAAAATACAAAAGACAGATGCTTACTTCCAAGTGTGACCAGAAGTTTGAGACCAGGTGTCTATGAGAAGCAGTACAAGTTCATAGAATTACCCCATAGGCCGGGGGTTATGACCAATTGAAATATAAACCAGTGGAGAAAAAATCCTTATAGACCATAACCCCACAATGATAAGATTTGGAATCTGCAAAATCCTAGAATCAAATAGAGTATACTAGAATTCCTCTCTGCAATTGTATGGGCTATAGCAATTTAATATTGAAACATCTAGCTTCCCTTCAAGAAAAAATCCTTCTAAAAGGATTCCACCCATTGATTTGTAAGAATTCAAATCAACAACCCGTGGATTCCAACAAGACAAGATACCTCGAGAGTGGCCATTGGATTGAGCAACCATAGTTTCCTGTAAGCATATGACAACTGGACTAGTATCTTTTACAAGACTTGAATGTGCGCTAGCCTTCCCAGCACCCCCAAGGCCACGAATATTAAAGGAGAGAATAGACATTAATCAATATACTGACTAGGAAGACATGCTCTAAGGGCCCAAGGGGAAGAGTTCAGAGAATCCAGTACAGGACTATTGTTAACCACATTTAATCTCTCTGAAAGTGGGATGAAGATATTAACCACTTCCACAAAGTCAGTTGATTTTTTTGGTGTTTTTTTCTTCCAGAAGGTGACATTTTGATGTCTCAAAATTGAGACAGGTAAAACCCAAGTATTTGTAGAGGGTTTCTTCGAATAAACTTGGAGGATATATTTTTGAAAATTCAAATCCATACGTGTCACATCCCCTCCCGTCGATCCGATGCAAGGGAGGAAACATGACTAAGATTCCACGATTTATTTGATAAACTCAACCCCATACATTACTCACAAATTAATAATAAATAAAAACTTATGCATGCAGATTCATACTCGATATAAACACAACGGAAATAGACATTATACACACACACAACTACATCATGCATCCAACATATCAATAACAGTCATCAAATTAAACATTGCAGAGCATAGAATGCATATAATTTAAACCACAGAGAATACTTATCTTTAAGATGAAACTGTCCAACAACTGGCTATGTGCGAGCAATGTTCCACCCAACCATAGGTCTCTGTGCATCCTGTATTCTTTCAGTTGAGATACCACCCCTGAGCTGGGATGTGTATCCACTAAGGAGGAACTAGACAGGCTCACTCACAACCATGGTTTCACACAACCAGTCATGCTAAGCCAATACACAGTTGGGTTTATCAAGCATGCAATATACAAATGAGGAGGATGCTATGATAGTGAGCTCAACCATAGAGCTACATACATCTCAACTAAACTTAAACAGTCATAGCACCCGGATAATACCTACCACACCCAATGCAAGGAAGGTCCCCTTCTCTGCCACACAGTCCCTCAGGTGTCCCTTCCCTCCAGTGCTCTTCAGGGTGGGCATAGAAAGGTCCAGCTGCTAATTTTCTTGAGCTTCTAGCCTTCACTGGTTTTATCAAGCAATCCAATCCTCTGTTCAAACATTCACACTTGGATGACTTCAATTTGATGGCCAAATAACTCCATCCCATAATTGGAATTCTGGGCTATAAAAACTGGGTTTTCCAATGGATTTCAGGGTATCTAATACTCTCAGTTTCTCCCCAAGTTTCATATCTATGGATCCCCCATTGGATTTCACTATCATTACCAAATTCTGGGCATTTATGGCACTTCAAAATGTGGGTTAATTCATAGTTGCGATTTCTGGTTTTTCTCACGGATGGGCATGTGTAATGGATGAAAATTGATGCTGGCCTCTTCCACAATGGAATGAGAATGAGGAAAAATGAATTCCGATGAGGTAGAGTGACTTGTGGTGTTAGGATATTCCTATACTCCATCCTAGTCCCACCAATATTTTGATCATTTACATTTTCAGTCATGCATGCACTTTTAGGGTTTGCATGCATCATTTAGGGTTTGCATGCATTCTAGTCATCAGTCCTAGCACCTAGCCCTCGGTTAACTAGCCCCCGGAGCTTCCTTCCACTCAGTTTCAGCCCTCCTAGCATGTCATGCGCCCTCCTTTCATCTACCAGTTGAGAAAGGCGCCCTTCTTACCTACCACTTCAGTTTAGTTCAGTTATCTTCAGTTCCTTCCTTGATTTAAGGATTAACTGACTCTTAACTGACCTTAGCACTTTGATGGACCTCCAGTGAGACTTGACTGCCCATTCTAACTCCAGTTAGCTCCTCATGAACCCTCCACTGAGCCTCCTTCATTCAGTTAGTGTCTCCATGTTCCAGTTACATTCAGTTACACCTACCACACTCAGTTAGACTCAGTTAGACTGATGGTTGACAGTTACTTGTGCATTGATGACTCCACCGATGATGAGATAGACTACTAGTTGTGCTCTGATGACACTCCAGTGATCCTTTGATCACTCCATGAAGGCTAATTCGAATTGCCACCTTAGGCATTCGAATCCTCATGCATTGTACTACTTATTGTCCATATTGTGATTAATTAATTAGTCTGTGTGAAGTATTTTTGCTTCTATCTGAGTTCTACTGTATTATTATTATGTTGCTCGTTATATTGCATTGACCACCCTTCTTCTATTTTCTTGCTTAATCAATTACTTTCTTGTGAGGTATACATCATCTCTTAGATCTGCTGTGAGGATTTTCACATGTGGTACAAGAAAAACAAAGCCGATACCTGCCATACAAATTTCTGGGCTGCCCGTGCTCCATTGAAGCCATGGATTGATTTCTTCAACAACTTTTGTTACACAGAATTAAATGTCAGCAAAGAAAGTCAAATGGGTTCTCAAGATGACATTTCGAAGCCTATGGTTCAATCCCACAACTCTCTCACCACTCCCTAGTGGAATACACATGGCCCCTGCTCATTAGTTGCTTCCATAGCCGGTTTTGGTATTTTATTGAAATATTAAATATTTACATCAATTACAATATTTCATGGCTTAATAGCTCATGGGTAATAAAATATCAAATACTTTCCTTTTAAATAAATTCCGAGCATGCACTAGCGGGGCCTTGGCCTTGAGATCCACACTAAGAAAACATACATCGCATGTACACAATATTTACATAAAATCCAATATACCATAAGGGTCAAAATTGGGGTATTACAGTATGGGGGTCTGATGTAGTAGGAATCTGCAAACCTCCAAAATTTCCTTCATAATTTTCAATTAATGAACTCTTCCCAAGTATAACAAGATCCACAATCATATTTAAATATGTCCCCTGGTTTTCATCATTACACAAATCAATGGATTTTTCCGGAGCATTTCTAAAGGTTAATGGGAGCAGACAAATCATTCTCAGGAAATAAGTTTCGTTTTAAACTGTTATTTTTAACCCCCAAGGATTTTCTATCCAATTCCTTTTTTCCACTTAAATAAAAAAACTAATTCTTCTTTAGACACACCTCATAAGGTGTCAGAGAAGAGTTATCCATACCTTGAGTTTCATTCCTTTGACCAGGCTCTGCCTTGGAGATGTGGTGGGCCCTTTCTTTGTCAACAAACAACCGCGAACCAAAAAATGGAGGGGTATTATCTGCCTTTGTGCCCCCATCCATAGAATTATTGGATTTGATAGAGTCTTCTCCAAAGAGTAAAATAGGGCATTTATATTTTAAGTGGCTAGTCTCCTTGCAATAATGGCATCGAAATGGAATTTTGAAATAATCTAGCTTCTAAGAAATCACACGATCACCCCAATGAATATCTATAACATCCGACAAACCCATTGAAATATTGAACTCTATCATAACAGTCACAACTCTCTTATCCACACCATATAGCATATTTTTTTCCAGCTTGATAAATCTTCTAAGACTGTTAGCGAGCATGATAAAGACATTCTCAGACCATAGCTCTATGTCGACGAGTCATACACTCAGTTTCAGGGTTAAAATGTGAATGCTACCTTTTGAGAATCAAAGATCCATCCTTGATTAGCCAAGTTCCGCTGAGAACCATGGGAACATCCTTTGGCTTTGGAAAAATGAAGCCAACCCAACCGTTAGCTAGCATAGTCATCATGGATGCGCAATCAAACAAGGGCATCCAATTTCTATTTACCCATTCGATTAATTAAGTTCTAGAAACCTTGGTAAACTCAAATCTCCCCACCACATCCCTGGTAGCAAAGACTTCAACTTGGTCCATGTTAATGTCCTTTCCTAGGACATAATGTTTCCTTTTTGATAACACCTTGTAAGCTTTGGCCCTACGTCTAGTTCGGGCATGCTCACAAATCAGGTATGGCTGAGGATTACCCTTTATTATTTTTGTCGAGAAAGTTCTAGTAAAATCTTCCAAACGTCTCACTAAGAAATCAGTCCTAGGATCCAAGCAATCAACCAGCACTTGTCTTATCCATCCATCCCCAGATCCATCTATCGGTGTAGTGGGGTTTTTGTGACACATAGTGACAAGTGTATCCCTAATCCGTACATAAAATAAAGGTATAGCTAAATCCTATGTCCGGAAAGTAAACCAAAAAGGTTCCCAGAAAACGACAACCAAGGGTTTGTGCAATATCGGGACATAGATAAATATTCAGGATAGAAGCATTACCCAATAGACCAATCAATTTTGTGGAAAAGTAATAAAGTGCAAAAACCCTAAAGAAAACTAATGTATAAGAGAATTAAAAAGGATGTCCTAGCTAGGGTTTTCAGAAAACAATCCAAAATCACCTCCATTCTTTTTTCTTTTGTCATATATATATATATATATATGTGGTGAAGACTTATTTTTCTTATAATTAAAAAATGATTATATATTATTTCATAATGCTCAAATAAAGTTACAATTAAACAATAATATTATATAAGTATAATATTACAACAAATTTTACTGCATTATTAAGAAAATTACAAGAAATTAAAATATCCATACAAAATATATGAGAACAATATGAAAACCAAATACAATTTTTTTTTATTACATAAGCATAATACGATGACAAACTATACAACAATTATAAACATGATAATATGACAAATTATACAACAATCATAAATCATAGAGTTCTCACAACTTCATCCATTATGGATACAAAATTCATAAAAATATTTAATTCAATTATATTATGTAAACATAAACATACCATCATTATCATTGTCACCATCTAACAAACATAAAAATAAACACCATCATACCATCATTAACATAAGACTAAAAATAAGCATGAACCTACCATCATAAAATTTACATTACATATTCATCTAACATATTTAGACATCATCTAACACAAATAGGATCTAACAATAATATCTAACAAAACACAAGTTGCATTTTCTAACATAACCATAAAAAACATCTAATGAACATCATCGAACCTGACCTAAGATACACATCATGATCGTCAACATATAAATAAAAATCAACATAATCATCAACATCAACATCTGCAAAATGGAAAATGTCGTGTGTGTGTGTTTGTGTGTAACATCAAACTAATGGTACATGTCAAATATTCATGTCTCGTCCAACCCCATAATCATATCAGCATCAATATCTGTCAACCCACTAGAGCTAGAAGCATCAACACCTCCATGACTAGTAGAGGTAGAGGAATCAACACCTTCGCTAGAAGAACCAAAGGCATGCATTGACACCTCCACCAGTAGAGCCAGAGGCATGATCAGTAGCTCTCCTAGGAAATAAACGAGCATGTCGATTAGTACCAGAGACATATCTAGGAAGTGAGATCATCTCACCCGATGTGAGCATCCTCTACAAAACGGAGGGGACTAGTGGATGAGGATCATGGTGAGATGATGGATGAGGCCGATCAGGAGTATGGGATAGTCAATTTCATATGTATAAATGATGAGATGTTGGAGGAGGAGGTGGAGGAGATATCTGAGATGATATAGGAGAAGGTGGATGAGATGTTTAAGGTGGAGGAGGAGGACATGATGTAGGAGGAGGTGCATGAGATGTCAAAGGTGGAGGAGGAGGTGCACGGGATGTGGTGGCCACATCAGCAGTTGAAGTAGGTGAGGGAGAAGGAGGTTGACTAGGAGGCTGATGATCTCTTCCCTCAACAGGTGAAGAACTACTATCAAGGGAAGAAACTAAAAGATCACAAGAACCAACAACGTGCTACATTAAGCTCCACATATCACGAGGGAGAAGTCTCCATAGCTCTACAAGTTGGAATTCCCTTAGAATGTCTCTCATAAGAAATTTCTAGACTCCCCGATCTACTAGCAACCTCTCTAGCCTAGCTATGATGTCGTGTCCAAACCTCTCATATGGCCTATGTAGAAGGCTAGGTCTTACTAGGTGGTCCACCTCGGGTTGAACATCGACCTACATCGCCTCCTCACATTGAGCTGGAGGTTGCCACACATCACAATGGAATGTCTCGATGTCTCTAAAATATATAGTACACAACAATAATTAGACAATTTCATTAAACATGAATTTAATATAACAATTTAAAATATATTTAATTTGCATTAAGTATAAATGGAATAAAATGCAACTAGATTAATTTAAACATAGTGCTAAATTTACCTTTAACATGTGGTGGATCATGTAGGGTGAAGAATATTTTGGGACATCCTCTCTAATCCAAGCCCGCATATGGATATGCATCCATGTCTAATTTGGCCTCCAAGCTTCGTAGCATTTGGAGCACGCTCGGGTTCATCCTGGCTGGAAAATCTGGTTGCACCCTTTTGGGCATCATCTCCCCCCACATGCGCATGCGCACATCTTTCATCAAGCTAGGATGGCGTCGGTCAAAAGATGGCCTAGTGGCTGAAAATATATCAAAAAATAGACAAAATAACTCTGAACCGAAAGGAAATTCCCCCCTCCAATACACACACAACATCGACTAAGAGAAAAACAAAATTGTCGTGAAAAAATAGCAAACCACCTAATGCATCTAGGTTCCTACAGTAAAGAATCAAAATAATATAGTAGAGGGAAGCTAATGCACTTACCATCAGTGGTGAGATGTATGATGCTCGTCACCAACAAAGAGGGGCACCTCACATCCTCTCTACCAAAAGCATAAATGGAAATTTTCCCAGTGTGCATGTGAAACTGAACAGGGTCAATGATGTTGGGGTCGACATATCTCTAAACATACACTAGATGAGTCCTTGCTACATCTCTAGCTAGGACCTCAGGAAACTCAGGAAAGTCCTCATCTCTCCTAGATATCCCAATGATAAAATAAATGTCCTCCTCAGTGGTTTGGAAACACTCACCAAGACCAAGTTGAAATGCTCTCCTATGATGATCCCATCACGTAATAAACTGGGAGAGCAATGTAGTGTTCCCCTTGAGAGATGTCGCCTCCTCATAAAACTTGAGGAGTCCAAAAAACCCTAAGAGATGTCTGGTATGAGGAGTAATGGGACAAGGGTATAAATATCTCTCCCTCTCCCTCGCCTCCCAATCTCTCATGAAGTTGTACTAATCAACCTGTTCTTCTTGCTACCACCTTATCTCATGGCATTGATGTCTATGCTTGACATATAACATCAATTAGTCTCATAAATAAACATATAAAAGCATTATATGAACATTATATCTACTAAAACCAAATATTACTTTTTTTGCAAAAAATACCTCTAGTGCACAAATATAATATTAATGCACAGTTACTGGTGTGATAATTTAACACTAATGCACTGACAATGGTGCACTTTCAATTATTAACCATATGTGGTGCACTAAATAAAATAAATACATGCACCATTTATATATTTAAAATTTATTTAACTCGTGCACCGAAGACCAAATGCACCTAGATGTTTTATAAAATTTGGTTCACGGTGCGCTTAAAGCATGTTAGCACATTGAAAACTGGTGCACTCACGTGCTCTAGGAGAACCATAAATTATGATTTCCTAGGCTCTTAAAAATTATAAATTGTAGTTGTCGGTGGGTTTAATTCAAATATACACAACATACATAGTGTGCTTACATGATCTAAATGTACCACTGTATATTAAATTTAATGATTTTATGGAAATCTATTCACTATGCACCTATGGCACGTCAGAGCACCGACTATTGGTGCTTTGATATTCCCAAGGAGAAGCATTAAATTGTGATTTTTTTGGATTCAAAATTTGTAATATTCATATGTCTGTGCATTTAGATAGAGTCTATGCACTATTGCCAATGTGTGTACACAATCTAAAAGCATCATTGTTTATCAAATTTTAATGTTTTTATGGGAATGTGTTCATGGTGTGCCTACTTCAAGTTATAGAACCAAAAACATGTGCACTAACATGCACTAAGCACACCATATAATTTATTTGTTTCGTCTTCTAGGGTTTGTTAACAAGTGCATTCGATACACTTAAGTGCACCAGAAAACCAGTGCTCTTTAGTGTCCAATGCACCAATAAGAATGTCAATGTTTTTAAAATGAAATTCCACGATGCAGCAGTGCATTTGAATCATTCGGCTAGCACCACCAGCAGTGCACCCTGTAAAATTTTACAGGGTGCACCGTTTCACGGTGTGAGTCGAGCAACTCGAACGCAGCATGCAAGTTTTTAATTTTATTTTTTTGAATACGACATTTTGAATCTCAATTTAAAAATAATCCACTAAAACTTTAAATTATGAAGTAAGAATCAATTCAGTTGCTTAATGGCCCATCGGGGAGGCATCCTGGTGATGTATGAAAAACTTGAATTTTTTCCCACCATTTGGAAAAATTCAAACTAAAGTCACTAGCCAATAGGAGTGAGGAATTTTTCCATGTGCCCCATGGATGTCAGAGCGTCCAGGTGGGGTGAAGTGCAACAATGGTGTAGATGGGCTCAAATGTATTGAAGAGGGTAAAAATGAGTTTGATGGCGTGGTAATTGCTTTTAATTATAAACTATTTCAGCGCCTGAGAGTCAGGTGCACCGGTGCGAGTAGGTTTTTTTTTTTAATTAATGAGCTTTAAAAAAAATATATATATATATTAAAATAATTTCTAGTGCATTTGTTTCTACTGCATGCACCGAGTGTTTATTATTATATAGCGCACCGATATTAGGTTTTAAAAAAATGCGTTTTAATAACATTATAATTTTTTTTATTTTTAATAAAAAATTGGGTGGTGCATTAGTGTCTATTACATGCAGTGGGGAATTTATTGACTAACACACCATACTAGGATTTAAGTAAAATTTTGCAAGATTTTTTAATAAAATAGTTTTATTATTTTTAATAAAATATAATCCCAATGCGTTCGTTTTGATAACACACACCAGGGAATTTATTATTAACTAACACACCAAGATGAGGGTTTTACGTAAAAGTTAACGACTTTTTTAATAAAATTATATATTTTTTCAATTTTTTAATAAAATATTAGATGGTGTGTTTGGTTCTACTACACACACTAGGGCGTTTAGTGTTTTCTATCACATTTCTTTGGTTCTAGAAATTTTTTTTCACATTGATGTTTTTCAGTCATGGTGCTACATGATTATTGAATGCACTAGTGCAAGTTGTTGAAAAACAAACTAGTGTGTTCTAACTAATTAAACACACCGAAATAAAAACTTCTGCTAAAACCTCTGGTTAATTTCCTCCACTAGTGACCTCTGCTATAAATGGATATTTGGGCTCTTTTGGGAGGATCATATGCTATAAACTCCGCTAAAATGCCTTTTTCTTCTAGTGACAACCTACCCTTATCCCCGACACACCGTTAGGGCACCTGTGGGCCAGATTTCCCATACAGCAAGTTTTATTCCTGTTTTGTCCTCCTGGAATTGTGGGAACTACTGTGATGGATACACTCAACCTCCCATGCTTGACGTTAGCTATACCTATTTGGTATATTACCCAGCAAAACCCCCACCCGCACCACAAGTTGTCTTAAATCCTATGCAGCCATTTGGTACTTCCAATGCCCCACCAATTGTAGTTATGAAGAAAAATGCATCTTCCACCCATCCTTCTATAAAAAAATGAAACTAAGGGTTAATACAAGAGTGCTGTTAGGAACCCGTGTCAACCCTTCTCTTTACTATGTTAGTATATTGTTGTTGGACGCATATGCTTTGTAAGTCGTCCCGTAGTATTTGTTGATCCATAGTTTATATTAGCCCATAATATTGACCCATAGTATTGGACGCATATGCTTTGTAAGTCATCCCGTAGTATTATATGTCCCATGGTTTTGACTCATAGTATTGGGCATAGACTTAGTATATAAGTGTGTGTTGAGGTCATTGAAGGCACCGTGAAGCTAATTGTATTGAGCTTGCTCAAAGGAGGTTGCCCCCTCGAAGTGGCCCGTGATCAATATAAAAGTGATTCTAAGTTCTATTATTTCTGATATCTCGTGTATTTGCATTAATTAATTATTACAGGTTCTTCACATCTGGTATCATAGCACTTTCTTGGGCTTGTTGGGTGGAATTTCTACCTTTTTTTTTCGCATTTGTTGCAAGTTCGGATCTGGGGATAACCCCTATCCTCTTAACTGTGGGAAGTACTTGGGCATCAGCCCTAAAACTCATTGTGAGGAGTACCACAGGAACCCCAAAGTAGTTGGCCCATTGAGAGGAGCTGCCAGCGAAAAGGGCAACGACCCCTACCTGATTGACTAGTTCCCACCTGTGAGGTAAACCAAGAGCTGTCGTTTGTGGCAAAGTGATTATCAATTTTACCTGAGCCGTGGAATGAGGGGTACTGCCCCAATATGCAAGCCGTCAGATAGCAATGGTGGCCAAGTGAATCCCCTAAACCGATAGGAAGCCGCACATACCTGGGGTCCATATCTATTTTCAGTTGAACTGTTGCCGATCAGTTCCACTCCAGATCCAACCGTTTCAGATCTATTCTGAAAGTCGTTCCAGATCCAGTCGTCGTTTGAAATCCATCCGTTTTCGATCATTTCCAGGTTGTTGCAGATCCATCGGCCATATCTCCCTTGTTTCAACTCTGTTTTCCCTGAAAATTCAGTGACATACCTGCAATCCCATTTTGCATATTTCATTCCTGAAGACCCTATCCCAAATTCCACTTCCCAAGACTAGAAATCTCACATTTGTCTCTTTTTAGGGTTTTCCATAACTCCTTCAATTTTCACCCAAACGCCGTCAAATTTTTCCACCGCGTTCCTTTCCTAATTCTACTTCTTTGTCCCTCTCTACCAAATTTTCTCATTCTTTCACCCCGCTTCTGAAATCCCCATTTTTTGCTTCCCTGTCCATCAGAAAGTGTCCAAAACCTAGTCAAACCCCAATTACCCATCTGAGTTTTTCCCAAATCCAAATCTTCCTTTACTAAATAAGCTTTTGTTTGTGTTTTTCTATCCATTTCCCCCCCCCAAAAAAAAACCATGGAGGAAGCACTTGCAGCCATCGAAACCAAACTCCAAGATTTGGATGAAAAATTTATCAGCCTCCATCTTCGGCATTCGGTCATGAACAATAACCGATAGCCAGAATCTTTTGCAGCCATCGGGTTCTCTTCTTCTAGCAATTTTCGTGGGCCGAAGCTTGATTTTCCTCGCTTCAATGGCACTGATCCGACTGGATGGATATACCGAGCAGAACAATATTTCAATCTGCATAATACTTTTGATGTCCAGAAAGTTCCACTTGCATCCTTTCATTTGGAACAAGAAGCCCTTCAATGGTACTGTTGGTAAATCAAAGCTCATCCCGAGCCAAACTAGACAGATTTTTGCCAACTCCTTTTGCCATGATTTGGTCCTAGTGCTTTTGATGACTTCACAGGAGCACTCACTAAACTTCACCAAATTGGAACAGTGAGAGAGTATCAGACAGAATTTGAGAAACTGTCCAATCACACAGAAGGATTGTTTGATGAATTCTACAGGAGTTGTTTTATAAGTGGTCTCAAGGATGAAATCTGCTTAGAGGTCAAAATGTTCTGTCCCAACACAATGATGGAAGTCCTAGGGTTGGCTAAGTTGGAAGAGGACAAGATCGCAGCTCAACAACGCTCCAAACCCACCTTTGTTTCCTTCAGAAATATGGGTTCCCAACGACCTCCCATCACCCCTTACCCACAACCAACTCCTATCAAGCATTTTTCTGAAACAAAGATGTAGGCACGGCGAGAAAAAGGGCTTTGTTATAATTGTGATGAGAAATTCACTCAGGGACATAGATGTGTTCAAGAAAAGCTCTATCTCTTGGATGTGGATTCTCCACCTACCTCAGAACTTGGTGAAGAAGCTCCAGATATAGTAGATGTTCAGGTCGACATTCAGCACTCACCTATTGACACCCCATGTCAAGACGACCCACCCAAGATCTCTCTCCATGCTGTAACTGGCGTCACCACCCCACAAACAATGCGGGTCAAGGGATACTTCAAGAAGCTCCCTCTTACCATAATCATTGATTCTGGTAGCACTCATAACTTCATTGACCCTAGAATTTTCAAACAGGATGATTGTTTTGTCCATCCTTGTTCAAACTTTGAAGTCATGGTTGCCAATGGGGGCACCTTACCTTGCAAGGGGAAGTGTCATAATGTGCGTATCTCTGTGGAAGATTATAACCTGTGCTCTAACATGTTTGCCCTGTCCTTAGGTGGATGTGATGTAGTTTTGGGCGTTCAATGGTTACACACACTTGGCCCCATCTTATGGGATTTTGATGAACTTTGGATGCAGTTTTCAGTTAATGGGACACAACACAAATTTATGGGCTTACAACCAGGGTCTATCTGTGTCATCAGTTCACATCGCTTGGAAAAGATCCTTAAGAAGAATTCAGATGGTGTCATTGCTCAGCTCCATTCCCTTCAAATGCACCCACCAATGGTCTCCACTACTTCCTTGTATAGATATGCAGGTGTCTTTGTTGCACCAGTGGGCTTGCCGCCTTCACGAGACCTTTCAAGTAAGCATTTTGCCGCATCTACATCTCAGCAGGATATGATGGCTATTTTGCATGCAGTACAGAAGTGGTAGCCATCCCTATTGGGGAATTATTTCTACATCAAGAATGATCTCAATAGTCTGGAAACTTTCCTGGAACAATGGGAATCCTCCCCAGCACACCTGAAATGGGTTCTCCAACTCATGGGTTATGACTATGCGACCACTTACTAGAAGGGTAAGGAAAATATGGTGGTCGATGCTCCTTCTCGCACATTTGATGACCTAGTTTCTCCTAAAGCTATTTCTCTTCTTGTTCCAAAGTGGTTGCAATCTGTTCAACGGGGATATCTCTTCTATGAAATCCATGCTTCTTCATCAACAGGGTACTCTGCGTTCTTCAAAATGTATGACCGAGAACAATGTAACTTCTTTGAGCAGGGACTGGAAATGACAATTCAATAGATGGTGGCTGACTGTGATACTTTCCAAGTCAACAAGGGTGAAACAACACTTCTTTCGGGATTGCTGAAACCCTTGCCCATCCCTACACAGCTTTGGCCAACTATTTCTATGGATCTCCTAGCAGTGCTCTCCTGGTACAATACCACATCTCAAAGGACACCATATCAAGTAGTCTATGGATAGACACCGCCAGTTCTTCTTCCATACACCCTTAGCAGCTTCCCAGTTCAGGAAATTGACTCAGTTCTTCGAAACCGCGATCAGATTCTTCTCATTCTGCAGGACAATCTTCATATGGCCAGAATTCGCCTAAAACAACAAGCCGATCAACACCGTTCTGAGCTCATTTTCCACGCAGCTGATGGGGTTCTTCTTCATCTACAGCCTTCCAAGCAATCATCCCTGACACTCCAAAGGCGTCAGTGGCCCGAAATGCAACCCGAGGATGTTACCGGGGAACCACTTCTTCAGATTCTGCAGCAATTTTTCCAACCAAAGCTTTGAGGACAAAGCTTTTTCTAAGAGAGAGGGGATGTTAGGAACCCGTGTCAACCCTTCTCTTTACTATGTTAGTATATTGTTGTTGGACGCATATGCTTTGTAAGTCATCCCGTAGTATTTGTTGATCCATAGTTGATATTAGCCCATAGTATTGACCCATAGTATTGGACGCATATGCTTTGTAAGTCATCCCGTAATATTATATGTCCCATGGTTTTAAGTCATAGTATTGGGCATAGACTTAGTATATAAGTGTGTGTTGAGGTCATTAAAGGCACCATTGTTAGGAACCCATGTATTTACTTTGTTAGTATATTGTTGTTGGACGCATATGCTTTGTAAGTCGTCCCATAGTATTTGTTGATCCATAGTTTGTGTTATTGTTGTTGGCGCATATGCTTTGTAAGTCGCCCATAGTTTTATTGATCCATAGTTTGTATTGGCCCATGGTTTTGACCTGTAGTAATTGTTGATCTATATTTTGTATTGGCCCATGGTTTGTATTGACACATGGTATTGACCCATGGTATTGGCACCTAGACTTAGTATATAAGTGTGTGTTGAGGCCTATGAAGGCACCGTGAAGTTAATTGTATTGAGCTTGCTCAAAGGAGGTTGCCCCCTCAAAGTGGCCCGTGATCAATATAAAAGTGATTATAAGTTCTGTTATTTCTAATATCTTGTGTATTTGCATTAATTAATTATTGCAGGTTCTTGACATCTGGTATCAGAGCACTTTCTTGGGCTCGCTGGGTGAAATTTCTGCCCAAATTTTTTTTCGCATATGTTGTAGTTTCAGATTTGGGAATAATCCCTATCCCCTTAACTGTGGGAATTACTTGGGAATAAGCCCTAAAACTCATTGTGAGGAGTACCACAGGAACCCCGAAGTAGCTAGCCCATTGAGAGTACCTTCCAGTGAAAAGGGCAATGACCCCTACCTAATTGACTAGTTCCCACCTGTGAGGTAAACCAAGAGCTGTCGTTTGTGGCATAGCGGTTATCAGTTTTACCTGAGCCATGGAGTGAGGGGTACTGCCCCAATATGCAAGCCGTCAGACAGCATTGGTGGCCGAGTGAAACCCCTGAACTGTTAGGAAGCTGCACATACCTGGGGTCCATATCTATTTTCAGCTGAACTGTTGTCGATCACTGCTACGCCATTTCAGATCCAGCCATTCAGATCCATTCTGAAAGTCGTTCCAGATCCAGCCGTTTTCAATCCATTCGGCGCTGTTGCAGATCTATCTGTTTTAGATCCCTTCCGAGCCGTAGCCGCTCCATTCTGGAAATAAATAAATAAATAAATAAAAATCAGTTTTTCCTCCATATCTCCCTTGTTTTCACTCCGTTTCCCTTGAAAATTTCGGGGAACCCTTGTAATCCCATTCTTCATATTTCATTCCTGAAGACCCTATCCCAAATTCCATTTCCCAAGACCAGAAATCTCACATTTGTCTATTTTTAGGGTTTGCCATAACTCTTTCAATTTTCACCCAAATGCCTTCAAATTTTGCCACCGTGTTCCTATCCTAATTTTGCTTCTTTGTCCCTCTCTACCAAATTTTCTCATTCTTTCACCCTACTTCTGAAATCCTCATTTTTGCCTCCCTGTCCATCAGAAAGTGTCCAAATCCTAATCAAACCCCAATTACCAATCTGAGTTTTTCCCAAATCCAAATTTTCCTTTACTAAATAAGCTTTTGTTTCTGTTTTTCTATCAATTTCCAAAAAAAAAAAAAAAAACATGTAGTTGTGGTTGTCACCTGCGCAGGAGCAAAAACCATGGAGAAAGCACTTGCAGCCATCCAAACCAAACTCCAAGATCTGGATGAAACATTTCTCAGCCTCCATCTTCAGCATTTAGCCATGAAAAATAACCGACAGCCAGAATATTTTGCAGCCACCGGGTTCTCTTCTTCCAACAATTTTCGTGGGCCGAAGCTTGATTTTCCTCACTTCAATGGTACTAATCCGACTGGATGGATATACCGAGCAGAACAATATTTCAGTCTACATAATACTCTTGATGTCTAGAAAGTTCCACTTGCATCCTTTCATTTGAAACATGAAGCCCTTCAATGGTACCGTTGGTACATCAAAGCTCATCCCGAGCCAAACTGGACAGATTTTTGCCAACTACTTTTGACACGATTTGGTCCTAGTGCTTTTGACGACTTCACAGGAGCACTCACTAAACTTCACCAAACTAGCACAGTGAGAGAGTATCAGACAGAATTTGAGAAACTCGCCAATCACACAGAAGGATTATCTGATGAATTTTACAGGAGTTATTTTATCAGTGGTCTTAAGGATGAAATCCGGTCAGAGGTTAAAATGTTTTGTCCCAACACAATGATGGAAGTCCTAGGTTTGGCTAAGTTGGCAGAAGACAATCTTGCGGCCCAATAGCACTCCAAACCCATTTTTGTTCCCTTTCGAAATATGGGTTCTCAAAAACCTCCCATTCCGCCAGCTCCTCGACCAACTCCTATCAAACATTTGTCTGACATAGAGATGCAGGCACGCCGAGAAAAAGGTATTTGTTATAATTGTGATGAGAAATTCACTCGGGGACATAGATGTGTTCAACAAAAGCTCTATCTCTTGGATGTGGATTCTTCTCCTGCCTCAGAACTTGGTGAAGAAGCTCCAGATACAGTAGATGTTCAGGTTGACATTCAGCACCTACATGTTGACACCCCATCTCAGGACGACCCACCCGAGATCTCTCTCCATGTTGTAACTAGCATCACCACCCCACAAACAATGAGGGTTAGGGGATACTTCAAGAAGCTCTGTCTTACCATACTCATTGATTCTGGAAGCACTCATAACTTCATTGACCCTCAGATTTCCAAACAGGCTGATTGTTTTGTCCATCCTTGTTCCAACTTTGCAGTCATGGTTGCCAATGGGGGCACCTTACCTTGCAAGGGGAAGTGTCATAATGTGCGTATCTCTATGGAATATTATAACCTGTGCTTTGACATGTTTTCCTTGTCCTTAGGTGGATGTGATGTAGTTCTGGGCATTCAATGGTTACGCACACTTGGCCCCATCTTATGGGATTTTGATGAACCTTGGATGCAGTTTTCAGTCAATGGGACACAACACAAATTTATGGGCTTACAACTAGGGTCTCTCTGCATCATCAATTCACATCGCTTGGAAAAGATCCTTAAGAATAATTCACATGGTGTCATTGCTCAGCTCCATTCCCTTCAGATGCACCCACCAACGGTCTCCACTACTTCCTTGGATAGATATGCAGGTGTCTTTGTTGCACCAGTGGGCTTGCCACCTTCACGATACCTTTCCGGTAAGCATTTTGCCGCATCTACATCTCAGCAGGACATGATGGCTATTTTGCATGCAGTACAGAAGTGGCAGCCATCCCTATTGGGGAATTATTTCTGCATCAAGACTGATCTCCAGAGTCTGGAAACTTTCTTGGACAACAAGTCTCCTCCCTAGCACACCTGAAATGGGTTCTCCAACTCATGGGTTATGACTATGCGACCATTTACCAGAAGGGTAAGGACAATATGGTGGCAGATTCTCCTTCTCGCACATTTGATGACCTAGTTTCTCTTACAGCTATTTCTCTGCTTGTTCCAAATTGGTTGCAATCTGTTCAATGGGGCTATCTCTTCTATGAACTCCATGCTTCTTCATCAGCAGGGCACTCTAGGTTCCTCAAAACGTATGACCAAGAACAATGTAACTTCTTTTGGCAGGGATTGAAAATGACAATTTAACGAATGGTGGTTGACTGTGATACTTTCTAGGTCAACAAGGGTGAAACGACCCTCCTTTCGGGACTGCTCGAACCCTTGCTCATCCCTACATAGATTTGGACAACTATTTCTATGGATTTCTTGGAAGCGCTCCAGTGGTATAGTACCACATCTAAAAGGACACCATATGAAGCAGTCTCTGGACAAGCACCACTAGTTCTTCTTCCATACACCTTCAGCAGCTCCCCAGTTCAGGCAATTGTCTCAATTCTTTGAAAATGCAATCAACTTCTTCTCATTCTATAGGACAATCTTCACATGGCAAGAATTCGACTAAAACAACAAGCCGATCAGCAACGTTTTGCATGCATTTTTCATGTCGCTGATATGGTTCTTCTTCGTCTACAGCCTTCCACGCAATCCTCCCTGAAACTCAAAAGGCGCCAGTGGCCTGGAATGCAACCCGAGGATGCTACAGGGGACCCACTCCTTCAGATTCTGCATCAATTTCCACATCTAAAGCTTTGAGGACAAAGCTTTTTCTAAGGGAGAGGGGATGTTAGGAACCCATGTCTTTACTTTGTTAGTATATTGTTGTTGGACACATATGCTTTGTGAGTCGTCTCGTAGTATTTGTTGATCCATAGTTTGTGTTATTGTTGTTGGCGCATATGCTTTGTAAGTCGCCCATAGTTTTATTGATCCATAGTTTGTATTGGCCCATGGTTATTATTGACACATGGTATTGACACATGGTATTGACCCATGGTATTGGCACCTAGACTTAGTATATAAGTGTGTGTTGAGGCCTATGAAGGCACTGTGAAGTTAATTGTATTGAGCTTTCTCAAAGGAGGTTGCCCCCTCGAGGTGGCCCGTGATCAATATAAAAGTGATTCTGAGTTCTGTTATTTCTGATATCTTGTGTATTAGCATTAATTAATTATTGCAGGTTCTTCACAACCGTGAAGTTAATTGTATTGAGCTTGCTCAAAGGAGGTTGCCCCCTCGAAGTGGCCCGTGATCAATATAAAAGTGATTCTAAGTTCTATTATTTATGATATCTCGTGTATTTGCATTAATTAATTATTGCAGGTTCTTCACAAGTGCAGATCTGCAATCTACTCAATATATGGCTACAAGCCCCCCATCCCTACACTAGCACGAGCAACTATGCCTTGTGCTATGTGCAATATCTTATCTCATGCCACCTATCAGTGTCTATATTTTCCAACCATGCATGCTCATATCGAAATTAATGAGGAGAATATTGATGCAAACACCCCTTTGGTTCATATCACTCTCCTTGATGCTACCAAACAGCGCAACGAGACATTATGTAGAATCCATACTTGCATGTTGTGTTGAATTTATGGCCACTAATTTCACCATTGTACTAATATCCACATGTTCCAGTCCATTGTGGAGGAACTTCACTGAAGATCACTTGAAGAGCAGGTCACTACTATTGAGGAGATACCTTTCCCTACATACTCATATGAGGATATGATCTTAATCTATTACCTTTCATCCTCTAGCGAGACCTCCTCCTCCTCATCTACTTCAAGGGAATCGGATGCCCATGATATCACCACCCCAACCTTTCAGAACTATGAGAAAATGCCATGTCCATACCCTGGGGATAGGTCCCCAAACCTTCCTACACATCATTGTCATCTTCATTGTTGTTTGGGATAACAATAGCGGGGGAAATACCCCTATAGATGGAATTCCCCCTCCATTTGTTGGTCAATGCCTTGTTGGTATATCTCTATGATAACATCTGCATCGCATTAACACCTTTGGGTGGGAGGGAAGATTAATTATATTGACCGTAGGATTAGGGGGAATGATCAATCATTTTTATCTTTCCCCATCACATCTACAATTGTATTTCAACAATCCTATAGCTTAGTCCAAATAATGTGACCCATAGTCACAAACCCCATGTCTATAGAATGGGAGTATGCCCTTAGCCTTGTCTACTCACATTTTTACACACATATTGTCAAATACTTACCAAGGTCACATTTCAATTATACATTTGGTTTCCTTTCCATATGCACTTTGATGCTTGGGTATCGTCTTCATGTGTGTAGGTCTAGGTTAAAGTGATATCCCCTTGTCTTGGCATGTTCCCTCATCCTACCGGTACAATTTATAAAACTTCCATATAGGTGATTTCCCTTTGTAAATCATCACATGCATCTACCTTTTTTTACCCTTTTTTTATGCATGTAGGACCACCCTCTAATCGGGTAAGTGGACCAACCCAACCACCCTTTCATTTTCTCTTTCCTGGTAGTAGAGACTTTGAACTTACATGGGATCCATCTGTTAGTACCCGTAGTTCCATTTGGAACCCATGTTATTTCTCTTCCATATAATTGGGATCTATTTTTTTATTTTGCACCTAATCACATACTACGTTTTCATCATCACTCATTGGCCAACCACCCAGACTCCCAAACTTATGGCATTTATGGTAATTCAATGTTTCATGTTACACATTCATGGGCCCACTGCTCCATCCATATAGTAAAAGTTACATTATTTTTCCACTAGTCATCATCCCTCAAGGAGATTCCCATCAGTTTCCTACCCTTGATCACTTCCATCTATTATCATTCCAACAATTGATTCACTTGTTCATAAATTGGACACTTATCTTTCTTTCCTCCTAATATTATCTATCTCAAGTGCATAACATTCTACCCAACACTAAAATGTATCATATTTAGGAAAAATTCCAGGAAAATTTCGTATTTTGGGCATAAATTTTCACTCGTAACTCGGAATTGGATGGACTTTAGACCGTTGGAAATCTATTAAAATTCTATACAACATTTTTTTTGAGTTTTCTCTGATTCCTTACCATTTGTCAGATATGGGCATTTTAGTAAAAAAACATATTTCAAAAGATACTTCACCCACCCTATGATGACATCTGTCATGTCTTCACCCACCTGCAATAACTGCCATTAAATTTTTTAGCAACCCCAAACTGTTTCCAAGTATGCTCCTTGACTTCTATGCTTCCTTCTGACAAGCTACAGTAAACCATCATGTTGGCCATACTGTCCTCCGTTAGCTTCGACTCACCTGTTGGCTTCACTCTACAACCCAAGGGTTCACCATTTCGCCCCATCCTCCTCACCTGGTTCATGCCCAACCTGTCGATGTCGCGATCCGACATCATGTCGACCTTCCTACGACTCCGCAGAAACTTGCCACCTATCGACATGTCGACTATCGACTATTGAAATGTTGACTCTTGACTTCCCTTCGCACTCCTATCGACTGCTTCAACAGTTCTCTACATGACTTATTGACTTCTACAAGTCAATCTACTTCACGCACCATCAGTCATTGGAACTCCCTCTGCTCATCTTTTTTATGTCAACTACCTTCGAATGATCTGCCTAGGCCCTGATGCTCCTGCATCAGACTCCCCAGGTGAAAAAGAACTCGACTACTCTGTTAGTCTCCTGAACTCTTCTTCGAAAATCCATGTCGCCTCCTACAACTCATCATCCTTCCATAGCACCAAGTATTCCTTCCTTCGCAAACTATGCTTACACCTAACTTCATGTTCCTCTACTACTTCTGCGATCTCCTCCTTGTGTCGATCTGGAATCTGTGTTGTCCAGTCGATGTTTGAGACTCCTGCGCTTCCGCTGGTTGAACCTTCTTCAAACTTGTACAGATATGAGACATTGAACGTTGGTGAAATGCTCAAGTCACACGGCAGCTCCAACACATAAGCGTTGTCTGAAATTTTCTTCAGAATCTTACATGGTCCAATCTTCTTCAGCTTCAGCTTGTTATATGTCCCTGTAGGAAATCTCTCCTTCTGCAAATGTGCATAGACCAAGTCTCCTTTGCTGAATGATTGTAGTCTCTTCTTCCTATCAGGTCTCAACTAGTATGCCACGTTGCTCTTTTATATGCGCTTTCGCACATCTTTGTTAACTTCTTTCATGTGCTCTACGAATGATTCTGCATCTGCACTTTTCCTGATTTTCATCGAAAACTCGACC
This sequence comes from Larix kaempferi, assembly GCA_027924585.1. NCBI lineage: Eukaryota > Viridiplantae > Streptophyta > Pinopsida > Pinales > Pinaceae > Larix > Larix kaempferi. Next base: position 4,645,747 of record BSBM01000071.1, read on the forward strand.
AAATCCACCACTCCATGTGGTCTTCTTCCTTGAAAAATCTAGAATGGGCTCAATCCCGTCGACCGATTCACGAGATTGTTGTATGTGAAATCTGCTTGCGCCAACACATTCTCCCACTGCTTGGGTCTGTTGGCTATCAAACATCTCAGAAGGTTTCCTGAACTTCTGTTCACCACCTTGGTCTGTCCGTCTATCTATGGATGATATGCCGAGCTAAACTGCAACTTCGTGTCCAATTTCTTCCATAGGGTTCTCCTTAGATGCCCCATAAACTTGGTATCTTTGTTCGATGTGATACTCTTCAGCAACCCATGCAATCTGACTACATCCTTGAAGAATAGTACAGCAATGCTTGTGGCATCAATTGTCTTCCGACACAGAATAAAGTGTGCCATTTTCAAAAATCTGTCGACTACAACAAATATTGAGTCACTTCCCTACTGCGTTTTCGACAATCCTAGCACAAAATCCATGTTCAGGTGCTCCCATGTGGTATTCAGTAGCGGAAACGGTGTATACAACCCCGTTTTCTGACTTCTCCCTTTAGACAATTGACAAAGTCTACAATGTCGAACCCATTTTTCGACATCTGTCGCCATTCCTGGTCAGTAATACTTTTCTTCGACTAATGCCTTAGTCTTGTCGATGCCAAAATGATCTGCTAATCCACCGCTATGCAACTCTCGGATCAAGTTCTCATGCACATATCCTCTGGGAATACACAACTGTTGTCCCTTGAATAGGTATCCCTCTTGGATAAAATAATCCAAGTATGGAGTCCTTTCGACACTCCATGGTTCACGACAAGCCTCCCATGCTTTTGCAAAATCCTCATCGGTAGCATACTCTATCTTCACCAACTCTATTCCTGTTTCCTGAACTGTCGCCATGTTCAGCAATGCAACTCTTTGACTCAACACATCAGAAACCTTGTTCGACTTGCCTGACCTATGTCACAACATGAACTTATATCCCTATAGGAATTCGACCCATTTCATGTGCCACGGCTTCAACTTCGACTGAGTATTTAGATACCTCAGCGCTTGGTGATCTGTGTATAACAAAAATACCTTGGGAAACAAATAATGCCTCCACTTCTTCAATGATTGGACAATAGCATTGAATTCTTGGTCATAGACTGAATACTTCCACTTCGCATCATCCAAATTTTCACTGAAGAATGCAATTGGTCAGCTCTCCTGGCTCAACACTACTCAAATTTCTATTCCACTTGTGTCGCAATCGACTTGGAAAACTTTGTCGAAATCTAGGAGCGTCAACACTGGGCTCTCAGTGACCTTTTCCTTCAACTTGTCGAAAGCTCGCTAGGCTGCTTCCATCCACTTGAAATCCCCTTTGCGCATGCACTATGTCAATGGTGCACAAATTTGACTGAATCCCCTCATGAACTTCCGGTAGAAAGTGGCAAGTCCATGGAAACTCCTCACTCCAATCGTGCTTGTCGGTTCAGGCCAATCCAATATCGCCTTCACCTTTTCTGGGTCCATCACTAACCCTTTACCTAAGATAACGAATCCCAAGTATACCAGTTCTTCCTTCATGAAGAAATACTTTTGCAAGTTCACCATCACCTTCTCTTCCTGCAACTTCTGCAATACCTGTCGAATGTGCCCCATGTGTTCTGTCTTGGTTTGACTAAAAATCAGAATGTTGTCTAGATAGACTATGACAAACTTTCCCAAGAATGGTTTCAGTACTCCATTCGTCAATTGCATGAATGTACTAGGTGCATTAGTCAATCCGAACGGCATGACTAACCACTCATATAGCCCTTCCTTCATCTTGAATGATGTCTTCCATTCGTCTCCTTCTTTAACCTGAATCTGGTGATAACCGCTCTTTAGGTCTATCTTCGTGAAGTACTTCGCTCCACTCAAACAATTGATCAAGTCGTCCATTCTTGGGATTGGAAACTGATACTTGATTGTGATCTTGTTGATAGATCTGGAGTCTCTACACATCCTCCATTCTCCACCTTTCTTCGGTGCTAATACTATTGGTACCATGCACGGACTCAGACTCTCTCTGATCAACCCCCTGTCCAACAATTCCTGGACTTGTCGATTGAGTTCCTGACCTTCTGTCGGACTCATCCTATGCGGTGCCTTGTTTGGTAGACTTGACCCTGGAATCAAGTCGATCTGATGGGATATGCTCCTTCTCAGCATAAATCCCATCGGTTTCTCGTTGACCACTATGCTCTGAACTCTTCAAGCATATTTCCAACTTCGACCGAAATTTTCTCCTCCATTGTCACCTTCTTGACACATGGTCCCTTTGGAATCATAGCATAACACCCTAACTGCTTTTCTGCTTCTGCGAGGAATTCTTTCGTTGAACACATCAGCACTCGCTTCTCCCAAAAGTTGCTCTCGCCCTGCTTACCGTCAGTTTTCTCCTCCGATTTTTGCTTAAGAGTCTTCTTCACGCCATTTTTCCACACTGTGACTATCTTTGCTTGACCACCATAGATCATTTTCTGATCATATTTCCATGATCTTCCTAACAATAGATGGCACGCGTCCATCAGGATTACGTCGCACAGTATGCTATCCTCTAACTCCTCGACCTTGAAGTTAATCAGGCACTGTCTGGTCACTTTCACATGGTGTCCTTTCTGCAACCATGAGATCTTTTAAGGGTGTGGATGTTCTTGACATTTCAACCCGATCTTATCAATGACCTCTGTTAACAGAAGATTCTCAGTGCTTCTACCATCAACTATGGTCTTGCAACACCATTCGCCGATTCACACCTTTGTTCGAAAGATCGCCTTCCATTGTGCCGGTTCTTGCTCATCACTTTTGTCTTCTTGAACCAGTGTTATGTTGACCATCAGAATTTGGTTCCTTCTTTTCTCCTCTCTACTGCTATAGGATTCCAACTCTTCCCTCTCGTCTACTTGCTCATCTCTTCGACGTCTGAGTTTCGAATCCTTTGCAGCATGTAGGTTCTCTGGGCATTCATATGCCTTGTGTCTCACTCCATGACACTTGTAACAAATTATGGCTGGTATGTTAGCTCCCTTTCAGTTGGATGGACCATCTCCACCATACGCACCACGACCGTAGTTCTCACAACCATCGCATCGGTTTTCTTACGCCTTCTCCCTTGTTGATGTCCCTTTTGTATGTTGACTATCTTCGATAGATTCCTTCCTGTAACCGCTACTTTGGCCTTTCGTGGAAACAATCTTCACACCTTGACCAGTCATTCGACCTCTGGTCGCTGCGGATTTCCTCGACAGTTTCTCTTCTACCTTCAAAGCTAACTAGTAGGCCTCGTCCACTGATCTGAATATTGACATGCTCAATTCATCCTGAATGGCATATTTCAAGCCATTCACATACCTAGCGATAGCTTCTTCTCCTTCGTCGGTCTAGCTCGACCTTATCGACAATCTGTAGAACTCTTATGTGTACTCCTTCACAATCATCTCCTTTTTTCGAAAGTTCTGCAACTTCCTAAACAAATAAAATCACATAGTTGTTTGGCAAGAACTTTCCTTTAAGCTTGGATACCATCCTATCCCAATACTTGATTTTCTCCTTGCCCTTCTTGACTCTGTCAGCCTACGCATTGTTCCACCACAATGAGGCGTGACCCTTCAACCTCAGACATGTAGTCTTAACCCATTTAGGATCCTCGATCTGCTCTATGTCAAAGTATTTCTCCATTTCTCTGAACCAGTCGATCAAATATTCTGGATCTAGACTTCCCGAGTAGGTACGAACGTCTATCTTTGCCCGACCTCTCATATCCGTCAGAAGCTTGATGCGTTTTTCTTCTGGTTCATCTTCCACTGCTTCCCATCTTTCCACTTCTTTGACTTCCTTGTTGTTGTGGTCTAACCCATTAGGAATACAACCACACCTTTGGCTTTCTTTGATCGATGCGACTTCATTTTTCAAATTTCGCATCATTCAGACGCACTCATCGAACATTTCATGATCAACCGTGACTGTTGCGCCATGCACTCGTCGTCCTTGAACATTAATGCCTCTATGAGCCATTTTCAACCTCTGCTGAAATTCTCACTCGTCTAATCGCAACCGGACTTCAACAAGCCATGTACAACTCTACCCAACCTCAACTGGAGCTGTTCAATGCACTTGCAGGCTCAATACCACTCGACATTCTTTTGCGCACAGGGATTCACTTCCCGCTCTGATATAGCTATCCTTTGGCTCTCAGGACACTATAGCTCTGATACCAACTGACGCAAGTCACCTTATCGCAACAAGGTTCTTTCTTAACAATACACATCACACACACGTTCACATAGACAAGATGCAAACAACATGCCGGAAGCTGGCATTACTTCTCCAAATCGGTTACAATGCAAACTGCAAATAAATGAAATAACTAACTAACTGTCGGCCTTAGCCGTTACAACATAGAAGTAACTGTGTTCTCTCTCAATGTGTCAACCTCACCCTCTCCTGGTTCACCATGGAACTCTGAGCTATGGATCAATCTTCTTCTCTTGTCTGCTTGACTCTCCAAAATGCCAAGTTGTCCTCAACTGATCCAAACTCCCTAGTCTTCTACTTGGCCATTGCTATTCCTGAGACCACTGCGATCCTCAAGACACGCATCCTCTGTTAGCCGATCCTTCCCTGATCCTGCAGACCTGCAACTGTCAACGCCCATGTCGTACTGCACAGCATCTGCCTATGGTGACATCTATCATGTCTTCACGCACTTGCAATAACTGCCATTAACTTCCTTAGAAACCCCAAACTGTTTCCAAGTACGCTCCTTGACTTCTACACTTCCTTCTGACAAGATACAGTAAAACATCATGTCGGCCATACTGTTCTCTGTTAGCTTTGACTCACCTATCGGCTTCACTCTGCAACCCAAGGCTTCGCCTTTCCGCCCCTTCCTCCTTGCTTGGCTCATGCCCAACCTGTCGATGTCACAGTCCAACAATATGTCAACCTTCCTACGAATCTGCAGCAACTTGTCTCCTATCGACTATTGACATGTCGACTATCGACTCTCGTTTGTCAACTATTGACATGTCAACTCTCGACTTCCCTTTGCACTCCTATCGACTACTTCGACAATTCTCTGCTTGACTTATTGACTTCGACAAGTCAATCTACTTCACTAACCAATGGTCGTCGGCACTCCCTCTGGTCAGCTCCCTTATGTCGACTACCTTCCACTGATCTGCCTAGGCCCCGATGCTCCTACATCACATCACATGAATATTAGTAGTATTTTGTTCATCATTTTAATCATGCATAATACACATCCTAAATCTAGGAACATAAATATGTAAACAATTGAACAATATCATTTAAACAATTAGATAAAATGAAAATTCAAATACTTATCTTTGTTTGGTTGTTGGGTGGACTCCCACTTGATCTTTGCTTCCTTGCAGGAACTACTGGAGTCTCTGATAGTGTGTTCTACTTCATCGTCTGATTTTGAGGACCTGTGCCTTTCTTGCTTATGATCGGAAATGTTGAGCAAGTATTCTAAATGGCCCAGACCACTTGTTCTTTGTACTGGAGTAGACTCTATGTGATCCTTCTTCTGCATCTTAACCAATGCTGAAATGGATGAGAGGTTCTTCCATAGATCATTGATCTTTATTTGAATTTTCCTGAGTCCAACTTTGTAGGAGCTTCTCCTACTCCTTTCATGTAATACTGAAAGTCATCTCTAGCTTCAACTTATGAAGTGAAACCTTCTGAATGAACCCTTGTAACTGGTTGTATTTATTTATTACAATACATATTCTTCGTCACTTGAATAATCTTTTTTTTTTTCTTTTGCTTACGGGTTCATCATATTCTGCAGTATGTGCATGATGCCTCTTCTTGTTGATTCTCCTGGAGGATCCTTGGTTTTTTGGACAATCTCTTGAATAATGTCCTTTCTCATCACATGTGAAACACCTAATGCTACAGTGGTCTCTTGATCTGGTTCCATGATTCCTATGGGATCTTTTGGGCTTATTGTGATCATGTTACTCCCTTTGTGTTGATTCTTCTTAGCATGAGCAGTTAGGTATTTGTCATCATTAGCCCCCATCATTTCTTCTCTTTCTACTAATCGAGCTTCTTCTTGGTTCCATTCCTCCCATAATCTGTTGAATTTGATTAGCTTCTTCCTGGCGCATATTCCTTGAACGAATGAGTCCCATGATCTTGGGAGACCATTCAAGGTAGTCATCATGATCTATCCTTCTTCAACATTATCTTCAATTGCTTCAAGTTGTTCCTTGATCTGAGCGACTCTTGTGAAGTAATATTGAATGGTTTCTCATTATTGAATCTTCATGTTCTTGAGTTGGTTCCTCAGGGTCATCTTGCAGTTGATGTTCTTTCCTTCATATAGCTTTGTCAAGGAATTGTACATCTTCTTTGAAGTCTTCAAGGATGATACATGATGGATGAGGTGATCGTTGATGGACTCTGCAATGATACTCTTGGCCTTGATCATGTTCTTCTTCTGAATTGATTTTGTCTCTTCTCCTCTGGTTCTGAAACCTCCTCATTGACATACTTTTCCAAGTTATTCTCTACTAGGACAAGAGAAATTCTATACTTCCATGCCTGGATGTTATCATCTCCTTCAACCTTATACTCAAGCTTGGTGTGATTTGTCATTTTGAAATGAGAACCTCAAATGGAAATAGCACGTAATTAGATCTTACCAATTTGAGATGCCCAACCTGGTTCTTGAGCTGGATGACCTAGGTTTTGACCGAGAAACCCTAATTTTTGAAACTTGGAATTTTGAACTTCTACTTGGATAGAAAGATGTGCCTCCTCAAGATGAGTTGTCCAATGTACTCCTTTTCCTGGATTGGTGGATGGAAGCTCCAAAATTTTGATGCCCTAGTTTTCTCCTCGCATTAGTGACTAGGTAAAAAATGAAAGTTCTCCAAACTAGAACTTGCTTCCACCAAAAGATGCACCTCCTTGAGTCGAGTTAGTGTAGCCCTTTTTCCTTGATGATCTGTGCAGAGAATAACATGAAATAAGAAGCCTTGGTTTTTTGCTGCTACACAGTGCCTTCTTTCAGAGTGGCTCTGATACCATATTAGCATTTGCACTCTAATTCAATTATGTTAGATATTTAAACTAAAAGATAGACAAGCACAACAATACACAAGAACACAAGAAATTTTCTCAGGGAAACCGTAAAGGAGAAAACCCCTCAACTTCCTCAGTAATAAATTTGTCACTAAATATAATATCAAACGAGATAGAAAACCCAAAGATATGATGTATTTTGCAGCTTCTCTGTTTCTTCTCCAATGAACTTGTCTTCTCTCTCACTTGGTGTGAACTTTCTTGAGTGAGTGTGATGTCCAAATGAGAGAGGGTGCCTCTCTATTTATACTTTAAGTGTGATTGACGTAATTTCTCATTGGAGCCGACCTCCTTACCTAACGGAGATGAAATCTCCTAGGGAGACTCAAAAATACATTTTAAATTTGACCTTTGGGGAACTATTGCCCCGAATTACAATGGAGATTTTACCTCAATATTCTTGCATCACCAAATATAGTAATGAAATCTTTGAATAGAGGAAAAACATCTCCGATAGAGGTACAATAAAATTACAATAATAATATAATAAAGAATATCTTCTAAAGTTACATTTACAACAACAAACACTTGACAACATTAATGACTTCGCACTTCACAAACTGTGTGTTGCTTCATCATATTCAATAGTCTGCACTCTAGTTCAATGTGCCGATATGTTACTGCTTATCTGCACCTTCAATTGGTATTGCACATCTTCTGTAATACAATTTTTTTGACTCTGCGCTACAATATTAGATTGGTTTATGCACCTTTAGTGATATGTCTATTCTGTCTAGGTTTAGTGGCCTTTAGATAATATATGACTCTCTGTGCATGATTTGGCCTTTCTATTTAATGCATTTGTCTTAGATCATATTCATCATAATGCACATCCTTTACTATGCTGCAACTTTGTCTCTATGCATCTGATGGGTTGCCCAATTTTTCACACCTCAAGATATAATTCAACTCATTATTTGTGCATTTGTCTTCGATCACCTATGACTGTTTGCGTGTTGTCTGCGATATTGTATTTCTGGTCTCACCCACTTGCCCATCCTCTACAGTTCTGTCTTTCTCTTTATCGCACAACTGTCACAAATAGACTTACATCATACTGCACACCATCAAAAATTCCATTCCTCTGCTTGTGCGCACTTGGCTCTCTGCTAGATCATTTGTTCTTATTCCACAAGCCCTTGATGGCTCGAGGATTAGAAGCTTGATAAATCTGTATCTTTGAATATTTCCACTCACTAGCTTTCAAGCTTGCATCCATTTTACCATCTCAGCTTCTTATTTATACTTGATTTACGTGGATGGTGATGTCGACATGTTAGTTGTGGATTTCCTTCTTCTTTGCTTCATGGTTCATGCTTCCGCAACTTGTCATGATTTTCACCACTGATGTGGCTTCTCTTGTGGATCTTGTACATACTTGGTCCTATGGCTAGTGGTACTTGTGCCCTTATGGTGTGGTCTTACGCCCTTTATGTATCGTTCTTGTGGTACTTGCGCACTTGACTACTACAACCGCTAATTTCTTCTTGGTACTCTTGCGCACTTCAAGAGCTTTGTATGCTTCTTATTATTGGTGTATCTTTCATGCTTCCGGGGCTTGCATAACTAATTGACTGCTTCTTGTTATCAAGCCACTTGTGAACTCCCAAACCTTGTCTACCTAACTCTATTTCCTTATCCTTGAGGTATCATGACTAGGTATACTTGGGACTTGGGCATGTACCATATTTACTGAATGTATTCATTATGTACTTATTCAAACTGGATATGCTTAGTGTACTCCTGGATATACTTCTTTAGACTAGATTCCATATATTTATTCAAAATTGCTTACATATACTTATTCAAAGTGGCTTTCATATATTACTTTAAACTGGCACAGAAATACTGAATCCTCTTTGACATTAATTGACATCAATGACAACCAAAAGTTCAACAATGTCCCCCTTTTTCATTGATGTCAACACTTCATGAAGCTGTACATAATCATCTCATGAAAGTGTGCACTTCATCTATGTTGGTCAGAGTAATCTGCCTGTGTTCTTTCCCAGTTTGAGCCTTTTCTCATCTGCACATCCTGATGTTAGTATTCTTAGACTGTTATCATTAACTTCTGCACATGATTCCCAATCATTCTTTCTTGCGTGGATGCAT